>CM059434.1:36949275-37329275 GCA_030390025.1 Squalus acanthias
CCGACTGCGGTAGCAGCGGCACAAGCTCTGGGAACTCAGCAAATGAAGGGAAAGAACAGGGAGTTGGAGAACCAAAACCAGCTGCTGAGACGACAGTTCAAAAGGCGACAGGAAAGAAACTTATGAGTTGAAACCGGCACTGAAGCTGATGGCAGACGCTGCCAGCTGCTGTGCCGAGAGAAATGAAACACGAGCGGAAGAATTACTGAGTGAAAGGAAAGTTAAAGGCTGCTGGAATTTCAGTTGGTGTGGAAGGGTGTGTGCCGGTGTGGAAGTTTTCCGACTATGAATGTTTAAGAAGTTACAGCATTTCTTTTGTTGTGAAAGTCTAACTTTAAAAAGTGTCCGTGCGATTGTTTGTTTTTATTGTCACCCTCTGTTCTGTTCACAGAGCTAAAAGCCGTTTAACCCTCTGTAGTCCTCCTGTCTTTGATGTGGGAAGTATTTTAAGCACTTTAATCAATGTCTTTTCTGCAAGTGTATGCTGCTGTAAGTTTGCTAATTGTTTTCTCTATGTATGTATACACATGTGTATTACTTTTGAGATACCCGAAGTCATGTTTTTGATTTACACTGTGTGAATATTTCTTGGGCTAGCAACCTGGGAATATCACGTAAAAATTCGTCACTTTGAGTTCGGAACCCATTGCAGGGATCAATATTTCCAAGTTACATGAAAGTGTGAATGTGGTTGATTGAGTATGTTCATTTCAATTTAAGATTGTGCACCCAGAATTGGGAAAAACTTTGAATTACATTTTAAGTTAAAGACGCTGGTGTGGATTTATTTTGACTAAAGCTTACTTGTGCAACTGTGAGATGCAGTGTGTTAGATCAATTTGAACTTTTCAAAGCACTTTGTTTCAATTGGAGTACAGCTAAAAAATTGCGATTGCTTTATGCAAATTAAATTAAAAACGCACGGTCTTGTTTTGAATCAATTCGAAACATTTACAAAGCACTGTTTACTTAATTCGGATAATCCAAGTCGGAGACCTGCTATTGTGATTGACGCCTACCCCACACGCTAAGGTTTTGACAAGTAAGAAGTAATTTGGGAATAAAAGAGGGTGGACCTCTGCGGCCGGCAAGACGTTGCCTTCACCAGGGTTGAACCAGTGGATTCTGGCAGAGGTTGAGAGGAGGCGACAGTCCTCAGGGGTAGATAAAACCTGAGCCCATTCTAAAATCGCCCCCAGGGCCAGTGAGAACGGCAAGGCCTATCAGCTAGCCCAGAAATTCGGGGGAAAAAGTGCAGGGCCAGATAAATAACGTTCAGAGTGAAGCAGTCCCTTCAGATCTTGCAGAGGTGCAGGGTGAGGACCCAGGCGGCCATCGAAGATGAGGGCTCATTGGCCCAAACATGCCTTTAATAGGAAGGATCATTTTTATAGCACAGGATAAATTGTTATTTTATCAGGGGTAAACGGGTGGTCCCGCTGTCACTTTGCAGTGAGCTGGTCCGTTGCGCCCACACCCCCCCCTAGTGGGCACCAGAAGGGTGACAGCTGGGGCCAAAGGCCCGTGCAGCAGATGTGGTGGCCTTGTATGGATCAGACCGTGAATGTCACTATTAATGACTGCCTCACGTGTACCCAGCATGACCCCGGGCCCTCTAGCCATGTCCCAGCATCCATGGCCTGTGGAGAAATTTTCAGACTGATGACGTTGGCCCGTTTCACAGGGACCCGGAAGGGTAAACCAGTACGCTTTGGTTATAATTGACTGCAGCAAACGTCAGAAATTGTAATACAATAGCAAAATACTGCGGATGCTGGAAATCTGGGTCCCAGACCTGAAACGTTAACTCTGTTTCTCTCTCCATGGATGCTGCCTGGCCTGCTGAGTGCTTCCAGCATTTTCTGTTGTTATATCAGAAATTGTAAATTGGTTTGAGAGAAATAGCACTAGGTTAATCTATAATGGAATAAAGAAGGAGAAAAGTTAAAGATTCTGTCCCTTTTCTATTGTCACAAGTTGCGGGAGTTTTTTTGTTGTTTTCAACCTATGTCCCTTTAAAAGGCCTCTATGAATGTTTTGGAGCCCACAAGCTGTGGGAAGCTCCACCTTTTCCCCCCCTTTTGTGTAAGAATGTTGAAGGTTTTGTTAAAATGTGAAAACTATTTTATTCTTCAGTTATGTTCAGTATTTTACAGTGGAAAGCCACCTGAAGAAAGGAAAAGACAGATGATGTAATTTACTGGGCTTTAGTAAGCATATGCTATTTTGTTTTGTTTTATCTGTTCTGTATTGCGTTTAGTTCATCCGTCTTTCGGATGAGACGTTAAACCGAGGGGCCCCGTCTGCTCTCTCGGGTGGACGTAAAAGATCCCACGGCACTATTTCGAAGAAGAGCAGGGGAGTTCTCCCCGGTATCCCTGGCCAATATTTATCCATGATGTGGAGATGCCGGTGTTGGACTGGGGTGGACAAATATGAGAAGTCGCACAACACCAGGTTATAATCCAACAGCTTTATTTGAAATCACAAGCTTTCGGAGCGCTGCTCCTTCGTCAGGTGAAGTGAAGAGATGCATATAGGCACAGCATATGTAGTCAGAGAACACTGCCAGATGCTGTGCCTATATGCATCTCTTCACTTCACCTGACGAAGGAGCAGCGCTCCGAAAGCTTGTGATTTCAAATAAAGCTGTTGGACTATAACCTGGTGTTGTGCGACTTCTCACAATATTTATCCCTCAACTAACATCACTAAAAAACCAGATTATCTGGTCATTATCACGTTGCTGTTTGCGGGAGCTTGCTGTGCGCAAATTGGCTGCCGCGTTTCCTGCATTACAACAGCGTCTACACTTCGAAAAAAAAATACTTCATTGGCTGTAAAGCGCTTTGGGACATCCGGTGGTCGTGAAAGGCGCTATATAAATGCAAGAGTTTCTTTTTCTTTTAATAAAATATTGGACTGAATTAAATTGGAATTATTGAGGTAAACTAACCTATTGATTTGTGAGAACCCGACTCTTACTGTGGCCACAGTGAAATTCTGTTTAGTATTTTAAATTATCTGAACATCTCTAATTCCGGACATGAGACTAACACATCTAAAAATTGGCAGTTTTCAATTTCTAAATGTTTAATGACTTGAATTGGGATTTTGGGACATTTGAGGTGATTCTGCTTGTTTAATCATCTTGTTTGTACTGGAAAATCTTGGTTGGAAAACTCTTTAAAAAAAAATGCTAAAAAGATTAAAAACAATTGGAGTTTAATCTAAAATGCTGCCTCCCTGAGGAGAATGTTTTGTTTTTCAGTTAATGATATTACTAATGATTTCTGCTGTTTTAACGGATTTTCAATCCCTGAGGATAAAAAGTTTCAGCGAGTTTTAAAAGGTAGCAAGACTTGGGCCGGAACCTTGGACCAAGATGAGCCCCACCACCAACAACACCAGCCACACCAGCAGCAACCACAACAGCAGCCTTCTCCTCAACGACGTGTTGCTCCACAGCAGAGAGGGCAGCACCACAGGGCTGCAACACGCCGGAGGCGATACCCCCCAACACAGGGTATACAGGCAGAGGATGAGCTTCCTCAACATGACTGAGCAGCAGTGCTACAGGAGGCTCAGGCTATCGCGCCAGGTCCTCGCAGACATTTTGTAGCTTGCTGGAACAAGACCTGCTGCCCAGAGGCCCTGGTGGACATGTCTTACCAGTGGCTGTCAGAGTCACCACCACCCTCAACTTCTTCGCCTCAGGCTCCTTCCAGGGATCTGCAGCAGACATTTGTGGGATCTCGCAGTCTGCCGCCCACAGATGCATCACCAAGGTGACCGGTGCCATCTTTCACAAGTCAGCCAATTATATCAACTTTGCCACAGATGAAGCCAGGGTTACTGAGCAGGCGATTGGCTTCGCTGCTCTGGCTGACTTCCCACAGGTGCAGGGCGTCATCGACTCACACATGTGGCCATGAAGGCACCCCATCATCACCCAGGAGTGTTTGTGAAGACTCAAGGTGCAGCTTGTCTGCAACAATAAAAAGATTACTATAATGCGCCTTGGCCTCAGTACTTGGCCTCCCCAAGGGTGTCATGAGCCACGTCTTCAGTGGATAGCCCTTGTCTCCAAGCAGCCAGCCGGCAAGTCCATCTGGAGGTGCGAAGAGCCGAGGGAGGGAGGGCGGTGGACTGGCGCAGCACGAAAGCTGCCAGGGAATCTGGCGCACACATGCATCAATGCATATCCTTACCTGACAAAAAATCTATCAATCTCATTTTTGAAGATTTCAATTGACCCCCCAGCCTCAACAGCCTTTTGGGGGAGAGAGTTTGATATTTCCACTACCCTTTGTGTGAAGAGGTGCTTCCGAACATCACCCCTGAATGGCCGAGCTCTAATTTTAAGGTTATGCCCCCTTGTTCTGGACTCTCCTTACCATCGGAAATAGTTTCTCTCTATCAACCCTATCAACTACTTTAATCATCTTAAACACTTCAATTATGTTACTGCTTAATCGCGAGGTTATAATATAACGTGGATAAATGCGAGGTTATCCACTTTGGTGTCAAAAACAGGAAGGCAGATTATTATCTGAATTGCAATAGATTGGGAGAAGGGGAAGTGCAACGAGACCTGGGTGTCCTTGTGCACCAGTCGCTGAAGGTAAGCATGCAGGTGCAGCAGGCGGTTAAGAAGGCAAATGGTATGTTGGCCTTCGTAGCGAGAGGGTTTGAGTACAGGAACAAGGATGTCTTTCTGCAGTTGTACAGGGCCTTGGTGAGACCACATCTTGAGTATTGTGTGCAGTTTTGGTCGCCTTATCTGAGGAAGGAGGTTCTTGCCATGGAAGGAGTTCAGCGAAGATTCACCAGGCTGATACCTGGGATGGCAGGAATGACGTATGAGGAGAGATTGGGTCGATTGGGCTTATACTCGCTGGAGTTTAGAAGAATGAGAGGGGATCTCATTGAAACTTATAAAATTCTGAAAGGACTGGACAGACTAGATGCAGGAAGGATGTTCCCGATGGTCGGGGAGTCCAGAACCAGGGGTCACAGTCTAAGGATAAGGGGTAAGCCATTTAGGACAGAAATGAGGAGGAATTTCTTCACCCAGAGAGTGGTGAACCTGTGGAATTCTCTACCACAGAAGGCAGTAGAGGCCAATTCATTAAATATATTCAAGAAGGAGTTGGATATATTTCTTAAGGCTAAAGGGATCAAGGGATATGGGGAGAAAGCAGGGACAGGGTACTGAATTTGGATGATCAGCCATGATCACATTGAATGGCGGAGCAGGCTAGAGGGGCCGAATGGCCTACTCCTGCTCCTATCTTCTATGTTTCTATGTTTCTATACTGTCTACTGGATGGGGTGAGCTTGATGGGCCTGATAGTCTTTATCTACTGATAGTCTTTTTGTACCTTTGTTTGTGCAGACTGGGGATTGACTCTGGGCCCTGCCTGATGTGTGGCTCAGAGAGTTCACCCAGTCAGTAACTGAGCCCAGGGACAATCCCCATTCTCCAATCCCCCATCGGAGAACTCATCTCTTCCCCTTTCCGTTCCCTGCTATGATCCGTGCACAAATCAGGAAACACACAGTAAGTTTGTTCATTTTCATTCCACGTTTATTTCCAGATATTAAACTTTTCACATTTCAGTCATTGAAACATCGTGACTTGTAATGTACAAAACATCACGGACAGGAAATGACTCTCTGGTCCATCCAGCCTGTCCCACACAACTGTGATGCCTTGTCCATCGCAATATATAGACTCCCCACCCCACCCAAGACCATGTGATCTCCTGGGAGAGGCGAAAAACCAGACATAAAAACCCAGGCCAATTTGGGAAAAATAAAATCTGGGAAATTCCTCTCCGACCCCCTCAGGCGATCGAAACTAGTCCAGGAGATCACTCTGGCCCTGATAAGTCTATGCATTCTAAGACAATTGCTTTTCCACTTCGATTCTGCTGACATCAACTGAACACAGGACTCAGAGCCTGGCCTCCAACGATCTCCAGTCCAGCTCTGTACCAGCAGCCACAACCCCAACATTCAGCGATGACTTGAAACCGGTCGGCGAGTTGTCTAGAGGTCCCACTTCTGTGTCGTTCCAGCTTGAACGAAAACTCTCACCAAACGTTATTTAAAGTGTTAACTGTGACACCCTTTAATTTGCTGGGAGCTGATGCCATTCCTTTAGGCTGTGGCGTGCTCAGTAGATTGGAATTGAGTTACTGAGCCAGCAATGATTGGATGAAACATCAGCTCCTAAACATTGACGGGCCGAATGCGGGGGAATGTGGATCTAATTACCAGGATGCATCGGCACAATATTTGCCTGAGGAAAATCTCTTGAGGCATAACCTCCCTTTTAAGACATCTTGTTAGACGTCCTAACTTTGGAGAGCAAACCCACAGGATTTTCCCCTCCCTCCCCGGCTCCCGTGCAGTGTTAACTTTTACACACCCCAGAACTCAGTTTGTTGACACCCAAACACAACCCAGAACGAGGAAAAGAAACCAAACACTCCCCACAAGACCCAAGAGACAACCAGGTGGGTGGAAAATGCCGAGTCACTTGAAGAATGAAGAGGAGCTTCCAAGGGAGCAGCTGACAAGGGAGCTGATCTTCACTCGGGCATTCTGCACACACTGCTGGTGACTAACCAGGTAGTCCTGAGAACAAGGAGGGTGGAGGTATTTGTATGGCAACAGAGGCTTAAGTGACCAGGACAGACACAATAAAGTGAGCATTTCCGATGACTGCCAAACTGCTGGTATACCCTAATCTGATGGGCATTCCATCTCAACAGCCAGGCCATCAATCAGAAGCTGGCAGGATCCAAATCCAGATCCTGACGGTTCAGCTTACTGTTTGGATCTGGCGCTGGTGCCCGTGAATAACACTCACTTTGATCTATTTGTCCTGCGAGCTGGAGTCTGTTCCCTTGCAGGATCCGCCCTTCTCAGCATGAGTACCAGTTGGACAGTGTCCAGCAGTGTGTGGAAGATGACAGAATGAAAATAAAGATTCCCTAAAAAAAAAGGTAGGTTCGTCTTTACTCTTCAAATGACTTGGCATTCTCCCTTGGGCTCCTGAGGTCAAACTGTCAGTATTCAACTCCCGGGTGTCCGAGAAGCACGGTTTGTGAGGCAACTAAAGGGTTAACCAGAACCACCTTCTGCTGCAATTTTCTGTAGCATCCTGGAGACCAGGCAACCCTGAGCAACAGGATCTAGAAACAAAACATAATAAGAACATAAGAAATAGGAGCAGGAGTTGGTCATTTGGCCCCTTGAGCCTGCTCCGCCATTCAATAAGATCATGGCTGATCTGATCTTGGCCTCAACTCCACTTCCCTGCCCACTCCCCATAACCCTTGATTCCCTTAGCCATTGAAAAATCTGTCTATCTCCACCTTAAATATATTCAATGACCCAGCCTCCACAGCTCTCAGGGGAAGAGAATTCCACAGATTCACGACCCTCTGAGAGAAGAAATTCCTCCTCATCTCCGTTTTAAATGGGTGCCCCCTTATTCTGAAATTATGCCCCTAGTTCTAGATTCCCCCACGAGGGGAAACATCTTCTCTGCATCTACCCTGTCAAGCCCCCTCAGAATCTTATGGGCCGGATTTTCTGATCCCCGCGGGTGTGTACGAGGTGTGTACGCGCCCATAGGGGCCTCGCAAGTGCCGGTTTCAGGCCTGTGAAGCGCATGCGCTGAAAACCGGCACTTCCGATCTGTGAAGAATCCTCTTGCAGATCCTCCTCCTGCCCGGGGGAAGGGCCTCTGCGGGTGGAGAGTTCCGCTTTCTGCACAACCTCCGCCCGCTGAAAACCATTAAAAATCTTACGCCTGGTAAAAGCCACGTAAGGCCTGCTTTTACCAGCATAAGAGTTTAAAAAAATATATATTTTTTCACTCATTTATAATTTAAAAATACTTTAAAAAAAGGTAAGTTTATTTTTAGCCCTGTAAAAAACTTTAATTATTTTTTTCAAAAAATGTAATTTTTGTTTAAAATATTTAATTGAATGTAATTTTATCTAATTTTAAATACATGATTTAAAAAAAATATTTAATGTTTAACTGTGTTTTTAAATGTGATCCCCATTCATACTTTTGACAGATTTGTGCATAGAGGCCTGTCTAAAGTGTGCAGGGGGATTTCCTTCTTTGATTGGTTCCCCCTGGCCCACGTGATCCCAGAGACGCTTGCAACCTTATCTCTGTAATGGCTATCAGATCATACCCATTTATTTCTATTTGTGCTGTCAACTCATCTATATTGTTACGAATGCTGCGTGCCTTCAGATATCGAGCTTTTAATTTTGTCTTTTTACCATTTTCCCCTACTCTGACTCCTCTTTCTGATGCACTCTTATGTGTATATGCTCTGTCCCTTCCTGTCACACTCTGGTTATCATTACCCCTATTGCTACCCTGCACTTTTGCCTTCTCATTTTTCTCCCACACCAATCTTTGAGCCACTCATTCATCTCTCTGATCTTATTGACCCTTTGCCAATTTGCACGTGGCTCAGGTAGTAATCCAGAGATTATTACCTTTGTGGTTCTGCTTTTTAATTTAGCCCCCAACTGTTCATACTCCCTCAGCAGAACCTCTTTCTTTGTCCTACCTATGCCGTTGGTACCAACATGAACCACGACAACTGGATCTTTCCCCTCCCACTCTAAGTTCCTCTCCAGCCCAGAGGAGATGTCCTTTACCCTGGCACCGGGCAGGCAACACAGCCTTTGGGCCTCACGCTCTTGGCTGCAGAGAACAGTGTCTATCCCCCTAACTATACTGTCCCCTACCACTACCACATTTCTTTTTGCTCCCCCTACTTGAATGGCTCCCTGTACCACGGTGCTGTGGTCAGTTTGCTCATCCTCACTGCAGTCCCTGCTCTTGCTCACACAGAGAGTAAGAACCTCGTAACTGTTGGACAAGAGCAAGGGTTGAGGCTCCTCCACCACTACCTCCTGGGTCCCCATACCTGCCTCGCTCGTAGTCACACCCACCTGTCCCTGACCACGGACCAAATTTGAATTAATTAATCTAAGGGGTGTGACTGCCTCCTGGAACACAGCGTCCAGGTAACTCTCCCCCTCCCTGATGTGTCGCTGTGTTTGAAGCTCGGACTCCAGCTCATCAACACGGAGCCGAAGTTCCTCGAGCAACCAACACTTACTGCAAATGTGGTCGCCGTGGACCTCAATGGTGTCTACCAGCTCCCACATGTTGCAGCAGTAACACATCGCCTGCCCTGCCATCTCTAATGTATTTAATGAATGAAGTGTTTAAGTTTTGAACGTATAGTATTTAATCCCAGCTCTTAATTTAAACCAATGCGCAAGAAAAAGAGAGAGAAATACTGACCAACCAATCACTTCCCTGCTTTCCTTTGACATCACACATTGAATCTTTCAAATTCTTACCCTCCCAGGTCAGTTGTCGCTGCTCCGGGCTCGCTCTGTAGCCCCGCTCGCCGGTCAGTCACGCCCTTTATCTCCGGCCCGATCTCCCGCTCTCGCGCTCGCTCTGTAGCCCCACTCGCCGGCTCAGTCGCGCCTTTTATCTCCGGCCCGATCTCCCGCTCTCTTGTATTCGAAAGACCGTAAGACTCTCCAGCCTACGCCCTGACTGTCTGAGGTTCTCGAGCAGATTGGTGATTGTCCAGTGATGCGAGCAAGTCGATCGATCTGGTAACCCCGCAAGTCCTGTAGATCATCTGGACTACCTCAGTGTGGATCAGCTACTAGTGAGGGTGAACTACAGAGCGGCTGAGAGAAATACTGACCAACCAATCGCTTCCCTGCTTTCCTGTGACGTCACACTTTGAATCTTTCTAATTCTTACCCTCCCAGGTCAGTTGTCGCTGCTCCGTGCTCGCTCTGTAGTCCCGCTCGCCGGCTCAGTCGCTCCCTTTATCTCCGGTCCGATTTCCCGCTCTCGTGCTCGCTCTGTAGCCCCACTCGTCGGCTCAGTCGCTCCCTTTTATCTCCGGCCCGATCTCCCGCTCTCGCGCTCTCTTGTAGTCGAAAGACCGCAAGACTGTCCAGCCTACGCCCTGACTGCCTGAGGTTCTCGAGCAGATTGTTGATTGTCCAGTGATGCGAGCAAGTCGATCGATCTGGTAGCCCCGCAAGTCCTGAAGATGATCTGGACTACCTCAGTGTGGATCAGCTACTAGTGAGGGTGAACTACAGAGCGGCTGAATGTGCCGACTGTTGTGTTGCCCTCCTCGGCCAAGTGTGGCACCAAGAGTGTCACCCCATCGTTCAAGCACCATAGAATCATAGAATGATAGAAAGTTACAGCACGGAAGGAGGCCATTTCGGCCCATCGTGTCCGCGCCAGCCAACAAAGAGCTATCCAGCCTAATTCCAATTCCCAGCTCTTGGTCCGTATCCCTGCAGGTTAGAGCATCCCAAGTGCACATCCAAATACTTTTTAAATGTGATTAGGGTTCCTGCCTCTACCACCCTTTCAGGCAGCGAGTTCCAGACCCCCACAACCCTCTGGGTGAAGAAATTTCCCCTCAAATCCCCTCTAAACCTTCCCCCAATTACTTTAAATCTGTGCCCCCTGGTTTTTGACCCCTCTGCTAAGGGAAATAGGTCCTTTCTATTCACTTTATCTATGCCCCTCATAATTTTATACACCTCAATAAGGTCTCCCCTCAGCCTCCTCTGTTCCAAGGAAAACAGACCCAGCCTATCCAGTCTTTCCTCATAGCTAAGATTCTCTACTCCCGGCAACATCCTTGTAAATCTCCTCTGTACCCTCTCTAGTGCAATCACATCTTTCCTGCAATGTGGTGACCGGAACTGCACGCAGTACTCTAGCTGAGGCCTAACTAGTGTTTTATACAGTTGAAGCATAACCCCCCTGCTCTTGTATTCTATGCCACGGCTAATAAAAGCAAGCATTCCGTATGCCTTCTTAACCACCTTATCTACTTGGCCTGCTACCTTCAGGGATCTGTGGACATGCACTCCAAGGTCCCTTTGTTCCTCTACACTACTCAGTGTCCTACCATTTAATGTGTATTCCCTTTCCTTGTTAGCCCTCCCTAAATGCATGATCTCACACTTCTCCGGATTGAATTCCATTTGCCACTGTTCTGCCCACCTGACCAATTTATTGATATCTTCCTGCAGTCTACAGCTTCCTTCTTCAGTATCAACCACACAGCCGATTTTAGTATCATCTGCAAACGTCATAATCATACCCACTATATTTCAAGTCAAGATCGTTGATATATACCACAAAAAGCAAGGGACCTAGTACTGAGCCCTGCAGAACCCCACTGGAGACAGCCTTCCAGTCACAAAAACACCCATCAACCATTACCCTCTGATTCCTGTCTCCGAGCCAGTGTTGAATCCAACTTGACACATTGCCCTGGATCCCATGGGCTTTTAACTTCATGACCAGTCTGCCATGTGGAACCTTATCAAAAGCCTTGCTAAAGTCCATATACACTACATCAAATGCACTACCCTCATCTACCCTCCTTGTTACCTCCTCAAAATATTCAATCAAGTTTGTCAGACACAACCTTCCCAAAACAAATCCGTGTTGACTATCCTTGATTAATCCGTGTCTTTCTAAATGAAGATTTATCCTGTCCTTCAGAATTCTTTCCAATAATTTTCCCACCACCGAGGTTAGGCTGACTGGCCTGTAATTCCTCGGTCTATCCTTTTCTCCCTTTTTAAACAAGGATACCACATTAGCAGTCCTCCAGTCCTCTGGCACCACACCTGAAGCCAGAGAGGATTGAAAAATGATGGTCAGGGCCTCTGCTATTTCCTCTTTCGCTTTGCTTAACAGCCTGGGATACATTTCATCCGGGCCTGGGGATTTATCCACTTTTAAAGCTGCTAAACCCCTTAATCATTCCTCTCTCACTATGTTTATTTCATCTAATATTTCACACTCCTCCCCACCAATAGCAATGTCTGCTTCGCCCCTCTCCTTTGTGAAAACAGTCGCAAAGTATTGATTAAGAACCCTACCGACGTCTCCCGCCTCCACACACAGATTACCCTCATGATCTTCAATAGGCCCTACCCTTTCTTTAGTTATCCTCTTACTCTTAATATATTTATAAAACATCGTTGGGTTTTCCTTGATTTTACTTGCCAAGTTTTTTTCATGCTCTCTCTTTGCTTTCCTAATATAATTTTTAATTCCACCCCTGCACTTTCTGTACTCCTCTAAAGATTCTGGAGTATTTAGCCCTCGGTATCTGTCATACGCCTCCCTTTTTTTCATTATTCTACCTTGCATGTCTCTAGACATCCAGGGGGCTCTAGATTTGTTAGTCCCACCTTTTTTCTTTAAGGGCACATGTTTGGTCTGAACCCTCCGGATCTCGTCCTTGAATGCCTCCCACTGCTCTGACACTGATTTACCTTCAATTAGCTGTTTCCAGTCCACTATGGCTAAATCCTCTCTGAGCTTAGCAAAATTTGCTTTTCCCCAATTTAGAATTTTTATTCCTGGTCTATCCTTGTCCTTTTCCATAACTACCTTAAATCTAACAGAATTATGGTCACTAGCACCAAAATGCTCTCCCACTGATACGCCTTCTACCTGCCCAGCTTCATTCCTTAAAACTAAGTCCAGAACCGCCCCCTCCCTTGTTGAGCTTGCTACATACTGGCTAAAAATGTTCTCCTGGATGCATTTTAGGAATTCCGCACCTTCTATACCCTTCACACTAATTTTATCCCAGTTAATATTGGGGTAGTTGAAATCCTCTACTATTACTGCCCTATAGTTTTTGCACTTCTCAGAAATTTGTCTACATATTTGTTCTATTTGTGGCTACTGATTGGGGGCCTGTAGACCACTCCCACCAGTGACTTCTTACTCTTATTATTTCTTATCTCCACCCAAACTGATTCTAAGCATTGATCTTCCAAGCAATATCATTTCTCATTACTGCACTGATCTCATCCCTTATCAACAGAGCTACACCACCTCCTTTTCCTTTCACCCTATCTTTACGAAATGGCAAATACCCCTGAATATTCACCTTGCAAACACATCTCTGTAATGGCTATCAGATCAGACCCATTTATTTCTATTTGTACTGTCAACTCATCTATCTTGTTAGATTGCTGTGTGCGTTCAGATATAGAGCTTTTAATTTTGTCTTTTTACCATTTTCCCCTACTCTGACTCCTCTTTCTAATGCACTCTTATGTGTATACGCTCTGTCCCTTCCTGTCACACTCTGGTTATCATTACCCCTATCACTACCCTACACTTTTGCCTTCTCATTTTTCTTTGACTTTTTTAATTTCTGCTCAGCGGATCCCTCCCCCCCACTATTTAGTTTAAAGCCCCATCTACAGCCCTAGTTATTCGATTCGACAGGACACTGGTCCCAGCCTGGTTCAAATGAAGTACATCCCGACATAACAGCTCCCTCTTACCCCAGTACTGGTGCCAGTGCCCCAAGAATCAAAACCCATTTCTCCAACACCAATCTTTGAGCCACTCATTCATCTCTCTGATCTTATTGACCCTTTGCCAATTTGCACGTGGCTCAGGTAGTAATCCAGTGATTATGACCTTTGTGGTTCTGCTTTTTAATTTAGCCCCCAACTGCTCATACTCCCTCAGCAGAACCTCTTTCTTTGTCCTACCTATGCCGTTGGTACCAACATGAACCACGACAACTGGATCTTTCCCCTCCCACTCTAAGTTCCTCTCCAGCCCAGAGGAGATGTCCTTTACCCTGGCACCGGGCAGGCAACACAGCCTTTGGGCCTCACGCTCTTGGCTGCAGAGAACAGTGTCTATCCCCCTAACTATACTGTCCCCTACCACTACCACATTTCTTTTTGCTCCCCCTACTTGAATGGCTCCCTGAACCACGGTGCTGTGGTCAGTTTGCTCATCCTCACTGCAGTCACTGCTCTCGCCCACACAGAGAGTAAGAACCTCGTAACTGCTGGACAAGAGCAAGGGCTGAAGCTCCTCCACCACTACCTCCTGGGTCCCCATACCTGCCTCGCTCGTAGTCACACCCACCTGTCCCTGACCAAGGACCAAATTCGAATTAATTAATCTAAGGGGTGTGACTGCCTCCTGGCACACAGCGTCCAGGTAACTCTCTCCCTCCCTGATGTGTCGCAGTGTTTGAAGCTCGGACTCCAGCTCATCAACACGGAGCCGAAGTTCCTCGAGCAACCACCACTTACTGCAAATGTGGTCGCTGTGGACCTCAATGGTGTCCACCAGCTCCCACATGTTGCAGCAGTAACACATCGCCTGCCCTGCCATCTCTAATGTATTTAATGAATTAAAGTGTTTAAGTTTTGAACGTATAGTTTTTAATCCCAGCTCTTAATTTAAACCAATGCCCAAGAAAAAGAGTGAAATACTGACCAACCAATCGCTTCCCTGCTTTCCTGTGACGTCACACTTTGAATCTTTCTAATTCTTACCCTCCCAGGTCGGTTGTCGCTGCTCCGGGCTCGCTCTGTAGCCCCGCTCGCCGGTCAGTCGCGCCCTTTTATCTCCGGCCCGATCTCCCGCTCTCGTGCTCGCTCTGTAGTCCCGCTCGCGGCTCAGTCGCCCCCTTTTATCTCCGGCCCGATCTCCCGCTCTCGTGCTCGCTCTGTAGTCCCGCTCGCCGGTCAGTCGCCCCCTTTTATCTCCGGCCCGATCTCCCGCTCTCACTCTCGCTCTGTAGCCCCGCTCGTCGGCTCAGTCGCATATTTGTTCTTCTATCTCCCTCTCACTGATTGGGGGTCTGTAGTACACTCCCAGCAGTGTGATCACCCCTTTTTTGATTTTCAATTCGACCCATATGGCCTCGTTTGATGATCCCTCCAACATATCATCCCTCCTTACAGCTGTAATAGTTTCCTTAATCAATACCACGACCCCGCCTCCCTTTTTACCTCCTTCTCTATCCCGTCTGAAAATCCTGTAACCAGGAATTTTGAGCTGCCATACCTGCCCCTCTTTCAGCCACGTCTCTGTAATAGCTATAATATCATAGTCCCAAGTATCTATCTGTGCCCTCAGCTCATCTGCCTTGTTAGCTATACTCCTTGCATTGAAGTATACACCATTTAGTACAGGCAAACCTCCTTGTTGACTACTATCTAGCCCTTGATTCCTCTGTCCTTCCAATTTACATTCTACATTTTTGTTTTCCAATTCCAGTTTTTCTTCCCTCCCTATTGACTCTATACTTAGGCTCCCATCCCCCTGCCAAGCTAGTTTAAACCCTCCCCAACAGCACTAGCAAACCCTCCCGCGAGGATATTGGTCCCGTTCCCGTTGAAGCAACGTGTTATCTTGACAGAGGGACCCAGGAAGGAGTCATGACGGTCAGGAAAAGACTCGCTGGTCCATCCAGCTTGTCCCACACAACTGTGATGCCTTGTCCATTGCAATATATAGACTCGCCACCCCACCCAAGACCATGTGATCTCCTGGGAGAGGTGAAAAACCAGACATAAAATTACAGGCCAATTTGGAAACAAAAAATCTGAGAAATTCCTCTTCGACCCCCTTAGGCGATCGAAACTAGTCCAGGAGATCACTCTGGCCTTGACAAGTCTATGCATTCTAAGGCAATTGCTTTTCCACTTCGACTCTTCTGACATCAACTGAACACAGGACTCAGAGCCTGGCCTCCAACGATCTCCAGTCTAGCTCTGTACCAGCAGCCACATCCCCAACATTCAGCGATGACTTCAAACCGGTCGGCGAGTTGTCTAGAGGTCCCACTTCTGTGTCGTTCCAGCTTGAATGAAAACTGTCCCCAATCTTTTTTTTAAAGTGCTAACTATGACACCCTTTAATTTGCTGGGAGCTGATGTCATTCCTTTAGGCTGTGGCGTGCCCAGTGGATTGGAATTGAGTTACTGAGTCAGCAATGATTGGATAAAACATCAGCTCCTAAACATTGACGGGCCGAATGGGGGAATGTGGATCTAATTACCAGGATGCATCAGCACAATTTGCCTGAGGAAAATCACTTAAGGCATAACCTCCCTTTTAAGACATCTTGTTAGATGTCCTAATTTGGAGAGCAAACCCACAGGATTTTCCCCTTCCTCCCCGGCTCTCGTGAAATATTAACTTTTAACACACGCCAGAACTCAGTTTGTTGACACCCAAACACAACCCAGAACGAGGAAAAGAAACCAAACACTCCCCACAAGACCCAAGAGACAACCAGGTGGGTGGAAAATGCCGCGTCACTTGAAGAATGAAGAGGAGCTTCCAAGGGAGCAGCTGACAAGGGAGCTGACCTTCATTCGGGCATTCTGCACACACTGCTGGTGACTAACCAAGTAGTACTGAGAACAAGGAGGATGGAGGTACTTGTATGGCAACAGAGGCTTCAGTGACCAGGACAGACACAATGAAGTGAGCATTTCCCATGAGTGCCGCACTGCTGGTATACCCTAATCTGATGGGCATTCCATCTCAACAACCAGGCCATCAATCAGAAGCTGGCAGGATCCAAATCCAGATCCTGACGGTTCAGCTTACTGTTTGGATCTGGCGTTGGCGCCCGTGAATAACACTCACTTTGATCTATTTGTCCTGCGAGCTGGAGTCTGTTCCCTTGCAGGATCCGCCCAGCTCAGCATGAGTACCAGTTGGACAGTGTCCAGCAGTGTGTGGAGGATGTCAGAATGAAAAATAAAGATTCCCTAAAAAACATAGGTTCGTCTTTACTCTTCAAATGACTTGGCATTCTCCCGTGGGCTCCTGAAGTCAAACTGTCAGTATTCAACTCCCGGGTGTCCGAGAAGCACGGTTTGTGAGGCAACTAAAGGGTTAACCAGAACCACCTTCTGCTGCAATTTTCTGTAGCATCCTGGAGACCAGGCAACCCTGAGCAACAGGATCTAGAAACAAAACATAATAAGAACATAAGAAATAGGAGCAGGAGTTGGTCATTTGCCCCCACAAGCCTACTCCGCCATTCAATTAGATCATGGCTGATCTGATCTTGGCCTCAACTCCACTTCCCTGCCCACTCCTCATAACCCTTGACTCCCTTACCATTGAAAAATCTGTCTATCTCCACCTTAAATATATTCAATGACCCAGCCTCCACAGCTCTCTGGGGAAGAGAATTCCACAGATTCACGACCCTCTGAGAGAAGAAATTCACCCTCATCTCCGTTTGAAATGGGTGCCCCCTTATTCTGAAATTATGCCCCTAGTTCTAGATTCCCCCACGAGGGGAAACATCCTCTCTGCATCTACCCTGTCAAGCCCCCTCAGAACCTTATGGGCCGGATTTTCTGATCCCCGCGGGTGTGTACGAGGTGTGTACGCGCCCATAGGGGCCTCGCAAGTGCCGGTTTCAGGCCTGCGAAGCGCATGCGCTGAAAACCGGCACTTCACGATCTGTGAAGAATCCTCTTGCAGATTCTCCGCCTGCCCGGGGGAAGGGCCTCAACGGGTGGAGAGTTCCGCTTCCTGCACAACCTCCGCCCGCTGAAAACCATTAAAAATCTTACGCCTGGTAAAAGCCCACGTAAGGCCTGCTTTTACCAGCATAAGGGGTAAAAATTGAGTCGCGCCCCATTTGGGGCGCTAACCTCGCCGGGGCGCGACTTTTAGCGCCCCGAAAAAATTAGCGGCCCCGCGCCGGAACTTCAGTGGTTGCGCCCCAAGAGGGAAGCGGGGCGCAACTGGAAGCAGCCCGCATCCCTCTTGGGGCGCTGTGAGTGAATATCCTGGCGCTACGTGCCGCAGCGCCATGCGCTGCGGCACGTCGCGCCGCGGTATTGCAGGCCTTCCTCCCCTTCTTAAAGGGGAGGGACCCTGCGCAGCGCGAACCGGGGCCCAGCTGGGCCCCCAGGGATCGGGAGTGCCGGCAAAAGAGCCCGGCACTCAAGAGAAGTGCCGGGCTCTTGGAGCGCAGCCGGCACTTCACGGTGGGGGGGCTTCACGGGGGCCGGGGGCAGGTGCTGGCAGGCGGCCAGCAACAAAAATGGCCGCCTGCCACCTCCGCTTTAAATATCGCCGCCCCGGCCGCACGTACGCCTCCCTGAACCCGTCGGACATAGCGTCTGGCGGTAAATCAGGGGGCGCGACTGAAGATCACGGCCGGGGCGCGAGCGGGGTGCTGCGCACGGCGATGACGTCATCGCCGGCGGCGCAGCGCCACAGGGCGCTACCGGCTGCCGCCGCCGCTAACCTCCCACTAAATTTTTCGGGAGGCGTGGGCGGCGCTGCGCCCGGGCGTTAGCTGCTTTACGCCCCATTAGCGCCCTCTTAAGGCGCTAACGGGAGGCGCAAGCAGCTGAATTTTTCCCCCTAAGAGTTTAAAAATATATATATTTTTTCACTCATTTATAATTTAAAAATACTTTAAAAAAGGGTAAGTTTATTTTTAGCCCTGTAAAAAACTTTCATTATTTTTTTCAAAAAATGTAATTTTTGTTTAAAATATTTAATTTAATGTAATTTTATCTAATTTTAAATGCGTGATTTAAAAAAAAAATTATTTAATGTTTAACTGTGTTTTTAAATGTGATCCCCATTCATACTTTTGACAGATTTGTGATTAGATGCCTGTCGAAAGTGTGCAGGGGAATTTCCTTCTTTGATTGGTTCCCCCTGGCGCACGTGATCCCAGAGACGCTTGCAACCTTATCTCTGTAATGGCTATCAGATCAGACCCATTTATTTATATTTTTGCTGTCAACTCATCTATCTTGTTACAAATGAAGCGTGCCTTCAGATATAGAGCTTTTAATTTTGTCTTTTTACCATTTTCCCCTACTCTGACTCCTCTTTCTGATGCACTCTTATGTGTATATGCTCTGTCCCTTCCTGTCACACTCTGGTTATCATTACCCCTATTGCTACCCTGCACTTTTGCCTTCTCGTTTTCTCCCACACCAATCTTTGAGCCACTCATTCATCTCTCTGATCTTATTGACCCTTTGCCAATTTGCACGTGGCTCAGGTAGTAATCCAGAGATTATTACCTTTGTGGTTCTGCTTTTTAATTTAGCCCCCAACTGCTCATACTCCCTCAGCAGAACCTCTTTCTTTGTCCTACCTATGCCGTTGGTACCAACATGAACCACGACAACTGGATCTTTCCCCTCCCACTCTAAGTTCCTCTCCAGCCCAGAGGAGATGTCCTTTACCCTGGCACAGGGCAGGCAACACAGCCTTTGGGCCTCACGCTCTTGGCTGCAGAGAACAGTGTCTATCCCCCTAACTATACTGTCACCTACCACTACCACATTTCTTTTTGCTCCCCCTACTTGAATGGCTCCCTGTACCACGGTGCTGTGGTCAGTTTGCTCATCCTCACTGCAGTCCCTGCTCTTGCTCACACAGAGAGTAAGAACCTCGTAACTGTTGGTCAAGAGCAAGGGCTGAGGCTCCTCCACCACTACCTCCTGGGTCCCCATACCTGCCTCGCTCGTAGTCACACCCACCTGTCCCTGACCACAGACCAATTTCACTTAATTAATCTCAGGGGTGTGACTGCCTCCTGGAACACAGCGTCCAGGTAACTCTCTCCCTCCCTGATGTGTCGCAGTGTTTGAAGCTCGGACTCCAGCTCATCAACACGGAGCCGAAGTTCCTCGAGCAACCAACACTTACTGCAAATGTGGTCGCCGTGGACCTCAATGGTGTCCACCAGCTCCCACATGTTGCAGCAGTAACACATCGCCTGCCCTGCCATCTCTAATGTATTTAATGAATTAAGTGTTTAAGTTTTGAACGTATAGTTTTTAATCCCAGCTCTTAATTTAAACCAATGCCCAACAAAAAGAGAGAAATACTGACCAACCAATCGCTTCCCTGCTTTCCTGTGACGTCATACTTTGACTTCTTCTAATTCTCACCCTCCCAGGTCGGTTGTCGCTGCTCCGGGCTCGCTCTGTAGCCCCACTCGTCGATCAGTCGCCCCCTTTTATCTCCGGCCCGATCTCCCGCTCTCGTGCTCGCTCTGTAGCCCCACTCGTCGATCAGTCGCCCCCTTTTATCTCCGGCCCGATCTCCCGCTCTCGTGCTCTCTTGTAGTCCCGCTCGCCAGCTCAGTCGCTCCCTTTTATCTCCGGCCCGATCTCCCGCTCTCGTGCTCTCTTGTAGTCCTGCTCGCCGGCTCAGTCGCTCCCTTTTATCTCTGGCCCGATCTCCCTCTCTCGTGCTCTCTTGTAGTCCTGCTCGCCGGCTCAGTCGCTCCCTTTTATCTCCGGCCTGATCTCCCGCTCTCGTGCTCTCTTGTAGTCCTGCTCGCCGGCTCAGTCGCTCCCTTTATCTCTGGCCCGATCTCCCGCTCTCGCGCTCTCTTGTAGTCGAAAGACCGCAGGACTGTGCAGCCTACGCCCTGACTGCCTGAGGTCCTCGAGCAGATTGTTGATTGTCCAGTGATGCGAGCAAGTCGCTCAATCTGGTAACCCCGCAAGTCCTGAAGATGATCTGGACTACCTGAGTGTGGATCAGCTACTAGTGAGGGTGAACTACAGAGCGGCTGAGTGTGCCGACTGTTGTGTTGCCCTCCTCGGCCAAGTGTGGCACCAAGAGTGTCACCCCATCGTTCAAGCACCATAGAATCATAGAGTGATAGAAAGTTACAGCACGGAAGGAGGCCATTTCGGCCCATCATGTCCGCGCCAGCCAACAAAGAGCTATCCAGCCTAATTCCAATTCCCAGCTCTTGGTCCGTATCCCTGCAGGTTAGAGCATCCCAAGTGCACATCCAAATACTTTTTAAATGTGATTAGGGTTCCTGCCTCTACCACCCTTTCAGGCAGCGAGTTCCAGACCCCCACAACCCTCTGGGTGAAGAAATTTCCCCTCAAATCCCCTCTAAACCTTCTCCCAATTACTTTAAATCTGTGCCCCCTGGTTTTTGACCCCTCTGCTAAGGGAAATAGGTCCTTTCTATCCACTTTATCTATGCCCCTCATAATTTTATACACCTCAATAAGGTCTCCCCTCAGCCTCCTCTGTTCCAAGGAAAACAGACCCAGCCTATCCAGGCTTTCCTCACAGCTAAGATTCTCTACTCCCGGCAACATCCTTGTAAATCTCCTCTGTACCCTCTCTAGTGCAATCACATCTTTCCTGCAATGTGGTGACCAGAACTTCACGCAGTACTCTAGCTGAGGCCTAACTAGTGTTTTATACAGTTGAAGCATAACCCACCTCCTCTTGTATTCTATGCCACGGCTAATAAAAGCAAGCATTCCGTATGCCTTCTTAACCACCTTATCTACTTGGCCTGCTACCTTCAGGGATCTGTGGACATGCACTCCAAGGTCCCTTTGTTCCTCTACACTACTCAGTGTCCTACCATTTAATGTGTATTCCCTTTCCTTGTTAGCCCTCCCCAAATGCATTACCTCACACTTCTCCGGATTGAATTCCATTTGCCACTGTTCTGCCCACCTGACCAATTTATTGATATCTTCCTGCAGTCTACAGCTTCCTTCTTCAGTATCAACCACACAGCCGATTATAGTATCATCTGCAAACGTCATAATCATACCCACTATATTTCAAGTCAAGATCGTTGATATATACCACAAAAAGCAAGGGACCTAGTACTGTGCCCTGCAGAACCCCACTGGAGACAGCCTTCCAGTCACAAAAACACCCATCAACCATTACCCTCTGATTCCTGTCTCCGAGCCAGTGTTGAATCCAACTTGACACATTGCACTGGATCCCATGGGCTTTTAACTTCATGACCAGTCTGCCATGTGGAACCTTATCAAAAGCCTTGCTAAAGTCCATATGCACTACATCAAACGCACCACCCTCATCTACCCTCCTTGTTACCTCCTCAAAAAATTCAATCAAGTTTGTCAGACACAACCTTCCCTTAACAAATCTGTGCTGACTATCCTTGATTAATCCGAATCTTTCGAAATGAAGATTTATCCTGTCCTTCAGAATTCTTTCCAATAATTTTCCCACCACCGAGGTTAGGCTGACTGGCCTGTAATTCCTCGGTCTATCCTTTTCTCCCTTTTTAAACAAGGCTACCACATTAGCAGTCCTCCAGTCCTCCGGCACCACACCTGAAGCCAGAGAGGATTGAAAAATGATGGTCAGGGCCTCTGCTATTTCCTCTTTCGCTTTGTTTAACAGCCTGGGATACATTTCATCTGGGCCTGGGGATTTATCATAGAAACATAGAATCATAGAAGATAGAAGAGAAATACTGACCAACGAATCACTTCCCTGCTTTCCTGTGACGTCACACTTTGAATCTTTCTAATTCTTACCCTCCCAGGTCGGTTGTCGCTGCTCCGGGCTCGCTCTGTAGCCCCGCTCGATGGCTCAGTCGCTCCCTTTTATCTCCGGCCCGATCTCCCGCTCTCGTGCTCAATCTGTAGCCCCGCTCGTCGATCAGTCGCTCCCTTTTATCTCCGGCCCCATCTCCCGCTCTCGTGCTCGCTTTGTAGTCCCGCTCGTCGTTCAGTCGCTCCCTTTTATCTCCGGCCCGATCTCCCGCTCTCGCGCTCTCTTGTAGTCCCGCTCGTCGGCTCAGTCGCGCCCTTTTATCTCCGGCCCAATCACCCGCTCTCGCGCTCTCTTGTAGTCGAAAGAACGAAAGATTGTCCAGCCTACGCCCTGACTGCCTGAGGTTCTCGAGCAGATTGGTGATTGTCCAGTGATGCGAGCAAGTCGATCGATCTGGTAACCCAGCAAGTCCTGAAGATGATCTGGATTACCGCAGTGTGGATCAGCTACTAGTGAGGGTGAACTACAGAGCGGCTGAGAGAAATACTGACCAACCAATCGCTTCCCTGCTTTCCTGTGACGTCACACTTTGAATCTTTCTAATTCTTACCCTCCCAGGTCGGTTGTCGCTGCTCCGGGCTCGCTCTGTAGCCCCGCTCGATGGCTCAGTCGCTCCCTTTTATCTCCGGCCCGATCTCCCGCTCTCGTGCTCGCTCTGTAGCCCCGCTCGTCGATCAGTCGCTCCCTTTTATCTCCGGCCCGATCTCCCGCTCTCGTGCTCGCTTTGTAGTCCTGCTCGTCGTTCAGTCGCTCCCTTTTATCTCCGGCCCGATCTCCCGCTCTCGCGCTCTCTTGTAGTCCCGCTCGTCGGCTCAGTCGCGCCCTTTTATCTCCGGCCCAATCACCCGCTCTCGCGCTCTCTTGTAGTCGAAAGAACGAAAGATTGTCCAGCCTACGCCCTGACTGCCTGAGGTTCTCGAGCAGATTGGTGATTGTCCGGTGATGCGAGCAATTCGCTCGATCTGGTAACCCTGCAAGTCCTGAAGATGTTCTGGACTACCTCAGTGTGGATCAGCTACTAGTGAGGGTGAACTACAGAGCGGCTGAGTGTGCCGACTGTTGTGTTGTCAGCCTCAGCCAAGTGTAGCACCAAGTGTGTCTCCCCATCGTTCAAACACCAATGGGAAGCAACGTGTCATCTTGACAGAGGGACCCAGGTAGGAGACATGACGGACAGGAAAAGACTCTCTGGTCCATCCAGCCTGTCCCACACAACTGTGATGCCTTGTCCATTGCAATATTTAGACCCCCCACCCCACCCAAGACCATGTGATCTCCTGGGAGAGGCGAAAAACCAGACATAAAAACCCAGGCCAATTTGGGAAAAAAAAATCTGGAAAATTCCTCTCCGACCCCCTTAGGCGATCGAAACTAGTCCAGGAGATCACTCTGGCCCTGATAAAACTATGCATTCTAAGACAATTGCTTTTCCACTTCGACTCTGCTAACATCAACTGAACACAGGACTCAGAGCCTGGCCTCCAACGATCTCCAGTCCAGCTCTGTACCAGCAGCCACAACCCTAACATTCAGCGATGACTTCAAACCGGTTTGTGGGTTGTCTGGAGGTCCCACTTTTGTGTCGTTGCAACTTGATCGAAAACTGTCCCCGATCTTTTCTTTAAAGTGCTAACTGTGACACCCTTTAATTTGCTGGGAGCTGATGCCATTCCTTTAGGCTGTGGTGTGCTCAGTGGATTGGAATTTAGTTACTGAGCCAGCAATGATTGGATGAAACATCAGCTCCGAAACATTGACGGGCCGAATGGGGGAATGTGGATCTAATTATCAGGATTCATCGGCACAATTTGCCTGGGGAAAATCTCTTAAGGCATGACCTCCCTTTTAAGACATTTTGCTGGATGTCCTAACTTTGGAGAGCACACCCACAGGATTTTCCCCTCCCTCCCCGGCTCCCGTGCAGTGTTAACTTTTACACACCCCAGAACTCAGTTTGTTGACACCCAAAGACAACCCAGAACGAGGAAAAGAAACCAAACACTCTCCACAAGACCCAAGAGACAACCAGGTGGGTGGAAAATGCCGAGTCACTTGAAGAATGAAGAGGAGCTTCCAAGGGAGCAGCTGACAAGGGAGCTGATCTTCATTCGGGCATTCTGCACACACTGCTGGTGACTAACCAAGTAGTACTGAGGACAAGGAAGGTGGAGGTACTTGTATGGCAACAGAGGCTTAAGTGACCAGGACAGACACAATAAAGTGAGCATTACCCATGAAAGCCTCACTGCTGGTACACCCTAATCTGATGGGCATTCCATCTCAACAACTAGGCCATCAATCAGAAGCTGGCAGGATCCAAATCCAGATCCTGACGGTTCAGCTTACTGTTTGGATCCGGCGCTGGTGCCCGTGAATAACACTCACTTTGATCTATTTGTCCTGGGAGCTGGAGTCTGCTCCCTTGCAGGATCCGCCCTTCTCAGCATGAGTACCAGTTGGACAGTGTCCAGCAGTGTGTGGAGGATGTCAGAATAAAAAATAAAGATTCCCGAAAAAAAGGTAGGTTCGTCTTTACTCTTCAAATGACTTGGCATTCTCCCGTGGGCTCCTGAAGTCGAACTGTCAGTATTCAACATGTGAGCACGTCGATCGACCTGGTAACCCCCCCCCCCCACCAAGAACTGAAGATGTTCTGGACTACCTCAGTGTGGATCATCCACTAGTTCGGGTGGACTACAGAGCAGCCGAGTGTGCCGACTGTTGTGTTGTCCTCCCCGGGCCAAAGGTGGCACCAAGCGTGTCACCCCGTCGTTCAAGCACTAATGGGAAGCAACGCGTCATCTTGACAGAGGGACCCAGGAAGGAGGGTCCCACCCTGTTTATTCACCTACCAGACTACTGTCATATTGTCTGTGTGGAGACACCATGGGGGTGATTTTATCAATGGGGACCTGATGGAGGCGGGACTGCTGCTTGTCGGGTTTTAGTCCTGCCTCCATCGACGTCCATCCAACCCACACTATTTTCCCTTCATTGGCCTTGTTAAGCCCGCCCAGCGGGTTTAGCAGGCCAATTAAGGGAAAGCCGGTGACAGGGAACATCAGCGTATGACATTTCATCTGTCAAAAATTTTTGAGAGATGAATTGTCATTGTTTGACAGCTTTGAGAAGCTGTCAGGCACTGACAATCTCTGTTCTTTGGTGAGTCCTTGTACTTAAGACTCACCAAACCTCTTTCCTGAGCAGAAAGCAGATGGCTGTTGCATCAGAGAATGCAGCAGCCATTCTGTCATCTCTGCCGGTGAGATGAGGCAGCTCCGCAGCCTAAAGGGATGAAGCCTGGAGGAAGAAGCAAAGGTAAGTAATCTTTTTAAAACACTTTAGACTCACCTCACACACTTACCTCTCCAACACTTGCACTCATCACTCACCTGCACACCGGACATTTCGGCCACTCCGACCCCCGCAGACCCACGGATAGCCTCGCTCCCAGATTCTGCCATTTTCCCGGCAGTCCCGCCTCCATACCTGCCTTCCCATGGCTGGGAAAATCGCCCCCATTGACTTACCCCGCACCGAGTCTGAAAGTGGAAAATGTCCGATTATACAGTTCACACCCTGAGCCTATTGAAATGCCAAGTGAACTCACTGGCCTAGAAGCCCATTCATCCTGAATGTGGCTCCCACCCATATGTCAAAGCATTAGCTGGAGAGCCTGATGGCTGTAGCACCAACCCCTGGAGAACACTGTGCTCCCAGGACCACCAGCTCTAGTTCAGATGCTGCGACAAAGTGAGACCTGTGGAAGCATTACTGGCGGAGTGATAGTCATCTAGAAGGCTCAACTGGAGAAATATCCCCAACAGTTGAGCCCTTGTGGATGACGATCAGTCGCTCTCAGTGTGGATGGTAGAAGACCATGATGTCACCTGCAAGTATGTCCGCAGTATGAGTAAATGGTTCCTCTGATGATCAAACCAAACCACGTTGTGAAAAACATGGAGGCTGAAGATGCAAATATCGAGGACACGCACTACTACAACAATACAAAAGCAAAATACTGCGGATGCTGGAAATCTGAAATAAAAACAGAAAATGCTGGAAATACTCACCAGCTCAGGCAGCATCTGTGGAGAGAGAGAAACAGAGTTCATAGAATCATCGAATGGTTATAGCACAGAAGGAGGCCATTTGGCCCGTCGAGCCCGTGCCGGCTCTCTGCAAGAGCACTTCAGCTAGTCCCACTCCCCCGCCCTTTCCCAGAGTTAACATTTCAGGTCGATGATCTTTCCTCAGAACTGGAAAAAGTTAGAGATATAACAGTTTTTAAGCAAGTGCAGGGGCAGGGAAAGGTGGGAGGGGAGGAAAGAACAAAAGGGAAGGTCTGTGATAGGGTGGAAGGCAACGAGTGATGAAATGATAAAAGGTATGATGGTAGAAAGCAAAAGGAGATGGTAATGGGACAAGTAAAGCAACAAAAGATGAATCTAGAGGAGGTGTAAATGGGAATTTGCAGAATCATCAACAGCTGCCATGTGAAACAATAGGGGCAGAGGTTATGGTCTGAAATTGTTGAACCCGATGTTCAGTCCAGAAGGCTGTAAAGTGCCTTATCGAAAGATGAGGTGCTGTTCCTCGAGCTTACGTTGAGCTGTGTTGGAACAGTGTAAGAGGCCAAGGATGGAGAACTCAGAGTGGGAGTGGGAGTGGAGTGGAGAATTAAAGTGACAGGCGACCGGAAGCTCGGGGTCACGCTTACGGACTGAACGGAGGTGTTCTGCAAAGCGTTCACCCAATCTGCGTTTGGTCTCTCCAGTGTAGAGGAGACCACATTGTGAGCAGCGAATACAGTTTACTAAATTGCAAGAAGTACAAGTAAATCGGTGTTTCACCGGGAAGGGGTTTTTGGGGCCCTGGACAGTGGGAACAGAGGAGGTAAAAGGGCAGCTGTTGCATCTCCTGCGATTGCACGGGAAGGTGCTGTGGGAAGGGGAGGGGGTGTTGGGGGTGATCGAGGAGTGGACCAGGGTGTCGCGGAGGAAACGGTCCCTTCGGAATGCTGAAAGGGAAGGGGAGGGGAAGATGTGTTTTGCGGTGGGATCATTCTAGAGGTGGCAGAAATGGCGGAGGATGATTCATTGAAGGTGGAGTCTGGTGGGTTTAAAGGTGAGGACAAGGGGAATCCTACCATGGTTCTGGGAGGGAGAGGAAGGGGTGAGAGCAGAAGTGCGGGAAATGGAATGGATACGGTCGAGGGCCATGTCCACCATGGTAGAGGGGAATCCTCAGTTGAGGAAAAAGGAAGACATATCGGAAGCACAGGTATGGAAGGTAACATTGTCAGAGCAGATGTGATGGAGACAGAGAAACTGGGAGAATGGAACGGAGTCCTTACAGAAAGTGGGGTGGGAGGAAATGTAGTCCAGGTAGCTGTGGGAGTCAGTGGGCTTCTGCGACTCTCTACTTCTGGTCTCCTGGACCCAAGCGTGCAGAGTGATCCACTTCCACAGGGAAGTACTGGAAATTGCCCACCCACTCAACTCTATGGTGGACTATCCAGGCATGATCACTGCTTGGAGAGGTAGAGAAGGACAGGGTCTCGAAGGTTACTTGTTGCAAACTCCATGCATTCCAGGTCCTAATCTGGAATGTTGGGCTGGCATGGTACAAAGGACATTGCGGTCCGGATAAAGCCTTGAAAATTCTGGTGGAGGTGAGTGGATTTGTGGTGGTTAGTGGATAGTTGGTGATTGGATTGGAATGGACTGGTGGTGGTGAATGGATTGGTGGTGATGAGTGGATTGGTGGTGGTGAATGGATTGGTGGTGGTGAATGGGTTGGTGGTGATGAGTGGATTGGTGGTGGTGAGTGGATTGGTGGTGGTGAGTGGATTGGTGGTGATGAGTGGATTGGTGGTAAGTGGATTGGAATGGATTGGTGGTGGTGAGTGGAAGGGGCCTACAGATGGGGTGGGCTAAGCTACAAAGTGAGCAGTGTCCCCCACCCTTGTGGGCCAATTCAGGAGTAGCCGAAGGTTCTGCTGCAGCAGCTCCTCCACTTGCTCACCAAAGAAGCCTCAGCACCAAAGAGCATCTGCAGTACCTGAAGGATCCCCAAGGTGTGAGGCCAAGCCATTGGCGATGCAAGATCCACTGGACGATAGATCCTGCTCCTACATTGAGGGCACCCACACAGACTGCCGCTGCGGTAGATGCTCTCTGAAGGTGGTCCTCTGTGGCAGGGATTGCTCCCTCAACTCACCCGCAGGCTTTAGCCTACTGGTAAGAAAAGCCGGCCCCAGTGGATTTGGTGGCAGGGAATTCGGGATATTCACCAAACCCTGCAGGAAGTTCCGCCAGACCCACATGTCCCACCATTTGGATTCTGGGGGGTGGAACAGGACCAGTTTCCTGGGTGGTTCCCATCCTTCTGATGCTTCCACGACTGAAGTTCGCCAGCTGTACCAGCGAACCTTAAGTTGTGAGGCAGGGTAGCGGAGGCATTATGGACGCTGTCTACCTTGGCCATAACTGGAGGGCACATATCAAGTCTGCCCAAATTGCCCAGGAAATTGGTAGGAGGAATCCGACAAAGGTCGATGCCTGAGGCAAGACCCCAAGTAATGACTCAACTCCCCCAAGTGAAGGGACTTCCAGAACTCACAGATTCAGACTCAAAGTCATCCTTGTGTTGAGTACATGGAAAAGCCTCAACGAATGGAAGTCGTGGTCTGACTCAGGCTCCCAACTTGGCTTCTGAAGCTCATGCACCCTCCCTGGGAGTCCCCCTCGGGTGGAGTAGGGAGTGGTTGAAGGCGGCTCCACAGTGGTGGGGGCAGTCACAGATCTATAAAAGCGAATGGAGACCTGCAACTGCCCTCACCAAAGTGGACATCACCCGCAGCATAGGTGACCCTGAGTGGGGTCGAGTCCACCAAAGGAGATGCCCCCGAATGAGCTGGCGCCAACTGGAGACCAATGTCCCGGGGCTGGGTTGGTATCACCAGAGGGGACGATGGATGCCTCTGGTGAAGGGCTCCCCAACAGTAGCTGGCGGCTCTTGGAGGAACCAGCCTGATTCTGGCACCAGTCGGCACGGACACCTCAGAGCCAGCTGGTGCCAGAGGAGGACTCTTCTTCTTTATCCTGGGAGGCCTCGGTACAAGTTGTTAGCGGGGCTTCACCCGATGGTGTGGACTGGGATGGCAGGGACTGGTTGGTGAGTGGCCTTAACTAGCCCATCCCACTCTACCCCATCGAGGCAACAACCAGAGCGTCCTCCCTTGAGACTTTCCTGTTCAGTCCCAAGGTGGACCATCGGCCGACATCGGTCGGAGATGACTGTCTGGACTGGGCCCTATCCAGTGCCAGTGCAGTTAACCCCAAGCGGTGCCGAACTGAGCCTGGAGTTGGAGCAGGGTTGGTGCTTGATGCAGATACGGGGACATGAGGGCTGGACGTGAAGGTCCATCCCAGGGGGAGAAGGAGGGAGGAGGGAGAGGGGGTTGGGGGAAATTAACAATACAAATAGATGTCAGAATAGGTCTAGGCAGAGCTGGTATGGATGACAAACCTGGTGGGACAGGAAAGAAATGCGTCAGAAGGGAGCGAGTTGGTTTAACACCATCTCCAGTCATTGGCTGCGCGTTTAGATGGATCTGTTATTGGCCAAGAAATAAAAACCCAAATTAAAAGATGTAGAGTTGGCACTGAGAAATGGATGGGACACAGAGGGAATGCGTGAAGAGTATTTCAGTATTGCTGGTCCCTCTTTTGTGGTATCTCTGCTGGCATTGATTTTATGTTGGTCAGGATGTGCTTTCCATTGTGTGAGGGCCGCTTGTGTTTGTGCTTTTGTTACTCACAACTTTAGTCTGTGGGTAGTTTGATAAAACCGCTCATTTCCTTTCGCTCATCCTGACACCAACCGTGTACCTGTGGCAGAAGAAGAAATAACACAAAAGGGTCACTGGATTGCAACAAGGACAACGACAGGCATTTTATGGCTCCCCTCGTACAGTAAACCATAAAACCTGTAGAGGTATTTATCCAATTCCCTTTTGAAAGTCAACACCTGGGCCAATGTCGAGCTGTGTGGGCAGGTACCAAGCTCGGTCAATGCAGCTCCAGTGGCATTACTGCCCAGGAGGAGCATCCAAGACCTAAGTGTCCACTTGGGGACCCCAGTAAATATCAGTAACCGCACTCCAGGCCTCGGCCTGTCTGTGGGTAAAGTTCAAGGAGATCTGGCACTGACAACAAGTGAAGCACTCGACCCTGCTGTGCCTCAGTGTTATTGGATCTGTTCAAATGTTCACACGGTAGAATCCGCTCGATCTGCCCGCTGGAACAAATGATGACTGCAGCCTAGCAAACATTCTAGCCCATTCTCGACTTTAAATGGTTGGGTTGAGCTGTCCCACGGACTATCCCGGGGGTCCAGGACAAGCTGATCAGGACAACCAGCATGGATTCAAATTAAGGCAGGAGGCTGCACAACCAGTTGAAGTGAAGGAAAGGGAGCTGCACTGACGTGACTAACTGGTTGATCTATTTAAGAGTGAATATGGTCAGCTAGAACATCTGAACAACTTTGCTTTGAGACGGGAGCGTGAACAATGGAAATATCGCTAACCAGCTGACACACAGAAGGGTTGTTGCTGTTGGAAGTGTGTTTAGGCCTGTAGTTCCAGCCACTACCCCTGCTCCAACTCCAGGCTCAGTTCGGCACCGCTCGAGGTTAACTGCACTGGCACTGGCCTGGTTTCAGTTTCCAGGATTTGAGCCTTGATATCTGCATGGTCACTACAGTGGATTTTGATGTTAAGAACATAAGAAATAGGAGCAAGAGTAGGCCATTTGGCCCTTCGAGCCTGCTCCACACCATTCAATAAGATCATGGCTGATCTTCTACCTCATCTCCACTCTCCTGCACTATCCCCATATCCCTTGATTCCCTTAATATTCAAAAATCTATCGATCTCTGTCTTGAATATACTCAACGACTGAGCCTCCACCGTCCTCTGGGGTAGAGAATTCCAAAGATTCACCACCCTCTGAGTGAAGAAATTTCTCCTAATCTCAGTCCTAAATGGCCGAACCCTTATTCTGATACTGTGACCCCTGGTTCTAGACTCCCCAGCTAAGGGAAACATCCTCCCTGCATCTACCCTGTCAAGCCCTGTAAGAATTTTGTATGTTTCAATGAGATCACCTCTCATTCTTCTAAACTCGAGAGAATATATGCCTAATCTACTCAATCTGTCCTCATAGGACAATCCCCCCATCCCAGGAACCAGTCTGGTGAACCTTCGTTGAACAAGGCAAGAATATCCTTCCTTAGGTAAGGAGATCAAAACTGTACACAATACTCCAGGTGTGGTCTCACCAGGGCCCAGGGCCCTATATAATTGCAGTAAGACGTCTTTACTCTTATACTCAAATCCTCTTGTAATAAAGGCCAACATACCATTTGCTTTCCTAATAGCTTGCTGTACCTGCAGGTTAACTTTCAGTGATTCGTGTACAAGGAAACCCAGGTCCCTCTGAACACCAACATTTCCCAATCTCTCACCATTTAAAAAATAATCTGCTTTTCTATTTTTCCTACTAAAGTGGATAACTTCACATTTCTCCACATTATATTCCATTTGCCATGTTCTTGCCCACTCACTTAGCCTGTCTATATCCTTTTGAAGCCTCCTAGCATCCTCCTCACAACTTACATTCCCATCCAGCTTTGTATCATCAGCAAACTTGGATATATTATATTTGTTCCCCTCATCCAAATCATTGATATAGATTGTGAATAGCTGAGGCCCAAGCACTGATCCTTGCGGTACCCCACTAGTTACAGCCTGCCAACCCGAAAATGACCCGTTTATTCCTACTCTCTGTTTTCTGCCCATTAACCAATCCTCAATCCATACTAGTATATTACCCCCAATCCCATGAGCCCTAATTTTGTTTAATAACCTCTTGTGTGGCACCTTATTGAATGTCTTCTGAAAATCCAAATACACCACATCCACTGGTTCCCCCTTATCTATTCTGCTAGTTACAACCTCAAAAAACTCTAACAGATTCGTCAAACACGATTTCCCTTTCATAAATACGTGTTGACTCTGCCCAATCCTATTATTATTCTCTAAGTGCTCTGTTACCACGTCCTTAATAATAGATTCTAGCATTTTCCCTACTACTGATGTCAGACTAACTGATCTGTAGTTCCCCGTTTTCTCTCTCCCTCCTTTCTTAAATAGTGGGGTTACATTTGCTACCTTCCAATCCACAGGAACCGTTCTAGAATCTGTTGGATTTTGGAAAATGACAACCAATGCATGATTACTCACTCTGACTTTCACGGGGAATGATACAAGCTGGAACTAGAGGTCTGAATAAACCTTCTGCAGCAACAACCCTTCCGAGTGTCAGCTGGTTTGCGACCACATTCACTCCTCGATAGATCAGGCAGTTAGTCACATCAGTGCAGCTCCCTTTCCTTAGATGTGCGGGTTAGGTTGATTTGGCTATGATAAATTGACCCTTAGTGTTAGGGGGATTAAATACGTGGGGTTACGGGGATAGGGTGGGATATGTGTCGGTGCAGGCTCGATGGGCCGAAATGGCCTCTATCTGCACTGTGGGGATTCTGTGATCCTTCACTTAAACTGGCTGTGCCTTAATTTGACCCAGTTTACAAACCTGTTGTGATGTCAGATCTCATTGTGATGCGTAATGTGAGGTCAGGCTTGCACTGTGATGTCACGGTTTGACCCGTCAGGTTAAAATGGGCCTCACCTTGATGAAACCATATTTGGTAAAAAAGCCTTTGGTCTCTTCTTATCTTACAATGACTTGATGCGCTAGAACGCAATAACAGTTTTCCCTGTGGTTACACCCCAGAGCACAGGGTGCGCGAGCGATGGGTAGTGATGGGATTATTTGCCTGCTACCAATGATGTTAAGTAGTTGTATACATGTAAAACAACAGAGTAGACAATTCAGCCCCTCAAGCCTGCTTCAGCATTCAGTTAGACCATGACAGTTCTGTATGTTAACTCCATTTCCGCATCTTTGACCATATCCCTGACTATCCTTACCAAACAGAAATCTAACAATCTCATTTATTGAAATTTTCAATTGATCCCCAGCGTCAATAGATTTTAGCGGGAAAGAGTTCCAGATTTCCACTAGTCTTTGTGTGAAGAAGTGTTTCGTGACATCACCCCTTACCGGCCTAGCCTTATTTTAAGATTATGCCCCTTGCTCTGGATTCTCCCCGCCATCAGAAATAGTTTCTATCTATCTACCCTATCAACTCCTTTAATCATCTTAAACACCTCAATTATATCACTGCTTAATCGCGAGGATATACTGTCTACTGGATGGGGCGAGCTTGATGGGCCTGATAGTCTTTATCTACTGATAGTCTTTTTGTACCTTTGTTTGTGCAGACTGGGGATTGACTCTGGGCCCTGCCTGGTGTGTGGCTCAGAGAGTTCACCCAGTCAGTGACTGAGCCCAGGGACAATCCCCACTCTCCAATCCCCCATCAGAGAATTCATCTCTTTCCCTTTTCTCTTCCCTGCTATGATCCGTGCACAAATCAGGAAACACACAGTAAGTTTGTTCATTTTCATTCCACGTTTATTCCCAGATGTTAAGTTGCTCACATTTCAGTTGTTGAAACAACGTGACTTGTAATAGACGAAACATCGGGGACAGGAAAAGACTCGCTGGTCCATCCAGCCTGTCCCACACAACTGTGATGCCTTGTCCATCGCAATATATAGACTCCCCACCCCACCCAAGACCATGTGATCTCCTGGGAAAGGCAGAAAAACCAGACATAAAAACCCAGGCCAATTTGGGAAAAGAAATCTAGGAAATTCCTCTCCGACCCCCTGAGGTGATCGAAACTAGTCCAGGAGATCACTCTGGCCCTGATAAGTCTATGCATTCTAAGGCAATTGCTTTTCCACTTGTATTCTGCTGACAGCAACTGAACACAGGACTCAGAGCCTGGCCTCCAACGATCTCCAGTCCAGCTCTGTACCAGCAGCCACAAAACCCCACATTCAACAATGACATCAAACCGGTCGGTGGGTTGTCTAGAGGTCCCACTTCTGGCCGTTTCAGCTTGAACGAAAACTGTCCCCAAACTTTATTTAAAGTGTTAACTGTGACACCCTTTAATTTGCTGGGAGCTGATGCCATTCCTTTAGGCTGTGGTGTGCCCAGTGGATTGGAATTTATGTACTGAGCCAGCAATGATTGGATGAAACATCAGCTCCTAAACATTGATGGGCCGAATGGGGGAATGTGGATCTAATTATCGGGATTCATCGGCACAATTTGCCTGGGCAAAATCTCTTGAGGCATAACCTCCCTTTTAAGACATCTTGTTAGACGTCCTAACTTTGGAGAGCAAACCCACAGGATTTTCCCCTCCCTCCCCGGCTCCCGTGCAGTGTTAACTTTTACACACCCCAGAACTCAGTTTGTTGACACCCAAACACAACCCAGATCGAGGAAAAGAAACCAAACACTCCCCACAAGACCCAAGAGACAACCAGGTGGGTGGAAAATGCCGAGTCACTTGAAGAATGAAGAGGAGCTTCCAAGGGAGCAGCTGACAAGGGAGCTGATCTTCATTCGGGCATTCTGCACACACTGCTGGTGACTAACCAAGTACTACTGAGGACAAGGAGGGTGGAGGTACTTGTATGGCAACAGAGGCTTAAGTGACCAGGACAGACACAATAAAGTGAGCATTACCCATGAAAGCCTCACTGCTGGTACACCCTAATCTGACGGGCATTCCATCTCAACAGCCAGGCCATCAATCAGAAGCTGGCAGGATCCAAATCCAGATCCTGACGGTTCAGCTTACTGTTTGGATCTGGCGCTGGTGCCCGTGAATAACACTCACTTTGATCTTTTTGTTCTGGGAGCTGGAGTCTGTTCCCTTGCAGGATCCGCCCTTCTCAGCATGAGTACCAGTTGGACAGTGTCCAGCAGTGTGTGGAGGATGTCAGAATGAAAATAAAGATTTCCTAAAAAAAGGTAGGTTCGTCTTTACTCTTCAAATGACTTGGCATTCTCCCGTGGGCTCCTGAAGTCAAACTGTCAGTATTCAACTCCCGGGTGTCCGAGAAGCACGGTTTGTGAGGCAACTAAAGGGTTAACCAGAACCACCTTCTGCTGCAATTTTCTGTAGCATCCTGGAGACCAGGCAACCCTGAGCAACAGGATCTAGAAACAAAAGAACGAAAGACAGTCCAGCCTCCGCCCTGACTGCCTGAGGTCCTCGAGCAGATTGGTGATTGTCCGGTGATGCGAGCAAGTATTGAGATAGAGGATCAGCCATGATCATATTGAAATGGCGGAGCAGGCTCGAAGGGCCGAATGGCCGACTCCTGCTCCTATTTTTCTATGTTTCTACGGTGATGTAAGCTGTACGTTAACCCGACTGCGGTAGCAGCGGCACAAGCTCTGGGAACTCAGCAAATGAAGGGAAAGAACAGGGAGTTGGAGAACCAAAACCAGCTGCTGAGACGACAGTTCAAAAGGCGACAGGAAAGAAACTTATGAGTTGAAAGCGGCACTGAAGCTGATGGCAGACGCTGCCAGCTGCTGTGCCGAGAGAAATGAAACACGAGCGGAAGAATTACTGAGTGAAAGGAAAGTTAAAGGCTGCTGGAATTTCAGTTGGTGTGGAAGGGTGTGTGCCGGTGTGGAAGTTTCCCGACTATGAATGTTTAAGAAGTTACAGCATTTCTTTTGTTGTGAAAGTCTAACTTTAAAAAGTGTCCGTGCGATTGTTTGTTTTTATTGTCACCCTCTGTTCTGTTCACAGAGCTAAAAGCCGTTTAACCCTCTGTTGTCCTCCTGTCTTTGATGTGGGAAGTATTTTAAGCACTTTAATCAATGTCTTTTCTGCAAGTGTATGCTGCTGTAAGTTTGCTAATTGTTTTCTCTATGTATGTATACACATGTGTATTACTTTTGAGATACCCGAAGTCATGTTTTTGATTTACACTGTGTGAATATTTCTTGGGCTAGCAACCTGGGAATATCACGTAAAAATTCGTCACTTTGAGTTCGGAACCCATTGCAGGGATCAATATTTCCAAGTTACATGAAAGTGTGAATGTGGTTGATTGAGTATGTTCATTTCAATTTAAGATTGTGCACCCAGAATTGGGAAAAACTTTGAATTACATTTTAAGTTAAAGACGCTGGTGTGGATTTATTTTGACTAAAGCTTACTTGTGCAACTGTGAGATGCAGTGTGTTAGATCAATTTGAACTTTTCAAAGCACTTTGTTTCAATTGGAGTACAGCTAAAAAATTGCGATTGCTTTATGCAAATTAAATTAAAAACGCATGGTCTTGTTTTGAATCAATTCGAAACATTTACAAAGCACTGTTTACTTAATTCGGATAATCCAAGTCGGAGACCTGCTATTATGATTGACGCCTACCCCACACGCTAAGGTTTTGACAAGTAAGAAGTCATTTGGAATAAAAGAGGGTGGACCTCTACGGCCGGCAAGACGTTGCCTTCACCAGGATTGACCCAGTGGATTCTGGCAGAGGTTGAGAGGAGGCGACAGCCCTCAGGGGTGGATAAAGCCCGAGCCCATTCTAAAATCGCCCCCAGGGCCAGTGAGAACGGCAAGGCCGATCAGCTACCCAGAAATTCGGGGGAGAAAGTGCAGGGCCAGATAAATAATGTTCAGAGTGAAGCAGTCCCTTCAGATCTTGCAGAGGTGCAGGGTGAGGACCCAGGCGGCCATCGAAGATGAGGGCTCATTGGCCCAGACATGCCTTTAATCGAAAGGATCATTTTTATAGCACAGGATAACTTGTTATTTTATCAGGGGTAAACGGGTGGTCCCGCAGTCACTTTGCAGTGAGCTGGTCCGTTGCGGCCACACACCCCCCTAGTGGGCACCAGAAGGGTGACAGCTGGGGCCAAAGGCCCGTGCAGCAGATGTGGTGGCCTTGTATGGATCAGACCGTGAATGTCACTATTAATGATTGCCTCACGTGTACCCAGCATGACCCCGGGCCCTCTAGCCATGTCCCAGCATCCATGGCCTGTGGAGAAATTTTCAGGCTGATGACGTTGGCCCGTTTCACAGGGACCCGGAAGGGTAAACCAGTACGCTTTGGTTATAATTGACTGCAGCAAACGTCAGAAATTGTAATACAATAGCAAAATACTGCGGATGCTGGAAATCTGGGTCCCAGACCTGAAACGTTAACTCTGTTTCTCTCTCCATGGATGCTGCCTGGACTGCTGAGTGCTTCCAGCGTTTTCTGTTGTTATATCAGAAATTGTAAATTGGTTTGAGAGAAATAGCACTAGGTTAATCTATAATGGAATAAAGAAGGAGAAAAGGGAAAGATTCTGTCCCTTTTCTATTGTCACAAGTTGCGGGAGTTTTTTTGTTGTTTTCAACCTATGTCCCTTTAAAAGGCCTCTATGAATGTTTTGGAGCCCATAAGCTGTGGGAAGCTCCACCTTTTCCCCCCTTTTGTGTAAGAATGTTGAAGGTTTTGTTAAAATGTGAAAACTATTTTATTCTTCAGTTATGTTCAGTATTTTACAGTGGAAAGCCACCTGAAGAAAGGAAAAGACAGATGATGTAATTTACTGGGCTTTAGTAAGCATATGCTATTTTGTTTTGTTTTATCTGTTCTGTATTGCGTTTAGTTCATCCGTCTTTCGGATGAGACGTTAAACCGAGGGGCCCCGTCTGCCCTCTCGGGTGGACGTAAAAGATCCCACGGCACTATTTCGAAGAAGAGCAGGGGAGTTCTCCCCGGTATCCCTGGCCAATATTTATCCATGATGTGGAGATGCCGGTGTTGGACTGGGGTGGACAAATGTGAGAAGTCGCACAACACCAGGTTATAGTCCAACAGCTTTATTTGAAATCACAAGCTTTCGGAGCGCAGCTCCTTCGTCAGGTGAAGTGAAGAGATGCATATAGGCACAGCATATGTAGTCAGAGAACACTGCCAGATGCTGTGCCTATATGCATCTCTTCACTTCACCTGATGAAGGAGCAGCGCTCCGAAAGCTTGTGATTTCAAATAAAGCTGTTGGACTATAACCTGGTGTTGTGCGACTTCTCACAATATTGATCCCTCAACCAACATCACTAAAAAAACAGATTATCTGGTCATTATCACGTTGCTGTTTGCGGGAGCTTGCTGTGTGCAAATTGGCTGCCGCATTTCCTGCATTACAACAGCGTCTACACTTCGAAAAAAAAATACTTCATTGGCTGTAAAGCGCTTTGGGACATCCGGTGGTCGTGAAAGGCACTATATAAATGCAAGAGTTTCTTTTTCTTTTAATAAAATATTGGACTGAATTAAATTGGAATTATTGAGGTAAACTAACCTATTGATTTGTGAGAACCCGACTCTTACTGTGGCCACAGTGAAATTCTGGTTAGTATTTTAAATTATCTGAACGTCTCTAATTCCAGACATGTGACTAACACATCTAAAAATTGAGAAGTCGCACAACACCAGGTTATAGTCCAACAGCTTTATTTGAAATCACAAGCTTTCGGAGCGCTGCTCCTTCGTCAGGTGAAGTGAAGAAATACATATGGGCACAGCATAAATAGTCAGAGAACAATGCCAGACGACTACAGTTAATCTTTCTAACTGCCCTTTATCACACCTCGGCAGAGAGACAATCACGGCAATCATAGGTGTGGATGGTGTCCAACCAGGTCAGTCAGGAAGACATTACATCAAAGACGATAGCAAAATACAACAAAGACAATGAGGTGGCAGCTGCTGGAGTCTGTATGGAAAATACATTTTTTTTAAACTTTTTTTGCTGGAAATTACAGCAGGTCCGGCCGCATCTGTGTAGAGAGAACAAGCCAGTGACGACTCGAGTCTGGATGACTCTACGTCAGGTGGGGTTACATGTAGCGTGACATGAGCCCAAGATCCCGGTTGAGGCCGTCCTCATGGGTGCGGAACTTGGCTATCAGTTTCTGCTCGATGATTTTGCGTTGTCGTGTGTCTCGAAGGCCGCCTTGGAGAACGCTTACCCGAAGATCGGAGGCTGAAATTCCTTGACTGCTGAAGTGTTCCCCGACTGGGAGGTAACACTCCTGCCTGGCGATTGTTGCGCGGTATCCGTTCATACGTTGTCGCAGTGTCTGCATGGTCTCGCCGATGTACCATGCTCCGGGGCATCCTTTCCTGCAACGTATGAGGTAGACAACGTTGGCCGAGTCACATGAGTATGTACCATGTACCTGGTGGGTAGTGTCCTCACCTGTGATGATGGTATCTGTGTTGATGATCTGGCATGTCTTGCAGAGGTTGCCATGGCAGGGTTGTGTGGTGTCGTGGTCGCTGTTCTCCTGAAAGCTGGGTAATTTGCTGTGAAGGATGGTACTTTTGAGGTTAGGCGGCTGTTTGAAGGCGAGTAGTGGAGGCGTGGGTATGGCCGTAGCGAGGTGTTCGTCGTCATCGATGACATGTTGAAGGCTGCGAAGAACATGGCGTAGTTTCTCCGCTCCGGGGAAGTACTGGACGACGTACGGTACTCTGTTGGTTGTGTCCCGTGTTCGTCTTCTGAGGAGGTCTATGCGATTTTTCGCTGTGGCCCGTCAGAACTGTCGATCGACGAGTCGAGCGTCATATCCCGTTCTTACGAGGGCGTCTTTCAGCGTCCGTAGGTGTCGTTAATGATATTACTAATGATCTCTGCTGTTTTAACGGATTTTCAATCCCTAAGGATAAAAAGTTTCTGCGAGTTTGAAAAGGTAGAAAGACTTGTGCCGGAACTTTCCCGTTGCCGTGCGGCGGGTTTGGAGGCGGGTCAGCTGTAAAAATTGTGAAAATCGGCAGCGCGTCGGGAACCCGCCGTCATCCCGCCCCCTCGCACCTTTAAATCGGGCGCGCTTGCCAGCGTGCCCCAGACCCGATCGGGACAGGCCGGCCAGCTAATTAAGCTCATTAAATGCTTGTTATCAGACCCTCACCGGGGTTTTTAACAGCAGCTTCTGAATTTAACGGCATGAACAGGGGAAGCACGCAGCTCGGGAACCTCGCCTGGGAAGGGCAGGCGGAAGTCCAGTGGCATTAATTGACAGCTGGGAATACCTGATAAATACACACACCTTACATCGCGCTTTAGTTGCCTAAGGGAAAGCCTGTTGCTGACTCCATTTTGTGCACAGATTTAGGTTTCTGGAGTTTGCGGGTCATTTCTGCAACCTCAGAAGCCACTCTCGTCACATTGCTGGTCACTATCACAACATTGAGGGATTGACCATCTGATCACTGCTTGATCTGCCGTGTACGACATCAGCATGGGTGCTGCTTACAGTGTCTCGCCTTGGTCCTCAGAATTGGACCAAGATGAGCCCCACCACCAACAGCAGCAGCCACACCAGCAGCAACCACAACAGCAGCCTTCTCCTCAACGACGTGTTGCTCCACAGCAGAGAGGGCGGCACCACAGGGCTGCAACACGCCGGAGGCGATACCCCCCAACACAGGGTATACAGGCAGAGGATGAGCTTCCTCAACATGACTGAGCAGCAGTGCTACAGGAGGCTCAGGCTATCGCGCCAGGTCCTCGCAGACATTTTGCAGCTTGCTGGAACAAGACCTGCTGCCCAGAGGCCCTGGTGGACATGTCTTACCAGTGGCTGTCAGAGTCACCACCACCCTCAACTTCTTCGCCTCAGGCTCCTTCCAGGGATCTGCAGCAGACATTTGTGGGATCTCGCAGTCGGCCGCCCACAGATGCATCACCAAGGTGATCGGTGCCATCTTTCACAAGTCAGCCAATTATATCAACTTTGCCACAGATGAAGCCAGGGTTACTGAGCGGGCGATTGGCTTCGCTGCTCTGGCTGACTTCCCACAGGTGCAGAGCGTCATCGACTCACACATGTGGCCATGAAGGCACCCCATCATCACCCAGGAGTGTTTGTGAAGACTCAAGGTGCAGCTTGTCTGCAACAATAAAAAGATTACTATAATACGCCTTGGCCTCAGTACTTGGCCTCCCCAAGGGTGTCATGAGCCACGTCTTCAGTGGATAGCCCTTGTCTCCAAGCAGCCAGCCGCCAAGTCCATCTGGAGGTGCGAAGAGCCGAGGGAGGGAGGGCGGTGGACTGGCGCAGCACGAAAGCTGCCAGGGAATCTGGCGCACACATGCATCAATGCATATCCTTACCTGACAAAAAATCTATCAATCTCATTTTTGAAGATTTCAATTGACCCCCCAGCCTCAACAGCCTTTTGGGGGAGAGAGTTTGATATTTCCACTACCCTTTGTGTGAAGAGGTGCTTCCGAACATCACCCCTGAATGGCCGAGCTCTAATTTTAAGGTTATGCCCCTTGTTCTGGACTCTCCTTACCATCGGAAATAGTTTCTATCTATCTACTCTATCAACTACTTTAATCATCTTAAACACTTCAATTATGTTACTGCTTAATCGCGAGGTTATATTGTCTACTGGATGGGGTGAGCTTGATGGGCCTGATAGTTTTTATCTACTGATAGTTTTTTTGTACCTTTGTTTGTGCAGACTGGGGATTGACTCTGGGCCCTGTCTGATGTGTGGCTCAGAGAGTTCACCCAGTCAGTAACTGAGCCCAGGGACAATCCCCATTCTCCAATCCCCCATCGGAGAACTCATCTCTTTCCCCTTTCCGTTCCCTGCTATGATCCGTGCACAAATCAGGAAACACACAGTAAGTTTGTTCGTTTTCATTCCACGTTTATTTCCAGATGTTAAACTTTTCACATTTCAGTCATTGAAACATCGTGGCTTGTAATGTACAAAACATCACGGACAGGAAATGACTCTCTGGTCCATCCAACCTGTCCCACACAACTGTGATGCCTTGTCCATCGCAATATATAGACTCCCCACCCCACCCAAGACCATGTGATCTCCTGGGAGAGGCGAAAAACCAGACATAAAAACCCAGGCCAATTTGGGAAAAATAAAATCTGGGAAATTCCTCTCCGACCCCCTTAGGCGATCGAAACTAGTCCAGGAGATCACTCTGGCCCTGATAAGTCTATGCATTCTAAGGCAATTGCTTTTCCACTTCTACTCTTCTGACATCAACTGAACACAGGCCTCGGAGCCTGGCCTCCAACGATCTCCAGTCCAGCTCTGTACCAGCAGCCACAACCCCAACATTCAGCGATGACTTGAAACCGGTCGGCGAGTTGTCTCGAGGTCCCACTTCTGTGTCGTTCCAGCTTGAACGAAAACTCTCACCAAACTTTATTTAAAGTGTTAACTGTGACACCCTTTAATTTGCTGGGAGCTGATGCCATTCCTTTAGGCTGTGGCGTGCTCAGTAGATTGGAATTGAGTTACTGAGCCAGCAATGATTGGATGAAACATCAGCTCCTAAACATTGACGGGCCGAATGCGGGGGAATGTGGATCTAATTACCAGGATGCATCGGCACAATATTTGCCTGAGGAAAATCTCTTGAGGCATAACCTCCCTTTTAAGACATCTTGTTAGACGTCCTAACTTTGGAGAGCACACCCACAGGATTTTCCCCTCCCTCCCCGGCTCCCGTGCAGTGTTAACTTTTACACACCCCAGAACTCAGTTTGTTGACACCCAAACACAACCCAGATCGAGGAAAAGAAACCAAACACTCCCCACAAGACCCAAGAGACAACCAGGTGGGTGGAAAATGCCGAGTCACTTGAAGAATGAAGAGGAGCTTCCAAGGGAGCAGCTGACAAGGGAGCTGATCTTCATTCGGGCATTCTGCACACACTGCTGGTGACTAACCAAGTAGTACTGAGGACAAGGAGGGTGGAGGTACTTGTATGGGAACAGAGGCTGAAGTGACCAGGACAGACACAATAAAGTGAGCATTTCCCATGAGTGCCTCACTGCTGGTATACCCTAATCTGATGGGCATTCCATCTCAACAACCAGGCCATCAATCAGAAGCTGGCAGGATCCAAATCCAGATCCTGACAGTTCAGCTTACTGTTTGGATCTGGCGCTGGTGCCCGTGAATAACACTCACTTTGTTCTATTTGTCCTGGGAGCTGGAGTCTGTTCCCTTGCAGGATCCGCTCATCTCACCATGAGTACCAGTTGGACAGTGTCCAGCAGTGTGTGGAGGATGACAGAATGAAAAATAAAGATTCCCTAAAAAACATAGGTTCGTCTTTACTCTTCAAATGACTTGGCATTCTCCCGTGGGCTCCTGAGGTCAAACTGTCAGTATTCAACTCCCGGGTGTCCGAGAAGCACGGTTTGTGAGGCAACTAAAGGGTTAACCAGAACCACCTTCTGCTGCAATTTTCTGTAGCATCCTGGAGACCAGGCAACGCTGAGCAACAGGATCTAGAAACAAAACATAATAAGAACATAAGAAATAGGAGCAGGAGTTGGTCATTTGGCCCCTTGAGCCTGCTCCGCCATTCAATTAGATCATGGCTGATCTGATCTTGGCCTCAACTCCACTTCCCTGCCCACTCCCCATAACCCTTGATTCCCTTACCATTGAAAAATCTGTCTATCTCCACCTTAAATATATTCAATGACCCAGCCTCCACAGCTCTCAGGGGAAGAGAATTCCACAGATTCACGACCCTCTGAGAGAAGAAATTCCTCCTCATCTCCGTTTTAAATGGGTGCCCCCTTATTCTGAAATTATGCCCCTAGTTCTAGATTCCCCCACGAGGGGAAACATCTTCTCTGCATCTACCCTGTCAAGCCCCCTCAGAATCTTATGGGCCGGATTTTCTGATCCCCGCGGGTGTGTACGAGGTGTGTACGCGCCCATAGGGGCCTCGCAAGTGCCGGTTTCAGGCCTGTGAAGCGCATGCGCTGAAAACCGGCACTTCCGATCTGTGAAGAATCCTCTTGCAGATCCTCCTCCTGCCCGGGGGAAGGGCCTCTGCGGGTGGAGAGTTCCACTTTCTGCACAACCTCCGCCCGCTGAAAACCATTAAAAATCTTACGCCTGGTAAAAGCCCACGTAAGGCCTGCTTTTACCAGCATAAGAGTTTAAACAAATAAATATTTTTTCACTCATTTATAATTTAAAAATACTTTAAAAAAAGGTAAGTTTATTTTTAGCCACGTAAAAAACATTAATTATTTTTTTCAAAAAATGTAATTTTTGTTTAAAATATTTAATTTAATGTAATTTTATCTAATTTTAAATGCATGATTTAAAAAAATATGTTTAATGTTTAACTGTGTTTTTAAATGTGATCCCCATTCATACTTTTGAAAGATTTGTGCATAGAGGCCTGTCAAAAGTGTGCAGGGGATTTCCTTCTTTGATTGGTTCCCCCTGGCCCACGTGATCCCAGAGACCCTTGCAACCTTATCTCTATAATGGCTATCAGATCATACCCATTTATTTCTATTTGTGCTGTCAACTCATCTATATTGTTACGAATGCTGCGTGCCTTCTGATATCGAGCTTTTAATTTTGTCTTTTTACCATTTTCCCCTACTCTGACTCCTCTTTCTGATGCACTCTTATGTGTATATGCTCTGTCCCTTCCTGTCACACTCTGGTTATCATTACCCCTATTGCTACCCTGCACTTTTGCCTTCTCATTTTTCTCCCACACCAATCTTTGAGCCATTCATTCATCTCTCTGATCTTATTGACCCTTTGCCAATTTGCACGTGGCTCAGGTAGTAATCCAGAGATTATTACCTTTGTGGTTCTGCTTTTTAATTTAGCCCCCAACTGCTCATACTCCCTCAGCAGAACCTCTTTCTTTGTCCTACCTATGCGGTTGGTACCAACATGAACCACGACAACTGGATCTTTCCCCTCCCACTCTAAGTTCCTCTCCAGCCCAGAGGAGATGTCCTTTACCCTGGCACCGGGCAGGCAACACAGCCTTTGGGCCTCACGCTCTTGGCTGCAGAGAACAGTGTCTATCCCCCTAACTATACTGTCACCTACCACTACCACATTTCTTTTTGCTCCCCCTACTTGAATGGCTCCCTGTACCACGGTGCTGTGGTCAGTTTGCTCATCCTCACTGCAGTCCCTGCTCTAGCTCACAGAGTAAGAACCTCGTAACTGTTGGACAAGACCAAGGGCTGAGGCTCCTCCACCACTACCTCCTGGGTCCCCATACCTGCCTCGCTCGTAGTCACACCCACCTGTCCCTGACCACGGACCAAATTTGAATTAATTAATCTAAGGGGTGTGACTGCCTCCTGGAACACAGCGTCCAGGTAACTCTCCCCCTCCCTGATGTGTCGCTGTGTTTGAAGCTCGGACTCCAGCTCATCAACACGGAGCTGAAGTTCCTCGAGCAACCAACACTTACTGCAAATGTGGTCGCTGTGGACCTCAATGGTGTCTACCAGCTCCCACATGTTGCAGCAGTAACACATCGCCTGCCCTGCCATCTCTAATGTATTTAATGAATTAAGTGTTTAAGTTTTGAACGTATAGTTTTTAATCCCAGCTCTTAATTTAAACCAATGCCCAAGAAAAAGAGAGAAATACTGACCAACCAATCGCTTCTCTGCTTTCCTGTGACGTCACACTTTGAATCTTTCTAATTCTTACCCTCCCAGGTCAGTTGTCGCTGCTCCGGGCTCGCTCTGTAGCCCCGCTCGCCGGCTCAGTCGCTCCCTTTATCTCCGGCCCGATCTCCCGCTCTCGTGCTCGCTCTGTAGTCCCGCTCGCCGCTCAGTCGCGCCCTTTTATCTCCGGCCCGATCTCCCGCTCTCGTGCTCGCTCTGTAGTCCCACTCGCCGGCTCAGTCGCTCCCTTTTATCTCCGGCCCGATCTCCCGCTCTCGCGCTCTCTTGTAGTCGAAAGACCGCAAGACTGTCCAGCCTACGCCCTGACTGCCTGAGGTTCTCGAGCAGATTGTTGATTGTCCAGTGATGCGAGCAAGTCGATCGATCTGGTAACCCCGCAAGTCCTGAAGATGATCTGGACTACCTGAGTGTGGATCAGCTACTAGTGAGGGTGCACTACAGAGCGGCTGAGTGTGCCGACTGTTGTGTTGCCCTCCTCGGACAAGTGTGGCACCAAGAGTGTCACCCCATCGTTCAAGCACCATAGAATCATAGAATCATAGAAAGTTACAGCACGGAAGGAGGCCATTTCGGCCCATCGTGTCCGCACCAGCCAACAAAGAGCTATCCAGCCTAATTCCAATTCCCAGCTTTTGGTCCGTATCTCTGCAGGTTAGAGCATCCCAAGTGCACATCCAAATACTTTTTAAATGTGATTAGGGTTCCTGCCTCTACCACCCTGTCAGGCAGCGAGTTCCAGACCCCCACAACCCTCTGGGTGAAGAAATTTCCCCTCAAATCCCCTCTAAACCTTCCCCCAATTACTTTAAATCTGTGCCCCCTGGTTTTTGACTCCTCTGCTAAGGGAAATAGGTCCTTTCTATCCACTTTATCTATGCCCCTCATAATTTTATACACCTCAATAAGGTCTCCCCTCAGCCTCCTCTGTTCCAAGGAAAGCAGACCCAGCCTATCCAGTCTTTCCTCATAGCTAAGATTCTCTACTCCCGGCAACATCCTTGTAAATCTCATCTGTACCCTCTCTAGTGCAATCACATCTTTCCTGCAATGTGGTGACCGGAACTGCACGCAGTACTCTAGCTGAGGCCTAACTAGTGTTTTATACAGTTGAAGCATAACCCCCCTGCTCTTGTATTCTATGCCACGGCTAATAATTGCAAACATTCCGTATGCCTTCTTAACCACCTTATCTACTTGGCCTGCTACCTTCAGGGATCTGTGGACATGCACTCCAAGGTCCCTTTGTTCCTCTACACTACTCAGTGTCCTACCATTTAATGTGTATTCCCTTTCCTTATTAGCCCTCCCCAAATGCATGATCTCACACTTCTCCGGATTGAATTCCATTTGCCACTGTTCTGCCCACCTGACCAATTTATTGATATCTTCCTGCAGTCTACAGCTTCCTTCTTCAGTATCAACCACACAGCCGATTTTAGTATCATCTGCAAACGTCATAATCATACCCACTATATTTCAAGTCAAGATCGTTGATATATACCACAAAAAGCAAGGGACCTAGTACTGAGCCCTGCAGAACCCCACTGGAGACAGCCTCCCAGTCACAAAAACACCCATCAACCATTACCCTCTGATTCCTGTCTCCGCGCCAGTGTTGAATCCAACTTGACACATTGCCCTGGATCCCATGGGCTTTTAACTTCATGACCAGTCTGCCATGTGGAACCTTATCAAAAGCCTTGCTAAAGTCCATATACACTACATCAAATACACTACCCTCATCTACCCTCCTTGTTACCTCCTCAAAATATTCAATCAAGTTTGTCAGACACAACCTTCCCAAAACAAATCCGTGTTGACTATCCTTGATTAATCTGTGTCTTTCTAAATGAAGATTTATCCTGTCCTTCAGAATTCTTTCCAATAATTTTCCCACTACCGAGGTTAGGCTGACTGGCCTGTAATTCCTCGGTCTATCCTTTTCTCCCTTTTTAAACAAGGGTACCACATTAGCAGTCCTCCAGTCCTCCGGCACCACACCTGAAGCCAGAGAGGATTGAAAAATGATGGTCAGGGCCTCTGCTATTTCCTCTTTCGCTTTGCTTAACAGCCTGGGATACATTTCATCCGGGCCTGGGGATTTATCCACTTTTAAAGCTGCTAAACCCCTTAATACTTCCTCTCTCACTATATTTATTTCATCTAATATTTCACACTCCTCCCCTCCGATAGCAATGTCTGCTTCGCCCCTCTCCTTTGTGAAAACAGACGCAAAGTATTGATTAAGAACCCTACCGACGTCTCCCGCCTCCACACACAGATTACCCTCATGATCTTCAATAGGCCCTACCCTTTCTTTAGTTATCCTCTTACTCTTAATATATTTATAAAACATCGTTGGGTTTTCCTTGATTTTACTTGCCAAGTTTTTTTCATGCTCTCTCTGCTTTCCTAATATAATTTTTAATTCCACCCCTGCACTTTCTGTACTCCTCTAAAGATTCTGGAGTATTTAGCCCTCGGTATCTGTCATACGCCTCCCTTTTTTTCATTATTCTACCTTGCATGTCTCTTGACATCCAGGGGGCTCTAGATTTGTTAGTCCCACCTTTTTTCTTTAAGGGCACATGTTTGGTCTGAACCCTCCGGATCTCGTCCGTGAATGCCTCCCACTGCTCTGACACTGATTTACCTTCAATTAGCTGTTTCCAGTCCACTATGGCTAAATCCTCTCTGAGCTTAGCAAAATTTGCTTTTCCCCAATTTAGAATTTTTATTCCTGGTCTATCCTTGTCCTTTTCCATAACTACCTTAAATCTAACAGAATTATGGTCACTAGCAACAAAATGCTCTCCCACTGATACGCCTTCTACCTGCCCAGCTTCATTCCCTAAAACTAAGTCCAGAACCGCCCCCTCCCTTGTTGGGCTTGCTACATACTGGCTAAAAAAGTTCTCCTGGATGCATTTTAGGAATTCTGCACCTTCTATACCCTTCGCACTAATTTTATCCCAGTTAATATTGGGGTAGTTGAAATCCTCTACTATTACTGCCCTATAGTTTTTGCACTTCTCAGAAATTTGTCTACATATTTGTTCTATTTGTGGCTACTGATTGGGGGCCTGTAGACCACTCCCACCAGTGACTTCTTACTCTTATTATTTCTTATCTCCACCCAAACTGATTCTAAGCATTGATCTTCCAAGCAATATCATTTCTCATTATTGCACTGATCTCATCCCTTATCAACAGAGCTACACCACCTCCTTTTCCTTTCAGCCTATCTTTACGAAATGGCAAATACCCCTGAATATTCAGTTCCCAGCCTTGGTCACCTTGCAACCACGTCTCTGTAATGGCTATCAGATCATACCCATTTATTTCTATTTGTACTGTCAACTCATCTATCTTGTTATGAATGCTTCATGCGTTCAGATATAGAGCTTTTAATTTTTTCTTTTTACCATTTTCCCCTACTCTGACCACTCTTTCTGATGCACTCTTATGTGTATACACTCTGTCCCTTCCTGTCACACTCTGTTATCATTACCCCTATCACTACCCTACACTTTTGCCTTCTCATTTTTCTTTGACTTTTTTAATTTCTGCTCAGCGGATCCCTCCCCCCCCACTATTTAGTTTAAAGCCCCATCTGCAGCCCTAGTTATTCGATTCGACAGGACACTGGTCCCAGCCTGGTTCAAATGAAGTACATCCCGACATAACAGCTCCCTCTTACCCCAGTACTGGTGTCAGTGCCCCAAGAATCAAAACCCATTTCTCCCACACCAATCTTTGAGCCACTCATTCATCTCTCTGATCTTATTGACCCTTTGCCAATTTGCACGTGGCTCAGGTAGTAATCCAGAGATTATTACCTTTGTGGTTCTGCTTTTTAATTTAGCCCCCAACTGCTCATACTCCCTCAGCAGAACCTCTTCCTTTGTCCTACCTATGCAGTTGGTACCAACATGTACCACGACAACTGGATCTTTCCCCTCCCACTCTAAGTTCCTCTCCAGCCCAGAGGAGATGTCCTTTACCCTGGCACCGGGCAGGCAACACAGCCTTTGGGCCTCACGCTCTTGGCTGCAGAGAACAGTGTCTATCCCCCTAACTATACTGTCCCCTACCACTACCACATTTCTTTTTGCTCCCCCTACTTGAATGGCTCCCTGTACCATGGTGCTGTGGTCAGTTTGCTCATCCTCCCTGCAGTCCCTGCTCTTGCTCACACAGAGAGTAAGAACCTCGTAACTGCTGGACAAGAGCAAGGGCTGAAGCTCCTCCACCACTACCTCCTGGGTCCCCATACCTGCCTCGCTCATAGTCACACCCACCTGTCCCTGACCAAGGACCAAATTCGAATTAATTAATAAAAGGGGTGTGACTGCCTCCTGGAACACAGCGTCCAGGTAACTCTCTCCCTCCCTGATGTGTCGCAGTGTTTGAAGCTCGGACTCCAGCTCATCAACACGGAGCCGAAGTTCCTCGAGCAACCAACACTTACTGCAAATGTGGTCGCAGTGGACCTCAATGGTGTCCACCAGCTCCCACATGTTGCAGCAGTAACACATCGCCTGCCCTGCCATCTCTAATGTATTTAATGAATGAAGGTGGCATAGTGGTTAGCACTGGTGTCTCACAGCGCCAGGGACCCGGATTCGAATCTGACCTCGGGTGACTGTCTGTGTGGAGTTTGCACATTCTCCCCGTGTCTGCGTGGGTTTCCTCCGGGTGCTCCGGTTTCCTCCCACAGTCCAAAAATGTGTGGGTTAGGTTGATTTGGCTATGATAAATTGACCCTTAGTGTTAGGGGGGGGATTAAATATGTGGGGTTATGGGGATAGGATGGGATATGTTAGGGGGAATTAAATACGTGGGGTTACGGGGGTAGGGTGGGATATGTGTACTGTGGGGATTAAAGCAGGGACAGGGTACTGGATTTGGATGATCAGCCATGATCGTATTGAATGGTGGAGCAGGCTCGATGGCCGAATGGCCTACTCCTGCTCCTAGATTCTATGTTTAGACAGTGGTGAGTCAAAGGGGCTATCTGTATGAATCACGGTGCATGAAGCTCCCGTGTCCAACAAGTAACTACCCTTCTGCTTCTCTACCTCCATCTCTACCAGGGGTCTTTTCCACGCATCATAGCTGAGCGGACACAGGTAGACGGGCTGCGCAGGCTTTAGTCATTTGGTACTGGTGGGCGGGGTTGTGGCATCTGTGGGGCCGGTAACGACTGCCACTCTCCCGTGCGAAATCATAAGATGGCTCCTAACATTGATTCTATCGCATCGGGATGGATAGGCACACCAGCTCCTTTCTCAGAGACAGGCGTTTGGGCTCGGACTGCGGGAGCTTTTTCCCTGGAGTCCTTCCAGGGATTCCTACAGTTTTTGCGCCAGTGACCTGTCTTCCCACACCCGTAACAAACACTACTGGTTTGGGGGGCGCGATTTCCCTCCTGATGCCACTCTTTCTGAGCCGGAGCTGCGGGCTTTGCTTCATGCACCTTTCCCTTAAGGGGACGCGCTCCCGTGCTTCTAGTGTTCCGATACCCTATGGTGAGGTGACTCAGGACAGACTCCTCCGTTGTCTCGGGGTTGGTGGGATCAAACCACGCTCTGGCCTGCTCCCTGACGGCTGGCAAGCTGTTGGCTACTATGCACCTGAGCCAATGAGCTTTCCTGGCGCCATCCAAATAGTTGCGCTCAGGCGCACCTGGGCAGCTACACTGGTATACTGGCCACAGTCTGTCGGCGAAAACCCGTGGGGGTTCTCCCTCTATCTGCACGGTCTGACCCAGTCTGACGAACGGACCTTCGTCATCCGCCCCTAACACTTCTAGGACCTCGTCCCGTAAATCTCCATAGCTTTTAGTACCCTTCTTGCTCTCGTCGGAGAGACACTGAAGGATCGAGCTATCTAAAGAGAACAGCAACATCTTGGTCTTTTCCTCGCTGTCGCAGCCATTAATCGCTGCGGTCTGTTCTACTTCTCTAAAATGCACAGAAGGGTCTCCTGACTCGGACAGCTTCCGGACATGGCTGATCATTGCCCTCAGCTGGTGTGAGCTGTGGGGCACTACAAGTTGGTTCAGGATATCCCCGTCTGCCCCATTTTCCCCATTCGGGCCTCTCTTATGACCTCGGACCGGACACGTCGGTCCCGGTCTCGACACTACCTCCGGGGATTGTCCTACCTCGGGAACCTTCTTCTCTATTTCCACCACTTCCTCCCTTACCCAGGTTTCCGTGTAGCTGGGTGGCGCGGAGGGCTTAGTGGTTGATACCACTTCTGCTTTTCCCGGTAGGGATTTTGGGAATTCCCTACCTACCTGTGGCTGGCTCGCTGACGGGCTGATGAGACACACCAAGCCGTTTGCCTTATTCAGGGCCTCTCTCAGGGTCTCTATCTCCCTCTGGCAAACACTGTGGTCGGCTCCCTCATGCCTATCCTCGAGAGCCATCTTGTATGCCGCCCTAACTCCCCTCAAACTTTCTTCCTGGGCCTTTATCTGGTTAGCTAGGCGGATACACCGTTCTCTAATCCTTCCCTCACTTAATTTTGCTTCCGTGACCTGACATTCTAGGTAATCAATCCTAGCCTCGTGGTGGTTGGCTACTAATTTACGTTCCTGATGCAACGCATTCAGTGACGCAATCAGTCTCTGTCCTCCCGTAACCTTTTCCTCCATCTCTGTTTCTAATTCCCTGATCTGAGCTGCCTGTGCTGCAATGACCTGGTCCGAAAGTTGGACTTGCTTCTTGTAGCACATCAGCCAGACCGCTTTCTCTACCGACTTCTTATGATCTTTGCTACCTGTCCATCTGATGGCGGCGTCTAGCGGACGCCTATCCATCAGTAGGTCACGTATCCACTGTTTGGTTAAGTTAACTTTCCCAAACACATAGTCGGCTACCTTCTCGTCCATTGCATTTCGTCTATTCAAACCTGGGTCTAAGACATTACTCTCTTGCTGCCAGGGTCCTGCCTGCGGTCGCCATTTTCTGTAAGGGGTTTCAAACGGTACTGGTGCGAGGTTAGGCCTTCGTTGCCTATACTATTGCTTGCTCTGGTCTCCGGCCAGCCTTTTTGCAATAAGCACCTGTGAGTGGTTCGACCCACTCGCCCTTACGGTTCTGACACCTGGATTTAGATGCAAGGAGCAGTAATGCAGAGAAAAACTCAAATAGACCCAGTTGAATAGCACGAAATGAATATCTTTATTGCATGGCGTCTAAAATCATGAAATACATGTCATAGGCGCAAATCAAAGAGAGTACAAGTATACACACGTTCATAAAGCTTGGTCTATGGAAATGGAGAACACACGGCACATCGTAAAAAGGGGAACACATTATACCTTAACCTTATTAAAAACCACCCTCCCTTAACAATACCTAAACTACGTCTGGATTTGTAGGATCGAAAAACATGCTCACCACTCGGCTTACTTCGGAGATTTTAAAGTGAGGCACTCAGCTCGTTTCGCTGCAGCGCCTGACTGTCACGTGTTTGGAAGGGTTTTCTGCACCCCACTTGTTTACTCTCGCTGCCGCGAAAGGCAAGCCAGACTCCTTGATGTCATGAAGCAGTCGATGGACTCAAACCGTCTTAGAATTCAAAGAAGAATCTTCCTGTGTTACGGTACATGTAGAAGTCGGTAGAATTCAAAGGAAAGTTCTGTCGTTATATTTTCGGGCACGGTCGGGGTTTACTGACCGTGGCGGCACGTGGAATTTCTTCTCGTTTTTCTTCTCGTCTTTCTTCTCGTCACTCGGGCCTCCGGGTCCAGACACCGTTTACCGACACTCGGGATGGTGTACCCCGTTACTTGCCCTTGTCGAGGCGGCTCGTTCCGATTGAGCTCCACCCAACACTCGAATAACCGACCAGCACGGCTAAGAGCCAAAAGTCAAAAAGCGTCCAGAGCAAAATCAAGAGCCCAAAAGTCAAGCGAGTTCAGGAAGCGAGCGATGGACATTTGTCCCCTATAGTTATACGGTTATGTCCGCTTTATCTCCCGCTCAAATCTAAATGTTTATCCTTTGTGTGATTTCGGCGCTCAAAACTCCCAGCATGGGGCGATTATCTTCTTAACGGGTTTCAGTAGCACCTAAAAACTGGTCAACTATCCGTTAATACCTTCTCCATTGTTGAGCCAGCCAGGATGTGTATGAATCGTCTCCTCGACTGGTTTTGGGGCCCCCCGAATACTGGCGTAATCACCCGCCAATGTCTCTCTCATTGTTGAGCCGGGGAGATATTTGTGTATTGATGTGTCTAGATGGGTTCTCGATGGCCCAGTTCAATGATCCTTACTGTGCGTAGGAAACGATTCCAGCACTTATATCATTGCTATTGTTCAAAATGCAAACGGGTTGCATCCTGTCTTTATCAATGTGTACCGAGTATGATCCGATCTCATACTGAATGTATATTCGACGCCATCTTGTCTGCCCACTGTGTCTCTGGAAGCTTCTGCCACGATGCGCGGCGGCCATTTTACAGGCTTCTGTGTCCTTTATTATCAGGACAGCATTTCGTTTAATAAAACTGATCAATTGAATCTGCTTCTCTCATGTTATTTTGAATCGCGATAATTGCGAAACTCTACAACATGTTCACCAGATGTGTCAGAGCAGACAATAGGCATGCTGAAAATACGCTTCAGATGCCTTGACAGATCTGGAGGAGCCCTTCAGTACACACCAGCCAGGGTCTCCTGAACCGTCATCGTCTGCCACGCGCTGCACAACATAGCACAGCAGCGAGGATTAGCGCTGCATGAGGAGCAAGGCTCTGAGGAGGAGCAGGAGCTGGAGGAACCTGCAGTCCAGATGCCACCAGCACCCGAGCACATTGCTGCCTGGGAGGCCAGGGATGGGCTCACCATGGCCAGATTTACTTAACCTCAGGCATTACACCCATGTGGCTGCCACATGCTGCGCCAGGTTCCCACCATCCCACAGCAACACCATAAAGCATCCCTACAATGACCAGGCCATTCCTTTTACACTGACCACCATTGCTGGAGGTAACATTATTTCTCACCATTGACTCCAACTCACTAAGCCACTTCCAAAGTTGCAGACAAAATTGGCCATGACCGGAAAGTGGTGAAAATAAATAGTTTTATCTGTGACATAAGTGTAATGGAAGCTTAACGCAAACAGTTATTAAAACACTCAAGTGCTTACCTTTGTGCATCTACTTGTGTGTCATCTTTCTCTTATGCGTGCTTCCATGAGGTGCTACCCCTGTGACTTCAGCAGAGGTAGAGGCAGCCTGCTCACTTCACTGCTGTGACTGCTTCGACACATTTGGCGGACGTCCTCTGGGTCTTGGAGCCTGTGATGGCCCCGCCAAAGTCTGCTCCTCCTGTGACTGTGCAGGGGCAGACTTGGCCATCGCAATCCCAGGAGGCATGTGGGGCTCTTAATGAGGGGGTGGCAACGGGGGAGAAGTGTGAGCATTTTGATAGGAGCCGCCACTTCCATGTCCCCTCTCACCGTCATCCCTCTCGAGGGCCACCAGCACTTCCCTGCTAGCAAGCAGCTGGAGAGCACCTTGCTGCACAGCAGTGGGGCCATGAGGACCCACGTCTACATTGACATCCCTCCTAGAGAGGAGGTCTATGAGCTCTGCCACCTATTCTTCATAGATAGCATGTGCTCATGTGAGTGGCACATTAGCTGCTCCATGCAGGTGGCCATCCTTTCCATGGAAGAGCCTACAGTTGCCATCACCTGCGACACAGTGGTGCTCATACGATAGCAAAATACTGCGGATGCTGGAAATCCGAAATAACAACAGAAAACACTGGAAAAACTCAGCAGGCCAGGCAACATCCATGGAGAGAGAAAGAGAGTTAACGTTTCAGGTCGAAACCCTTCGTCGGAACTGAGAGAGCAAGAAATAAACAGATAAAAATGCAAGGGGGAGGCTGGGGGAAGGAATAAAAGAACAAAAGGGATGGTCTTTAGTGAGTAGAGACATTGAGAGATGCTCAAGGCAAGACGAGATGGTAATGGGACAGGTTGAGAAACAAAAGGTAAGGTGTGAAATGCTGGCAGAATCAGAGACAGCTGCCGTGGGGGGAGAGAGAGAAAAAAAGGAAAAAGGCACGGACCAAAAGAGTGGATAAAATGTATACATATGTGGTAGGGGCCGGGGTTATGATCTGAAATTGTTGAACTCGATATTGAGTCCGGAAGGCTGTAAAGTGCCTAAACGGAAGATGAGGTGCTGTTCCTGGAGCTTACGCTGCGCTTCCGTGGAACAGTGCAAGAGGCCGAGGACGGTGAGGTCTGAGTGAGCGTGGAGGGGTGAATTAAAATGACAAGCGACCGGAAGCTCGGGGTCACCCTTCCGGACTGAACGGAGGTGTTCCGCAAAGCGGTCACCCAATCTGCGTTTGGTCTCCCCAATGTAGAGGAGACCACATCGTGAGCAGCGAATACAGTATACTAGATTGCAAGAAGTACAAGTAAATCGCTGTTTCACCTGGAAGGGGTGTTTGGGGCCCTGGAGAGTGGGAAGGGGGGATGTATAAGGGCAGGTGTTGCATCTCCTGCGCTTGCACGGGAAGGTGCCGGGTGAAGGGGAAGGGGTGCTGGGGGTGATAGAGGAGTGGACTAGGGTGTCTCGGAGGGAGCGGTCCCTACGGAATGCTGAAAGGGGAGGTGAGGGGAAGATACGTTTGGTGGTGGGATCACGTTGGAGGTGACGGAAATGGCGGAGGATGGCGCTCATGTTGGAGATGGACTCCTCCATTCTCTGAACATTTACAGACATCACGGTTGCAAAACCTGTCAGAGCCCCCTGCACTTCTTCCTGCACCTCCAGGATTGCCCTCTTTCTGGGTGGCCTCTGGGACTCAACATCTGCATGCAGCTGAGCAGAGCTGGGAGCGTCCTGCGCCCTCCGGTGAGGAGTCTCCACTGCTGTCCTTGTCTCCACCATCTGCTCTTGCTCACTTGTGACTTGTGACAGACCAGGTGACAACACTACTCTATCTCGCATGGGACCCACCGAGGTGTGCGTCTCTGCGCTGGTGCTGGGTGCGCTTATGTCTGGTGACGCTGCGCCCTCAGAGGCTGGAGGCTCCTCTGAGGAGTCATCTTCCTCTTCCTCCTGGACAGTGGGGGCGGGGGGCTCTTGATGGATCTGTGGGAGAGTAAAGAGATGAGTTAGATATGTCATATGAAGAATAGGTACAGATACCATTATGCACATGATGACCATTCAGTGGCTGATGGCATCAATCCCCATATGAGTGACTGACGATGCCATGTGGCTGTATGAGATGTAATTCAGTTACCAGGTTGCTGAGATGTCTCCCTCTCTCCATCTCCCACTGTCAGCTGCTCTGCCACTCCTGATACGTCCAGGGCGACCTCCTCTGCTGCAGTTAAGGTGGCCAATGATGAAGGGCTACCTCCGGTTCTCTCCCTCTCCCTCTTATTGTGGGCTCTCTTCTCCTGCAAGGAGGGAAGAAGAGAAATTTGAGTGAGAGTGATGGAATGAGTGCAAGGAATGGATGGGTTACATCTGTAAAGGGTGACTATGAGGGAGTGGGGCAGCCATGCCAAAGTGCCAATGCCAAGTGGCCTCCTTGTGTGGTGTTAGTTGGTATGATTGCATTAGGATGAGGGTGAGTGTGAGGGGTGGTTAGTCAGATGGGAATGTGATAATGTAGATAGAGAGAGGGATGGGTGGACGTGCAAGGTTTGTTGGTGTGAGGAATGATGTGCAGGAGTAGGCTTGGGAATGCAAAGTGATGGTGATGTGATGAGAGGCACAGCACGATGAAGTTGTGTGTGGTTTTGCACTCACCTTTCCTGATCTAATGAGATCATTGAAACACTTCCGGCACTGCACCCAGGTCCTCCTCACAACATTCCTGCTGTTCACCTCCGCTGCTATCTCGAGCCAGGCTCGTTTGGTCTCCTGGGGAGGTCTCTTACACCCATCAGAAGGGAAGAGGACCTCCCTGCGTGCTCTCACTCCCTCCAGAAGCATATGGAGGGAGTCATCTGAGAACCTGGGTGCAGTCCTCTGCCGCTGTACAGTCATGTTTTCAAGGCTTAGCAACACCCAAATGCTCTAATGCAGTGCCTGCACACTCCTAGATGAACCTTCAAATGCAATGTGGCCAAGGCTCCTTTAAATATCCTGGCTGGAAATGAGTCATTGATGACATCATCAGACCCACACCATTTAATAGGGCCGGGTAACGCGCAGGCCTGCCTTAAGAGACCTCATTAAGGGAAAGTTGTTCTGAGGAGTGGCATGAGATAAGGAACGGGGTCGCGACCCACATGCCGGCCGCCCACACCCGACCCGCCCAGGTAAACAAAATTCCGGCCTTATTTTCCAAGGAGTATTTGATTTTTCCTACCACTTATTGAAGTTCATTTGCCAATTACATGCCCATTCTGCAAGTTTATTAATGTCTTCCTCTGCAGTCCTCCTCTGTATTAACTACATCCCCAATTTGGTGTCATCCGCAAATTTTTAAATTGTACTTCCAATTTCCGAGTCAAAATCATTTATGTAAACAGTGAACAACAGTGGTCCCAGCGCCGATCCTTGTGGAGCACCACTTCCCACTATTTGCCAGTCTGAGTAACTGCCTTTAACCCCTACTCTCGATTTCCTGTTTTGTAGCCATCTTGCTATTCATTCTGCTACTTGTCCTCTGACTCCACATGTTCTGACCTTAGTCATGAGACTACTATGTAGTACCTTATCGAAGCCTTTTTGGAAATCTAAATATATTGGGGGAAAAGTTCGGTATCGACCATTTTGGGGTGCTGGCGATCGTGAAATTGAGTTTTAGCGCCCCAAGAGGGAGTGGAACACTAAATCAAATGCTACACACTTCTCTTAGGGCGCTAACATCAGAGAGCGGGGCGCTACCTTCAGAGCGCTAATCACGTTCCGGTGCTGTCAATTAGAAAGACGTCAGACAGACTGGCACCTTCCAGATCTTAAAGGGGAGGTTTAATCATGTTGCACAGCCTCACTCTGATCATTGCTGCTTGTGAACTGGGCCTGCAAGGAGCTGCAAGCCTTCACTCCAAGAAATCATGGCTGAGCAGAGGCCCAGAGAGAGAGCTCGCCGTTTCAGCAACCACGCTTTGGAGGTTCTGGTCGCGGACGTGGAACACCGATGGGCAGCGCTCTTCCCGAACACTGGCAGGAGGCCAGTGCCACAGGTCTTTAGGAGGATGTGGCGGGAGGTCGCCCAGGAGGTGTCGGCCAGAAGTGTGGTCCACAGAACTCTCACCCAGTGCCAGAAGAAATTCAACGACCTCACTCGGGTGGTCAGGGTGAGTACATGCTTCAAAAACCTCTACATGCCACCATCTCAACCTCACTCTGTGCACACACTGTATAAACCACCACATCCCCCACACTCACCCACCAACTATGCCTACCTACTAAAAATCACATCCACATCTCACGCCTTACATACATTAACAGCTATTCAACAATGGTTGATACATCTGCCAAACACATGGCTGCACACTCACTCACACGCTTTCCTTTTTCTTGGAGGCCAAGCTTGCTCACAACAGGAGGGAGCAGCTATGAACGGGAGGAGGTGAGGCAGACCTGCACCCCCTTACAGACCTGGAGGAGCGAGTGGTGCACATCATTGGGGCCCAGGCCATGGGCGCTGTGGCCCTCGGAGCTGTCGACCCCCTTGGGGACAACAACGGTATGTTCATCATCTCTTCATCTTCTCTCATACCACTTCCCCCTCACAGCCTTTCCCACTTTCCATCTAAGTATACTGTCTTCATTCCTTGCTCCCTTCCTGCCCCCCACCCCTGACCTTAACCCCACTCTTGTGCCTTACTGCTTTCAGATAATCAGCCACCAGCTGACCAGCCTGTCCCTCAGCCCCCCAGTGGCAGCGACACAGGAGAGGAGGAGGAAGAACAAGCCAGAGCCTCACTGCCTGTGTCTTTCGAAGGCGCTAGGTCCGATAATGGGGCGACGTGGTCGCTGGAGGGGAGCCTAGTAGATGGGTCTGATGTGGGTGAAGCTCCGGGACCCAGCGGGCTGCAGCAACACCACGGGGAAAGGGAAGCTCGGGGGCCATCTCCCCGGAGGGTGAGTTCGCGTGCAGGTTCTGCTGCACAGGACTCAGATGAGGACGTTGATGTGGAGGTGTTGACCAGACGGGCGATGGGAATGCACACCGAGCTCATGGGTGCAATGGCAAGGATGCCCGAGAGCATGGATGCACTGGCAAGGAGCGTGGAGGAGTCCGCCTCCAACATTGCACTCAGCTCTGCTCACACCATCGAGCCCATCCTTGGCAGTTTGCAAAGGATGGTCGACTCGCAGAGAGATTGTGCGGACCCAGACCTCATGCCGCGTGTCATGGGTGAGGTGGCAGCAGCTATTACAGCACAGGCCGCAGCAATGCAACGGCTTAGTGCTGAGTCAGTGGTTGTTGGCATCCAGTCTCAGACTGCTCTCATGCACTCTCAGATTGATGCCACGCAAACGCTGACTGCTGCCATCGTCGCTGGGTCGCACACAGTCCACCGGGGATCTCGCGGTGCCGCAGCAGGTCAGCAATCTGTGCTCGAGCAGATTGCTCCGGATGCTGAGGTGCTGCCCCAGGGGAATGGCAGTGAGTTAGTCGAGCCTCTCAGGATGACAGCATTCCTGCTTCCACCACTGGCACTTCCCCATTGCACTTGCCGCAGCCTGTAACCCAGCCATCCCAGACTGCTGCCGCCCATGCTGAGTTGGTGCAGTCTGCAGCCGGGCCTTCCAGGCCCAGAGCTGGTCGAGGGCGTCCTGCAAGGCCAGCTGCAGTCTCTGGCTCCCAGACTCAGCAGCCTTCCACCAGCCTTGCTGCAGCCACTGGGGCCACATTACGGAGGAGCAGTAGGATTAGGAGGGGGGAGCTCAAAAGGGGAGGAAAATCATTGAAGAAGGGGGAGTAAAGAATACTTTAGTAGCAAATGGGGGTAGTCTATGTTGATAAATTAATGTGTTTGTAAATATATTGTTGTGTTTGTGAACAAATAGTTATGAACAAACAGTACTGCCCCCCGATTATCAAAATCCACGACAAGGCCTTGGACAACGTGAACCACTTTCCATACCTCGGGAGCCTACTGTCAACAAGGGCAGACGTCGATGACGAAGTCCAACACCGCCTTCAGTGTGCCAGTGCAGCCTTCGGTCGCCTGAGGAAGAGAGTGTTTGAAGACCAGGACCTCAAACCCGGCACTAAGCTCATGGTCTACAGAGCAGCAGTGATACTCGCCCTGCTGTATGCCTCAGTGACATGGACCATGTACAGCAGGCACCTCAAAGCACTGGAGAGGTACCACCAATGCTGCCTCCGCAAGATCCTGCAAATCCATTGGCAGGATAGGCGCACCAACGTCAGTGTTCTCGCCCAGGCCAACATCCCCAGCATCGAAGCTTTGACCACGCTCGATCAGCTCCGATGGATGGGTCACGTCGTCTGCATTCCCGATACAAGACTCCCAAAACAAGCGCTCTACTCGGAGCTCCGACACGGCAAGAGAGCCCCAGGTGGGCAGAGGAAACGCTTCAAGGACACCCTCAAAGCCTCCTTGAAAAAGTGCAACATCCCCACCGACACCTGGGAATCCCTGGCCCAAGACCGCACAAAGTGGAGGAGAAGCATCTGGGAAGGCGCCGAACACCTCGAGTCTCTTCGCTGGGAGCAAGCGGAAGCCAAGCGCAAACAGCGGAAGGAGCGCACGTCAACCCAAGTACCCCACCCACTCACCCTTTCAACCACCGTCTGCCCCACCTGTGACAGAGACTGTAGGTCCCGCATTGGACTCATCAGTCACCTGAGAACTCATTTTTAATGTGGAAGCAAGTCATCCTCGGTTCCGAGGGACTGCCTAAGAAGAAGTAATGTTTGTGAACAAAGAGTTATGCTTGTAAATAAATATTTGTGTTTGGTAACAAATAGTTCAGTTTGATAAGAAAGAGTTGTGTTTGTTGATAAATGGTTGTCTTTGTTTATGAATAGTTGTGTTTCATAAGAGAGAGTTGTGTTCGATAATAAATTGTTAATTTGACATTGCACATATTGTGATATTTCTCATTTGACCTTTGCCTGGTGATAGGGGCTGTGAGCTGGATGTAATGATGTGGTTGTGCTGTGCAAACGCCATGTGCTATATCATTGATTGGAAGCGCTGTGTAATGAGGCGTTCATGAACGGCCCTTGCAGAAGCAAGATTGAGTGCCTCCCTCCTCCGTTGCTGCTGCTCCTCCTCCTCTTCATCCTCCTCCTTCTCTTCCTCTTCCTCCTCCTGAGGTGGACCTCCAATCCCTGGTGGCAATGGCTGGGCCCTCAGAATGGCCAGGTTGTGCAGTATGCAGCACACAACGATGAAAAGGGAGACTCGATCAGGGGAGTACGGGGGGGCTCCTCCAGAGCGGTCAAGGCAGTGGAACCGTTGCTTTAGCACCCCAAAAGTCTGTTCGATCAGGTTCCTGGTGGCGGTATGGCTGTCATTGTATGCGTGCTGAGCCGGAGTGTTGGGGTTGCGGAGGGGTGTCATCAGTCAGGTGACGAGTGGATAACCCATGTCTCCGAGCAGCCAGCCGCGAGCTTCATGTGGTGGGTGGAACAGTGCTGGGACACCGGTCTGTCGCAGGATGAATGCATCGTGGCTGCTGCCAGGATAGCGGGCATTGACGGCGAGGATGAGCTGTCTGTAGTTGCACACCAACTGAACATTCATAGAGTGGTAGCCTTTGCGGTTACGGAACACCTCTGCATTGTGATAAGGTGTCTGCAATGCCACGTGGGTGCAGTCAATGGTGCCCTGAACCATGGGTGGGCCCGCTATCCTTGCAAAGCCACATGAGCGTTCGTCCTGCTTCTCTCTGGTGATGCCGAATGAGATGTACTCCCTTCTCCTTCTGTTGCGAGGTCTGTTGGCCCTCCTCCTACCTCTGGCCACATTTGGCAATCTCTGTCTCTGCCTCCGCTGCCTCTGACGTAGTTGCCGGAGGGCAAGGTGGAGTGCCAGCACAGCCCCCATAAATGAGAAAAGAGGACGTAGAAACGTTCAGAGCAATACAAGTGAAGAAACTGTTAGAGCAGCAACAAAACAAAAATGGAGAAAATGTGAATGCAGCCAAAACGCTATCTGACAAGCCAGCAATGAATCTGACCTCCCAATGAACCGGTAAGTATCCCCTTAAATAGCGCCCCGGGAGCGGCAATCCCAGGTATCAACGCCTGCTATTTCTGTCATTCTCAGCACCAGGCGGTAAGTCAGGGGAAGCGACTGAATTTCGCATCCGGGGCGCTAACAGGGCATTGCACACTCATTGACGTCACGGTCTGAGCGGCGCTAGAGGGCCAGGCGCTAAGTGTTAGCGCTGGCGCTAAATGCCGACTGAATTTCGTGGGCGGCGTTGGCATCACCGCACCCAGGCGTTAAGTCCTTAGCGGCCCGTTAGCGCCCTACCCAGGTGGTAACAGGAGGTGCTAAAGTGCCGAATTTCTAGCCCATTACGTCTACACATTACCTTTATTTACCCTTTCTGTTACTAATGAAAGAACTTGGGGTAAAAATTAGGTCGCGCCCCATTTGGGGCGCAAATATCGTCTGGACGCAAATATTAGCGCCTGGCGCTAATTATCGCCACTGACTGGAAACTTCACTTTTACCGCCCCGGGAGGTGAGTGGAGCGCTAAATCAGGCGCTGCACACCTGTCTTAAGGCGCAAAGGCCAAGGAGTGAGGCGCTAACTCAGAGCGCTGGCGAAGCTCATGTAATGTCAGTCAGCAATGGAACACACACAATGGCACGGGCCAGTTCTTAAAGGGGATGGTTAATCTTGCTTTCCATCCACATCCTGTTCATTGCAGCCTTGAATCTCGGCCTGGAGAGACTTGCACATCAAATGTGCTGGAAAGAACAATGGAGAGTACCAGGCAAAGAGCTCAGAGTGCAGCTCCCACAGTCTCTGCTAAATCGATACAAGGAATGGCAAATCAAAATGAACCTGCAAAGTGCTGCTCAGTACCCAAAACTCCTTCACACAATGTTGAATCTCTCCAGAAGTCTCTCCCTCTCTCTCTCAGAATGCGTAGTTCAAAAATGCCACCAACAATAAAAGACAGGAAGAGGCCCCCTTTAAATAGCGCCCCCCCCAGCCCCACAGCGATTGATAGCGTTCCAGTCTTCTGGTCGTTGGATGCGCCAGGCGGTAAGGCAGGGGGCACCACTCAATTTCCGCTCCGGGGCGCCACAAGGGCGTTGCACCATGGAATGACGTCATAATCTGCGCGCGCAGGTGGTCGCAGCGGTAAGTTTTAGCGCCGCCGCACAATGTCAAGTTAAGTTCCCGAGCGGCGCAAACATCGCTGCGCCCGGGCGTTAGCGGCTTTGCGCCCCATTAGCGCCCTCTTAAGGCGCTAACGGGAGGCGCAACCAACTGAATTTTTACCCCCTTGTCTTTATCTAGTGCCTTTGACAAACTCAGGATGTTTCAAAGCGCTTTACAGCCAATTAAGCATTTTTTTTTAAGTGGCGTTACTGTTGCCCGAGAAGGTGGTAGCGGGCCTTCGTCTTGAACTGTTGCAATCTGTGTGGTGAAGGTGCTCCCATAATGCTGTCAGGTAAGGAGTTACAGGGTTTTGACACAGCGTCAATGAAGAAAGGACGATATATGTCCAAGTCAGGATGGTATGTGACTCAGAGGGGAACTTGGTGGTGATACTATTCCCAACACCTGATGCACTAGCCCTTCTTGGTGGTGGAGGTCGCAGGTTTGGGAGCTGCTGCCGAAGAAGCCTTGCTGACCTGCTGTAGCGCATCCAGTAAATAGTACACACTGAGTAGATATTTAAGCTAGTGGAATCAATATAGATCACACTGACACATGGGGCTCGATTTTGCCAGGCCCGAGGAGGCGGGAATGGAGGCGTGTGGGGTGTTAAAATTGCAAAAAATGGCGGGCGGGCCCGACCCCGCCTCCGAGCAATTTTCCCAAATGCGTGGTTTCTGATCCCGTCTCCGTCCCGCCTCCAAGAGGCGGGATAGGGCCTTAAGGCCCTTAACAACCACTTAATTGCCTCTATAATCCCATTTTGAGAGGCCTTTCTGTGTTTAACACTTTTCCGACATGATGCACGCCTCCTCTGAAACACGGCGGTGAAACCTGGCGGTAGCACACTTGGATTGCTGACTATCAGCTGCAGCTCCACCATTAAGAAGGAGATTTGATCAATCATCATTCTGGGGGAACTTTTAGCAGTCATAACCATTGTTGTGGAAGTTTGGAGCCTGTAGTAGCAGCAGCAGCAGCAGCAGCAGTAGTAGTAGTAGTGGAGGCCAAAAATTCTGGGAGCAGACTTCGGTCTCCTGCTGCTCATTTTGCCTCCAGGTCCCTCTCACAGCAAAGGCCAAAAGCTTCCCAGTCTTTGCAGACCTTAAATGCAGCAGCAATGATGACATCATCAGAGGCGACTTTCAGACTGAAAACACTAATTGATACGCACGCACGCATTCATACATACATATTGGAACTTACGCTCGATCGAACGAACGAATGAACGCTTGAATGAACAAACGAACAATTGAATGAATGATCGAACGAACAATGCCAGTAGGACTGGCGTAAAACGGGTTTTTTCTTGGTTTATTGGAATAAATGTTAGCTGTAGCATTTAATTGGATTATGATGGTGCTATGTGTTTGTACACTGGTGCTGAAATGGTTTTTGTTTTATGTGGAGTTAACTTTGAGATTTATTATTTTAAATCTAAAAAAGTTGTGTGGTATTGTTTAAGGGTATTTGTACTGTAAACATTATTGATTATTTGTAAAATTAATCATTGCATTTATATTAATTATAAGGCTGTTTTTAAGGCTTTATTTTTTACTGTGATGGATGAATGTAATGGATTTACTATGTAATTGATGAGTTGTACAGGTATTATTGTTTTTGAATAAAAATATTTGAAAACACTAATTGGGTCATGGGTTCCCACATGTTGGAACTCAATTGCCCAATTAGGGGAAAATCGAATAATTCTCCCACATCCAATTGGAGTCGGGTGGCTAACACGAAAAGTGGATGGCACGACCCCAGCCCGCCCCAATGACAAAATCGAGCGCATGGAGTAGAATGTTAAAGCTGTGAATGATATAGATGCAAATATATTGTAGGCTAAATAACTGATGAACACATATACTGTACATCAATGAAAATAAAAATAATAGAATTTAGCCTTTTCTGTGCATAAAGTCGTAACAGCTAATAATAAGTCACAGTTCGAAGCTATGTTAAATGAAAAAATCACATTCATTGGAAGTTCCAATTTTAAGAAAAGAATTGGACTAAAATGTCATTTAACATTTTGTATTTAGCATCAGGATCAAGCAATGAGGAATATTTTGGCCTTGAATTTCAAATACACATCTGAAATGTGATATATGTATAGTGGGACAATTGCTGTTACATCTGGAATTATTACTTAGTTATTGTTGATCCATTAATTTGAGTTCAGTGTGTGATGTGTTGGCATTATTTAATATGCCAGTAACAATGCAGTTTGTTATTTTTGGATCTCATTTCTGTTGCATTGTTAATTGCTGTTGACGCTGGCCAGCAAATGACATTTATTTTACACTACCATCACATTAAAAATAATTCTTTCATCACATTTTGTGACATAAATGTATCTTGCTGCAATGCTGGTAATTTTAGTTGTTCGAGCCCTCGTTCCTCTAATGCCGTGGTGCAAAGTATGGGGTTGTTGATGTTTACGTAGCTTCAAACACTTCCTTTTGAGAATAGTACTGGAAGGATTTGCAGGCTGATTAGCAGTTTCACAGGCCACGGCCGTAACCATCTTTATTCCAGCTGACAGGGTTTTATGGGCTGCCACAAGCCATACGATGTGGGGGGTGGGTGTGGGGGGGGGGGGGTCACCCACACCCACACCCACACCCACACTCACACTCACACCCACTGAACACGAGTATCCCGCTGGATGTCAACCCAAAATTTAGAGCCTGGGTGTCCAATCGCAGGGACTGTCTGGAGCGGGGTTCAAATGCTGCATCTTCGGACTCAGGAGGGAATGCTACCACTAAGCCAACAGCTCGCTCCAAAGTACAGGGTAGAATTGACTTAATGCAGGACCCAGGTACGATTCAGTTAATCCTCTCTTTAAAACTGTCCCAATTGCCACAGCTGCCTGCACAGCAGAACGCAGCACTCCATCCTGCTCCATGAAACAATATAATTTTAATGCTTTAAAACCTGCTGCTGCCTATGCCAATGCACAGAAAACAAACACAATTTAGCCCTAAGAAATCCACAGCATTATTTTATCCAAAGACAAACTATGTAAAATTAAAAATACGCATGATTAACTTTATCGTTACAGACTGGCTTCTAGCAAAGTAATTGCAAAATTCTGATTACAGAATAACTAAAGAATGCCATAAGGTTCAGTGACCTAAAAGCCACAACCTTGAAAGCCCAGACCTCCATTCAGATAATTAATATTGCGACCTACAGTCAGATTTGTGGGGAGGCAGAGCTTGGCAGATTCTTCCAAAAATGTTCTTGACTGAAGCCTTTTCCTAATAATTTGGCTGTTAATATGTGTGTGTGCTCAATACAGTGAATGTTAGAAGAATATTGGCCCCGATATTTACAGGGAGGCGTGGAGGGACTGGGGGAACGCGGTTACGGAGGGGAAACCCGGAAATCCCGGGAACGCGGTAGGTCCTGCCGAATTTAATGGCAGGGCCTCATTATCAATATTTTATTCCGTTTCCTGCTCGGCAGCCAGCCAGATTGACAGGCTGGCCGGCTGCCGGGCAGGAAAGCCAGCAGTAGAAGGCCGCAGCCGGGGGCTGTTGGGGACAGTCCCCAGCAATCGGAAAAGATTGGGGCATGTTGGGGGGACTCGGAGCGTGACAGCAAGGAGGAAGGGAGGGAGGGTACGATTGGGGCATGGTGGGGAGATTGAAGCAAGGTAACTGGCAGGGAGACAAAGATCGTGGGTTTTGGGAGATGGTTGGCCGATCGCGGCAGCGAGGAAAGACCGCAATCGGCAGAAGGCTCGTTTGGGGGGGAGGGGTGGGACCGGGGCGGGGGAGCACTCCTGCACCTCCTGGCTCACAAGCAGTGCTATAAAAAGGACTTACCTGGTTGATCCATCTGTTCCCATCTCCATTTAGCTGCTGGTTTTCCCGAGCTCTGGGAAACCCGGCTGGTCAGTGTTAAATTTAAATCTGGCTCTCAAATGAGCCTGATTTAAATATTATAATGAACTGTCCTGCCCCTCAAGGGCAGGATACAGACACCCCATACAACCTGCTGCCGTAAAGGTTGTAGCGGGCGCGAACGTGGCAAGTTGGGCTCTCGTTACGTGATTTAAAATTTTTAACGCCCCTCCTCCCACCTGTTGTGGGGGGGTTTATAACAATGCCAATGATTCAGGAGAATATTAATGGCACAGCAAACACTGAATTTAAAATTTGTGAAGCTAATATGGCAATAGCTATGCATATAATGAAACACCAGTACAAGTCCACAATGAATTGACCAGTGTGCAGTGATCAGTGGGTTTGTCTCACTGTCTCAAGTGGTGTTTTTCTGACCTCAGGCATGAGGTAGAATTGAAAAGTGAACTAGTCGGCCCACAAGACCCCCCTGCATGCCCTTTTGGGTTGTTCGGAGAGAAACATTGAGAGAAGTCAAGCAGCAGACTGTGTACCAGGACCATTTTTGATGCAATGATGTGTGGCATTAAGAACAAGGGAAATATCTTACAAATAAAAAGTAACTAGTGAGAATTACTAAAACTGTATGGTCATAGATGTACAGAAATATATATAAATGTGTTTTCCCCAATGGCTTAGTGAGTATAGCTATCACGTATTTGGTTTTTGCTTTTCTCACCCGAAGCTTCAACGGAATGCTCACAGAAAAGATCGGGGTGAAATTCAACTTTGGCAGGAGCCCAGGATGGGCGGTTGTGTTATAGACCCCGCCCGATTTATTGAAATCAATGGAAAGGAAAATCGGGCAGGGCGTATCACGGGTAAATTACCTCCTGTTATGTAATCAAATCCATTTTCATAGCTTTCATGGGCAGCATAACTCTGTAGATTGGGCAACCTAACGAATTCCTGACCCAGCCAACACCCTAGTTAAGCCACAATTGGAATATTGCAGCATTTCTGAAGAAGAAGATTCACTGGAATCAAAGCAGAATGAAAGGTCGTAATTATGAAGAAAGGCTTTAGAAGTTTGAGCTTTTTTTCCACTGAAACAGAGGTTATGGGACTCTCTAATGCAGATTTTCAAAATGATAAAGGGTTTTGAGAGGGTAAATAATGAAAGATTGTTTCCATTGATGAATTGGAAACAAAAGGGCATAGATCAAGGATTATTACTAGAACAATGAAGGGAGAGTTAGAATAATGTTGTTTTCCATGGAAGTGTATTTTTTTTAAATTATTCGTTCATGGGATGAGGGCATCGCTGACAAGGCCAGCATTTATTGCCCATCCCTAGTTGCCCTTGAGAAGGTGGTGAGCCGCCTTCTTGAACCGCTGCAGTCCATGTGGTGAAGGTACTCCCACAGTGCTGTTAGGGAGGGAGTTCCAGGATTTTGACCCAGCGACGATGAAGGAATGGCGATATACTTCCAAGTCAGGATGGTGTGTGACTTGGAGGTGGCAGTGGTCCCATGCGCCTGCTGGCCTTGTCCTTCTAGGTGGTAGAGGTCGAGGGTTTGGGAGGTGCTGCCGAAGAAGCCTTGGCGAGTTGCTGCAGTGCATCTTGTAGATGGTACACACTGCAGCCACGGTGCGCCGATGGTGGAGGGAGTGAATGTTTAAGGTGGTGGATGGGGTGCCAATCAAGTGGGCTGCTGTGTCTTGGATGGTGTTGAGCTTCTTGAGTGTTGTTGGAGCTGCACTCATCCAGGCAAGTGGAGAGTATTCCATTACACAGAATGAAAGCGGACGGACCACCCGGCATCGACCTCAGCACCAGCTACGGACACGGCAACTGCACACCCAGCCCAGTCGACCCTGCAAAGTCCTCCTCACCAACATCTGGGGACTTGTGCCAAAATTGGGAGAGCTGTCCCACAGACTAGTCAAGCAACAGCCTAACATAGTCATACTCACAGAATCATACCTTTCAGCCAATGTCCCAAACTCCTCCATCACCATACCTGGGTATGTCCTGTCCCACCGGCAGGACAGACCCACCAGGGGTGGCGGCACAGTGGTATACAGTCGGGAGGGAGCAGCCCTAGGAGTCCTCAACATTGACTCCGGACCCCATGACATCTCATGGCTTCAGGTCAAACATGGGCAAGGAAATCTCCTGCTGATTACCAACTACCGCCCTCCCTCAGCTGATGAATCAGTTCTCCTCCATGTTCAACACCACTTGGAAGAAGCACTGAGAGTAGCAAGGGCACAGAATGTACTCTGGGTGGGGGACTTCAATGTCCATCACCAAGAATGGCTCGGTAGCACCACTACTGACCGAGCTGGCCGAGTCCTGAAGGACATAACTGCCTGTCTGGGCCTACGACAGGTGATGAGAGAACCAACACGAGGGAAAAACCTACTTGACCTTGTCCTCACAAATCTAACTGTCACAGATGCATCTGTCCATGACAGTATTGGTAGCAGTGACCACCGCACAGTCATTGTGGAGATGATGTCCCTTCTTCACACTGAGGGCACCTTCCATCGTGTTGTGTGGCACTACCACCGTGCTAAATGGGATAGATTGAGAACAGACTAGCAGCTCAAAACTGGGCATCCATTAGGTGCTGTGGGCCATCAGCAGCAGCAGAATTGTATTCCACCACAATCTGTAACCTCATGGCCCGGCATATCCCTCACTCTACCATTACCATCAAGGCAGGGGACCAACCCTGGTTCAATAAGGAGTGTAGAAGAGCATGCCAGGAGCAGCACCAGGCGTACCTAAAAATGAGGTGTCAACCTAGAGACACTGCAACACAGGACTACATGCATGCTAAAAAGCGGAAGCAGCATGCTATAGATAGGGCTAAGCGATCCCACAATCAACGGATCAGATCAAAGCTCTGCAGTCCTGCCACATCCAGTCGTGAATGGTGGTGGACCATTAAACAACTAATGGGAGGAGGAGGCTCCATGAATATCCCCATGCTTAACGATGGTGGAGCCCAGCACGTGAGTGCAAAAGACAAGGCTGAAGCGTTTGCAATCATCTTCAGCCAGAAGTGCCGAGTGGATGATCCATATCAGCCTCCTCCTGAGGTCCCAACCTTCACATAAGCCAGTCTTCAGCCAATTCGATTCACTCCACATGATATCAAGAAACGGCTGAGCGCACTGGATACAGCAAAGGCTGTGGGCCCCGACAACTTCCCGGCTGTCGTGCTGAAGACTTGTGCTCCAGAACTAGCCGCGCCTCTAGCCAAGCTGTTCCAGTAGAGCTACAGCACTGGCATCTATCCGACAATGTGGAAAACTGCCCAGGTATGTCCTGTCCACAAAAAGCAGGACAAATCCAACCCGACCAATTACTGCCCCATCAGTCTACACTCAATCATCAGCAAAGTGATGGAAACGTCATTGACAGTGCTATCAAGCGGCACTTACTCACCAATAACCGCACTGAAGCCCAGTTTTGGTTCCGCAAAGACCACTCGGCTCCCGACCTCATTACAACGTTGGTCCAAACATGGACAAAGGAGCTGAATTCCAGAGGTGAGGTGAGAGTGACTGCCCTTGACATCAAGGCAGCATTTGACCGAGTGGTGGTTGAAGGTCAATCATCACAGCCCCAGGACATCACTGCAGGAGTTCCTCAGGGCAACCATCTTCAGCTGCTTCATCAATGACCTTCCCGCCAACATAAGGTCAGAAATGGGGATGTTCGCTGATGACTGCACAGTGCACAACTCCTCAGATAATGAAGCAGTCCATGCCGGCATGCAACAAGACCTGGATAACGCTCAGGCTTGGGCTGATAAGTGGCAGGTAATATTTGTGCCACACAAGTGCCAGGCAATGACTATCTCCAACAAGTGAGAGTCTAACCACCTCCCCTTGACATTCAACGGCATTACCATTGCGGAATCCCCCACGGCATGGATTGCTTCATATGAGGAGTTGTGAAGGGCACTGAACACTGTGCAGTCATCAGCAAATATCCCCACTTCTGATCTTATGATGGAGGGAAGGTCATTGATGAAGCAGCTGAAGATGGTTGGGCCGAGGACACTGCCCTGAGAACTCCTGCAGCGATGTCCTGGGGCTGTGATGAATGACCTCCAACCACCACAACCATCTTCCTTTGTGCGATGTATGTCTCCAGCCAGTGGAGAGTTTTCCTCCCGATTCCCATTGATTTCAGTTTTACGAGGGCTCCTTGATGCCACACTCGGTCAAATGCTGCCTTGATGTCAAGGGCAGTCACTCTCACCTCACCTCTGGAATTCAGCTCTTTTGTCCATGTATGGACCAAGGCTGTAATGAGGTCTGGAGCTGAGTGGTCCTGGCAGAAGCAAACTGGGCATCAGTGAGCAACTTATTGGTGAGTAAGTGCTGCTTGATAGCACTGTCGACAACATCTTCCATCACTTTGCTGATGATTGAGAGTAGACTGATGGGGCGGTAATTGGATTTGTCCTGTTTTTTGTGGACAGGACATACCTGGGCAGTTTTCCACATTGTCGGATAGATGCCAATGTTATAGCTGTACGGGAACAGCTTGGCTAGAGGTGCAGCTAGTTCTGGAGCACAAGTCTTCAGCACGACAGCCGGAATGTTGTCGGGGCCCTTAGCCTTTGCTGTATCCAGTGCACTCAGCCGTTTCTTGATATCACGTGGAGTGATTAAAATTGGCTGAAGACTGGCTTCTGTGAAGGTGGGGACCTCAGGAGGAGGCCGATATGAATCATCCACTCGGCACTTCTGGCTGAAGATGGTTGCAAACGCTTCAGCCTTGTCTTTTGCACTCATGTGCTGGGCTCCACCATCGTTGAGGATGGGGATATTCATGGAGCCTCCCCCTCCCGTTAGTTGTTTAATGGTCCACCACTATTCATGACTGGATGTGGCAGGACTACAGAGCTTTGATCTGATCCGTTGATTGTTGGATTGCTTAGCCCTGTCTATAGCATGCTGCTTCCGTTTTTTAGTATGTAGTCCTGTGTTGCAGCTTCCCCAGGTTGGCACCGCATTTTTAGGTACGCCTGGTGCTGCTCCTGGCATGCTCTTCTACACTCCTTATTGAACCAGGGTTGGTCCCCTGGCTTGATGGTAATGGTAGAGTGAGGGATATGCCGGTCCATGAGGTTACAGATTGTGGTGGAATACAATTCTGCTGCTGCTGATGGCTCACAGCGCCTCATGGATGCCCAGTTTTGAGCTGCTAGATCTGTTCTCAATCTATCCCATTTAGCACGGTGGTAGTGCCACACAACATGATAGAAGGTGTCCTCAGTGTGAAGACGGGACTTGGTGTCCACTATGATTGTGCGGTGGTCACTGTTACCAATGCTATCGTGGACGGATGCATCTGCGACAGGTAGATTGGTGAGGACGAGGTCAAGTAGGTTTTTCCCTCGTGTTGGTTCTCTCACCACCTGTCGCAGGCCCAGACTGGCACTTATGTCCTTCAGGTATCGGCCAGCTCGGTCAGTAGTGGTGCTACCGAGCCACTCTTGGTGATGGACACTGAAGTCCCCCACCCAGAGTACATTCTGTGCCCTTGCTACTCTCAGTGCTTCTTCCAAGTGGTGTTCAACATGGAGGAGTACTGATTCATCAGCTGAGGGAAGGCGGTAGGTGATAATCAGCAGGAGGTTTCCTTGCCCATGCTTGACCTGAAGCTTCATGGGTTCGCTGTCAATGTTGAGGACTCCCAGGACTACTCCCTCCTGACTGTATACCACTGTGCCGCCACCCCTGGTGGGTCTGTCCTGCCGGTGGGACAGGACATACCCAGGGATGGTGATGGAGGAGTTTGGGACATTGGCTGAAAGGTATGATTCTGTGAGTGTGACTATGTCAGGCTGTTGCTTGACTAGTCTGTGGGACAGCTGCCCCAATTTTGGCACAAGTCCCCAGATGTTGATGAGGAGGACTTTGCAGGGTCGACTGTGCCGTGTGTGCCGTTGTCGTGTCCATAGCCAGTGCCAAGGTCGATGCCGGGTGGTCCGTCCGGTATAATTCTTATTGTTTTTCGTACCGTTTCTTTTTACAACTGAGTTTCAGAGCATGGTTTGCTTTACCATAAGTGAGGCAGAAACTATAACATAATTTGAAAGGGAATTGGAAAATTATTGAAAAGCTAGGCCATAAAGCAATACAGAGAAAAGGCAGGGCAATGCGATTAGAGTTAACAGCTTTAGTCGAAGAGCTAGTACCAACATGGGCACAATGGGTCAAATAGTCTTTTTGCTGTAAATTCAATGATTCTACAGGGTACATTTTTGTCCATTGGGCTGGCTCTGTTATGGAATGAGATCCTCGTCTTGTAATTCTCCTCTCTGCATTCTGCTCAGGCAAGACATTGGGCTAGAGATCCATTATAGCCCAGGAATGGGCGGTATCATTAGAAAAGTTGGAGAATTAGCGCCAGGCGCTAATGCTTTAGACTGCACACAAAATTCATTCTCACTGCTCAAAGAAATGATTGGAGCGCTAATTCAAGTCTTTAAGCCCAAGCTCATTAGCGTTACACTCAAAGGGTGGACCAATATCAGGTGCAGTCTAATCGCAAGTCATGATTGCCACAGGCATTTTCCAGTTATTAAAGGGGAGGTTCATTGATGCTGCAAAACCTCATTCTCAGCATTGCTGGCTGTGCAGCTGCCTCAGCAAGCAAAAGCAGGACAAGGAGAAGAAGCCGGAGGATTGAAGCAGCTGTACTCATGGCAGATCCACACCCCAGGGAGAGAGCCCACAGATTCTGTGATCAAGCATTGAAGGCGTTGTTGTTTGCTGTGGAGAGATGTAGGGTGGTGCTGTACCCGGCAAGTGGCAGGAGGCCCTCGCCGCAATTCTTCCGAACCATGTAAAGGGAGGTAGCGCAGCACGTCTCGGGCAGCATTGTGGTCCCCAGGACCTCTACACAGTGCAGGAAGAAATTTAACAACCTCAGGTGGTCAGGGTGAGTGAATGCTTCAACAAATGCTACATACCACCATCTGTACCACAGTCTTCACACACTGCCCAAAGCACCACACCCCTAGCACTCACCCACCAACAATCTCAACCTACCAACACTCACATCCACATCTCACATGTCGCACACACTGACAGCTATTCAACTATGGCAGGCACATCACCCAAACACATTGCTCCACACTCACTCACACACTTTCCTTTCTCTTGCAGGCCAAGGTGGCTCACAACAGGAGGGAGCAGGAGCGCACAGGCGGGGGACAAGCTGACACCCAACCACTGTCTGCACTGGAGAATAGAGTGCTGCAGAATATTGGGCGCCAGGTGGTGGGCGCTGTGGCCACCAGCGACATTGACCCCCTTGGGGATAACAACGGTATGTTCATCCTTCTTCTCACATCCCACTTCCCCCTCACCCCACAAGCGTTTCGGTCTTTCCAGCTAATCATGCTGTATGCACGCATTTCTCCCTTCCTGCCCCCCTCCCCTCACCTTAACCCGACTCTTGTGCCTTTATGCTTTCAGATAATCAGCAAGCACCTGAACAGCCTGTCCCTGAGGGCACCGTAGCGAGCGAGGTGGGAGAAGAGGAGGAGGAAGAACACACCGCGTCACTGCATGTCTCACCCGCAGGCACCAGCTCAGATACTGGTACTACGCGTTCTTTAAAGGCTCATATAGTAGTGGGATCTGCACAGGGTGAGGCACCGGGGATGAGTGGGCTTCAGCAAGGCCAGGGGGAAAGGGTAGCTTGGGGGCCAGCTCCCTGGAGGACGAGTTCACGCGCAAGTTCTGCTGCACAGGACTCAGATGAGGACCTCGGTGGGGAGGCCTTCAGAAGAAGGGTGATGGTCATGTACACGGAGATCACAGGTGCAGTAGCAAGGGTGCCCGAGAGCCTCTCGGCAATGGTAAGGAGCATGGAGGAGTCCGCCTCTAACATTGCACAGAGCTCTGTACACACCATGGAGCCCATCATTTCCAGTCTGTAAAGGATGTTAGACTCCCAGAGAGACCGTGGCGACCCAGACCTGATGCCGCGTGTGATGGGCGATCTGGCAGCTTCCATTGCAGCACAGGCAGAAGCGATGCAATGTCTTAGTGCTGTAATGCAGTCTATGCTTGGTGGCATCCAATCTCAGACAGCTCTCATGCAGTCTCAGCTTGATGCCACGCAAGCTCTGACTGCTGCCATCATGGCTGGGTCTACCACCGTCGGCCGGGGCTTTCACAGTGTCGCAGCAGGCCAGCAATCTGTGCTCCAACAGATTGCTAGGGATGCTGAGGTGCTGCCCTGGGGGAGTGGCAGTGGGTCAGTGGAGTAAGAACCTGCTGTCCTCTCTCAGGATGACAGCATTCCTGCTCCCACCACTGCCACTCCGCCATTGCCCTTGTCGTTGCCTGTCATCCAGCCAGCCCAGACTGCTGCCGCCCATGCTGAGGTGGTGCAGTCTACAGCCGGGCCTTCCAGGCCCACAGCTGGTCAAGGGTGTCCTGCAAGGCCATCTGAAGTCTCCCGCATGGACACTCAGCAGCCTTCCACCAGCCGTGCTGCAGCCACTGGGCCAACACTTCATTCGAGCACTAGAGTAGGCAAAGGGACTGTAACGAGAGGTACTAAGGAATTGCACAAGGGTGAATAGTTAAATATGTGTTCACTGATTGTTGATAAATTTATTAATTCAGTTTGGATTCTTTTGTGCTGTGTCTCATTTCAGCTGTGCGCTGTGATATGGCCTGCGACAGGGATGGAATGATAGGGATGTGGTGAGCAACGGGGATCTGGGGTTTGATTCATTCGAACCGCAGTCTGATGAGGCGGTCACAGACCAGTCTTCCGGAAGGACGATTGAGTGGCTGCCTCCTCCCTCGCTCCTGTTCGTCTTCCTTGTCCTCCTCCTCCTCTCCCTCTTGCTCCTCCTGAGGTGGTCCCGCAATCCCTGTTGGCAAGGGCTGCGCCCTCATGATGGCCAAGTTGTGCAGCATGCAGCAGACCACCACAAAATGGGACACCCGCTCAGCCGAGTACTGGAGGACTCCTCCCGAGCGGTCAAGGCAGCAGAACCGTTGCTTCAGCAGGCCGATGGTCTGCTCGATGATGTTCCTGGTGGCAACATGGCTCTCATTATATGAGTGCTGAGCAGGGGTGCTGGGCTTGCGGAGGGGAGTCATGTGGAGAGCGGATAGCCAGCCGCGAGCTTGACGTGGTGGCTGGAAGAGTGCTGGCACACTGGTCTGGCGCAGGATGAAGGCATCGTGGCTGCTGCCAGGATAGCGGGCATTGACATTGAGGATTTGCTGTCTGTGGTCGCACACCAACTGCACATTAAGTGAGTGGTTGCCTTTGCGGTTATGGAAGACCTCAGGATTGTTATGCGGTGTCTGCAAAGCCACGTGGGTGCAATCAATGGCACCCTGCACCACGGGGAATCCTGCTATCCTGGCAAAGCCACGTGCATGCTCGTCCTGCTTCTCTCTGGTGATAACTGTTAGCGGTGGTGCTGCGGGGAGGGGCGGGATTTGGCGTGCGACGTTGGATTTACTTGCTCCAGCGATAATGCTTTAGCGCCCTGTTAGCACCAGCAGATGGCGCTAACAGGAGGCGCTGAGGCACTGAATTTCCCCCCATTATGTCTCGGTGGTAACAGTGAAAATCATTCATATGGTTTTGTGGTGTGAATAATGATGTCACTATGACTGATATGCACAGTTGTTTATTAATAGTTCCAGCACAATTCACTATATATGGATTTACTCAGATGGTGCTGTACATTTGTTTCATAATCATCACACCAGTCTTAATGTGGTGTCAATTCTTGAGCAGATTGTATTCTGAGCTCTTCCGCCCTCCGCAGGACTGAGTCTGCATAGGCATACAAAGAAGAATCCATTTGAAAAAAAAACTTCATTAATATTCTTGATGATTTTCATTTGTTTTTTCCATCATTTTTGGAATACAGGAACATATGACTGAAGTGAGATAATTAGAATAATTCTCACCTACTCATCTTGTCCCCATAAAATACATAACCAGATGTTTGGTGCTAAAATCTCTGATTGGCCAGTAAAGCACGTTGTGGTGAAACTGCTGTGCAGGAGACACAGTAAAATCATAGAATCATAGAATGGTTACAGCACGGAAGAAGGCCATTCGGCTAGTCAAGCCCGTGCCGACTCTCAGCTAATCCCACTCCCCTGCCCTTTCCCCGTAGCCCTGCAATTTCTTTTCCTTCAGATACTTATCCAACTCCCTTTTGATAGATAAGATTGAGTCTGCCTTCACCACCCTTTCAGGCACTGTATTCCAGGTCTTAACCACTCGCTGCGTAAAAAAGTTTTTCTTACGTCGCCTTTGGTTCTTTTGCCAATCACCTTAAATCTGTGTCCTCTGGTTCTCGACCCTTCCACCAATGGGAACAGTTTCTACTCTATCTGGCTCTCATCAAAGTCACAAATGACATCCTTTGTGACTGTGACAAAGGTAAACTATCCCTCCTCGTCCTTCTTGACTTGTCTGCAGCCTTTGACACGGTTGACCACTCCATCCTTCAACACCTCTCCACCGTCGTCCAGCTGGGTGGGACTGCACTTGCCTGGTTCCATTCTTATCTATCTAATCGTAACCAGAGAATCACCTGCAACGGCTTCTCTTCCTGCTCCATATCGTTGCCTCTGGTGTCCCCCAAGGATCTATCCTTGGCCCCCTCCTATTTCTCATCTACATGTTGCCCCTTGGCGACATCATCCGAAAACACAGCATCAGTTTCCACATGTACGCTGATGACACCCAGCTCTACCTCACTACCTCTTCTCTCGACCCCTCCACGGGGTCTAAATTGTCAGACTGCATCTCTGACATACAGTTCTGGATGAGCAAAAATTTTCTCCAATTAAATATTGGGAAAACCAAAGTCATTGTTTTCAGTCCCTGCCACAAACTCCATTCCCTAGCCATTGACTCCATCCCTCTCCCTAACATCTGTCTGAGGCTGAACCACACTGTTCGCAACCTTGGTGTCATATTTGACCCTGAAATGAACTTCCGACCACATATCCGCAGCATAACAAAGACCGCCTACTTCCACCTCCATAACATCGCCCGTCTCCGCCCTTGCCTCAGCTCATCCGCTGCTGAAACGCTCATCCATGCCTTTGTTACCTCTAGACTTGACTATTCCAACGCACTCCTGGCTGGCCTCCCACATTCCACCCTACGTAAACTTGAGGTCATCCAAAACTCGGCTGCTCGTGTCCTAACTCGCACCAAGTCCTGTTCGCCCATCACCCCTGTACTCGCTGACCTACATAAGCGCCTCGATTTCAAAATTCTCATCCTTGTTTTCAAATCCCTCCATGGCCTTGCCCCTTCCTATCTCTGTAATCTCCTTCAGCCCCACAACCCCACCGAGATACCTGCGCTCCTCTAATTCTGCCCTCTTGAGCATCCCTGATTATAATCGCTCAACCTTTGGTGGCCGTGCCTTCTGTTGCCTAGGCCCTAAGCACTGGAATTCCCTGCCTAAACCTGTCCGCCTTGCTACCTCTCTTTCCTCCTTTAAGACACTCCTTAAAACCTACCTCTTTGACCAAACTTTGTCCTAATTTATCCTTATGTGGATCGGTGTCAAATTTTTTGTCTTAAAATACTCCTGTGCAGCACCTTGGGACGTTTTACTACGTTAAAGGCGCTATATAAATACATGTTGTTGTTGTCCAGACCCCTCATGATTTTGAACACCTCTATCAAATCTCCTCTCAATCTTCTCTGCTCCAAGGAGAACAACCCCAGCTTCTCCAGTCTATCAATGTAACTGAAGTCCCTCATTCCTGGAATCATTCTCATAAATCTTTTCTGCATCTTCTCTAAGGCCTTCACAGTCTTCCTAAAGTGTGGTGTCCAGAATTGGACACAGTATTCCAGTTGGGGGCCAAACCAGTGTTTTATACAGGTTCATCATAATTTGCACACTTTTGTACTCTATACCTCTATTTGTGAAGCCCAGGATCCTGTAAGCCTTTTTAACTGCTTTCTCAACCTGCCCTGCCACCTTCAACGATTTGTGCACATATACCCCCAGGTCTCTCTGTTCGTGCACCCTCTTTAGGATTGTACCATTTAGTTTATATGTCCTCTCCTCAATCTTTCTACCAAAATGTATCACTTCACACTTTTCTGCGTTAAATTTCATCTGCCACGTGTCTGCCTATTTCACCAGCCTGTTTATGTCTTCCTGAAGTCTATCACTCTCCTCATTGTTCACTATACTTCCAAGTTTTTTGTCATCTGTAAATTTTGAAATTGTGCCCTGTACACCCACGTCCAAGTCATTAATATATATCAAGAAAAGCAGTGGTCCTAGAACCGACCCCTGGGGAACACCACTGTATACCTTCCTCCAGTCCGAAAAACAACCGTTCACCACTACTCTCTGTTTCCTGTCACTTAGCCAATTTCGTATACAAATAAAAAGAAAAAACTGCAAATGTTGGAAATCTGAAATTTAAAAAGAAAATTCTTGAAGTGCATAGCTGGTCATCTGCATCTGTAAAGAGAAAAGACAGGTAATGACGTCTCAGGTGTTTACCCATCATCAAATTCAGTCATAACTTGTCTTTTCTTTTTACAGATGCAGACTGATCTTTTGTGTACTTCCACATTTTTGACTGTTGAGGATTCTAAAGTAAAATCCATGTTTTTTTTTTATTCAGTTCTCACATCATGGATTGAGGTGAAATCAGACCAATTTTGAGTCTAATTTAGCCATTTTAGATTTATCTGAATATGTGTCAGAATCTGATGGCCTATTTATAAACTTCATAAATTACCAGTCAGGACTCCAAAGCTCTGATGCTGAAGCTACTACATTAACAACAACTTGTATTTATATAGCACCATTACCGTAGGAAAACATCCCAAAGCGCTTCACAGGAGCGTTACCAAACAAAATTTGACACTGAGCCACATAAGGAGAAATTAGGGCAGGTGACCAAAAGCTTGGTCAAAGAGGTAGGTTTTAAGGAGCATCTTAAAGGAGGAAAGAGAGGTAGAGAGGCGGAGAGGTTTAGGCAGGGAATTCCAGAGCCTAGGGCCTAGGCAACAGAAGGCACGGCCACCAATGGTTGAGCGATTATAATCAGGGATGCTCAAGAGGGCAGAATTAGAGGAGCGCAGAGATCTCGGAGGGTTGCAGGGCTGGATGAGGTTACAGAGATAGGGAGGAGTGAGGCCGTGGAGGGATTTGAAAACAAAGATGAGAATTTTGAAATCGAGGCGTTGCCAGATCGGGAGCCAACATAGGTCAGCGAGTACAGGGGTGATGGGTGAATGGGACTTGGTGCGAGTTAGGATAGGGGCAGCAGAGTTTTGGATGAGCTCAAGTTTATGTAGGGTGGAAGATGGGAGGCCGGCCAGGAGAGCATTGGAATAGTCAAGTCTAGAGGTAACAAAGGGATGGATGAGGGTTTCAACAGCAGATGAGCTAAGACAGGGGTGGAGTTGGGCAATGTTATGGAGGTGGAAGTAGGCGGATATGTAGGCGGAAGCTCATCTCAGGGTCTCATACAATGCTTATCCAAATCACAACAGAGATATAAAAGTGCACTGATTCCAACAATTGTACAAAATATTATTTATTATTTACGAAAAAGTAGAAGTACTTCTTGCAATTTAGTATACTGTATTCGCTGCTCATGATGCAGTCTCCTCTACACTGGGAGACCAAACACAGATTGGGTGACCACTTTGTGGAACACCTCTGTTCAGTCTGCAAGTGTGACCCTGAGCTTCCGGTCGCCTGTCACTTTAATTCTCTGCTCCACTCCCACTCTGACCTCTCTGTCCTCGGCCTCTTACATTGTTCCAACGAAGCTCAACGTAAGCTCGAGGAACAGCACCTCATCTTTCTATTAGGCACTTTACAGCCTTCTGGACTCAACATCGAGTTCAACAATTTCAGACTATAACCTCTGCCCCTATTTTTTGAGATGGCAGCTGTTGATGATTCTGCTATGCCCATCTTTTGTTTCTTTACTTGTCTTTACTTGTCCCGTTACCATCTCCTTTGGCTTTGTACAATCATACCTTTTGTCATTTAATCACTCCTGCCTTCCATCCTATCACAGACCTTCCCTTTTGTTCTTTTCTCCCTTCACTCTCTTTCCCTGCCCCTGCACTTGCTTAAAATTTGTTACATCTCTAACTTTTTCCAGTTCTGACGAAAGGTCATCAACCTGAAATGTTAACTCTGATTCTCTCTCCATAGATGCTGTCTGACTTGCTGAGTATTTCCAGCATTTTCTGTTTTTATTTTAGAATTTTTATTAGTTGATCCGACCTGTTCTCCTTTTTATTCATGCTTATCTTTGTGTATACTTGGAGATACATGCTGCACACTTCTTTGAAATCAGGACTACTAAATTATGCATTGTGTTATGGATAGTACATACATGTCAACCATCAGTGTTTCATGCTGGCAATCAGCATTTTGAGGGGACGTGTCAGTGTCTGATGACAACAATCAACGAGGACTCAGTCCCTCTCCCCTTGATGCTGCTCCTACTGCTAATGGAAGTGATTCTGTCTTCTGCGTACTATAGACAGGAATTCACACAAGAACAGGAATTCCCAATTGCAGTATGCAGCAGAGAAATAGGGAGGGGCGCATACAGAGGTTGAGCAGGCAGTTCAAAGGGAAGAGATATGGATGGTGATGGGAATGAGAGGTGGTAGGAAGGGGAAGGGGTGGGTGGAACTGGAGTTATTAGGGAGAGGATGGGATGGGAGCTGCTGAGGGCTACAATTTCCCTACAACTCCCACCCCAAGTGCAACCTGCAGACATTGGTATTGCTTTCCCTGCTATACTTCACCATACTACCCACCCCCTCCCAAAAGAAGAGAAGAAAAAGATAGAAAGACCAAGGGCAGAGAGCAGGTGGGTTGCAGCCAGAATTTGAGGCGCAACCCAGTTTTGCCCTTTCGTTCCGGTGAGGGGAAGTGGGCTGATCTTCTGCCCACAATCTCTCTGTCAAAGTGGCATATCTGGAGGAGTTCCTGGGCTATCCCGGGATTTCTGCCCAGTACACAGGTAAAGACCTCAGCGAAGAGCTTTTGTGATTTCCACTGAGGCCTCAAATCATTACCAAACATAGGGAATTGATCCATTCTGGAGTTGAAGAGTTTTTTAACATTTCTAATCCTCAATCTTTGGGAGGATCTTGGGTGCACCTTATCAGAAGGGTGTAATTACTGCGTGACAAAGTTTACATGTGCAATTTGCATTATAAATGTGGACTTAGTGGCCCCCATATATCCACGGCTCTTCTGCCATAACTTCAGCAAGAGTCCGCTGGAAGGGCCGGAAACTAGGTGGAGACCGGAATATGACAGGGCCCATACTTTTATAGAAGTGGAGTCTTACAAGGCCGTTAGTGTTGGAGGGATGAGAAGGGGGGCAGGGTCTCCCTATGTTGGCAGTTCCCATGTCTTCAGCCCTCAGTAGGATCCAGCATTAAATTAAAAAAATAATTAAATGTAGCACCCTTATAATGAGGCCACTGGGTAGTCTTGATATGTTTCTGGGGGGCACCAACACCCTTTCCTGGACTGGTCACCTCTGCCAGACTTTCCAGCATATTTTCTAAGCTGGGCATCCAAGATGTGCCTCAGTAATGCAGATTCATGCAGACAATAGCCTCTCCCTGACCCTGTTCAGTCCAGTTCTTCCTTTTTCTTTCATGAGGGTCAGCAGCGAGGTTCCCAGCAGGCGCATTTTAGCAGGCCGTTGCAGATTTTAAGGGCTTGTAATTTATAATGGAAATGCAAAAATACGGACAGAATGGACTGGATTTTGTCAGTGTGGGCGGGCTGGGGCGTGTCAGGTGGAAATCGTGTCAGGACCCCGACTCCTAAGTGAAGTGCTGAAAAAGTGGGATTTTCCCATAATTGGGCAATTGATTTCCAGTGTGTGGGAACCCCTGGACCATTGAGTCTTTTCATTCAGAAAGTCGCCACCGATGACGTCATCAATGCTGCTGGATTTAAGACCTGCAAGCAGCCTTGCTTCCTCTGGAGACTGCAAAGGCTCTGCGAATTGTATGAAGGAGTTGATTTCCCGACAATGTCCACATGCCACTTGACACTTACATGCTTGCACCCTTACCCATTCCCTCTCTCTCGAAGGTCACATTCACTTAACTATTCGACCATGCAGCCCTCACACTCCCTATCACTGTGATGCCATGACAACAACAACTTTCAACACACAGGGATGGTCCTTTGTATCCTTCTAAGCATCTATGCTATGGATTCTCTACACTCACTCCTTCATTCTCACTCAAACTCCACTTGTGTCCCTCATTGCAGGAAAAGGGAGCCCACAATAAGAGGGAAAGAGCCATGACAGGAGGAGGGCCGCCCTCAGTAGCCCAGCTCACCGCCTGGGAGGAGGCGGCCCTGGAAATCGCCGGGATCGAGGAGGATTCCCAAGTGGGGGACGGACAGATGGGTGCATCGCAGCAAGCTGGTGACAGAATAGTTTGGCATCTCTCTCATTGACATTGCATGAGTCACTGATAATGAATCTGATGCTCTAACAGATTGACTTATGATCATCTGCACTATTCAATGTTCATGTAACCTTGACCTCACATCTCTACCTCTTTCCTTTACTCCCCCACAGGACCATCGAAAGCCCCCGTCCCCACTGTCCAGGAGGAAGAGCCTGAGCTTCCAGACTCCTCAGAAGAAGCTGCAACCTCTGAGGGCGCAGCCTCAGCAGAATTCAGCGCACCCAGCACCAGCGCAGACACTCACACCTCGGTGGGTCCTTCGCGAGATAGAGTAGTGTTGGCACCTGGTGTATCACAGCTCACAAGTGAGCATCAGCAGATGGTGGAGACAGGGACAGCAGTGGAGAGTCCTCGTCGGAGGGCGCAGGACTCTCCTAGCTCAGCTCAGCTGCATGTCAACCCTGTGCCTCCGGGTCCACCCAGAACGAGAGCGGTGCTGGAACTCCAGGAACAGGTGCAGGAGTCTCTGGCAGCTTTTGTCTCCAGGGTCGCTGCGAGTGTCGAGCGAATGGAGGAGTCCATCGCGAACATGAGCAGAGCCTTTGTGGAGGCATTGGCGCATGAACGCATCACCACGGAAAGGATGGCAACCTCCGTGGAAAGAATGGCTACAGTAGAGGAGAGGATGGCTACGGCCATGGAGGAGCTAAGTTGCCAGAGTGTAGAAAACATGGTCATTGTTCAGAATAGACTGTCATCTCTTGAGGAGCGATGGTCAGCTACTGAGCATAAAAACCAGACCTTCATGGAAGTCCTCTGGAGTAGGACTTCCAGTGCAGAAACGGGTCCTCATGGCCCCCCTGAAGTGCAGCAAAGTGCTGTCAAGCCACTTGCTAGCTCTGAAGTGGGGCTGACTTATGAGAGGGATGTTGGTGGCAGACAACAAGGAAGTGGGGGCTCCTCGCCAAGCGCTCAAACGACCATGCCACTGCAAAGCCCTCGGTCAGAGCCCCACTAGAGTCCTCACCCAACTGAGATGGGCATCTCATCCGCTGCGCAGCCGCAGGAGCAGCAGACTGTTGCTGAGCCCTCACAGGTTTGCAACCCCAGAGGACGGCCACCAAAGGTGTCGAGACAGGAGCAGCAAGAAAGTGATCAAGGGGCCTCCACATCTGCTGAAGCCAAAGGGGAAGCACCACGTAGGAGCACACGTAAGAGGAAGATAATGCACAAGTAGTCACAAGGGTAGTCACTTGGGTGTTATGTTGTGTTTATTTTTGAAATGCCACCAGTTGCTTGTTGTGATAAAAAATTCTGATGGCAAACTGTTGAAGTTGTGGCCTGTGTCATTTCGCAAATGGGACTTCCACATTGAGGGCTTAGAGCGACTTGCAATTGTCAGTATGGTGGTCAGAGTGATAGGAATCTGAAGGTTCTTGTCCATTGTCGATGCTCTGGTAAGAAGGTGCGAGGCAAAAGTGTTTGATTGTACAGGCTAAGCAAATGTGACCAACATGAGTGCGTTCCTTGCATCCCGGGCAGCAATATGGTTGCACTCTGGCGACTTCTGGCCTGTGCATCTTCAGGTGGGTGACTAGCAGCTTGGCGCTCCTGTTGATGCTCCTGCTGTTGGTGCTGCTGTTGCTCATGGTTCTGCTGCTGCTGCGGCTGGTCTTCATCTGACTCTGATGTCCTGAGGAAAGGAATTAAATGGTCACCATGCTTCTGGTATATGCCTCAGTTGAGGAAGCGCTTAGTCAAGGTGGGGAGAGGGGTTTCCCAGGAGGTCACACTGGAGATGGGTGTCAGGCTCCAAACTTCCACAACACTGAGTATGCCTGCTAAAAGTTTCCCCAGACCTGAAACAACAAAGTTCTGCCACCTGAAAATGATCATTGGTGAAAACTCCTTTGTAATGGTGGAGCTGCAGCTGTTCGTAAGCAATCCACTTGTGAGGCCACCAGCATTACCTGGCGTGTTCCAGAGGAGGCGTGAGGGATGGAGGGGAATGACTAAAAATCGGAAAGACCTCTCAAAATAGGATTATAGAGGCTATTAAGTGGTTGTTAAGGGCCTTAAGGGCCTATCCTGCCTCTTGGAGGCGGGATGGAAAGGGGGTCAGAAAACACGCTTTTGGGAAAATTGCTTGGAGGCGGGATCGGGCCCGCCCGCCATTTTTGGCAATTTTAACAACTCACACGCCTCCAATCCCGCCTCCTTGGGCCTGGCAAAATCGACCCCATAGTATGACTTTAAAATGGGGACTGAATTATGTCTGCACACCCTGATCCAAGTATTCCCTGGCCTCGAACCCCACTTCACCTGAAGACTACACTTGGACTCCCCATGTACAACGTCACGACAGATCAATGAGCATTTCTAAAAAATAAGAGTTGTCTTTACAGTGGGCCAAGGTGGTTACAGTATTGATGTTGTCCTCAAGCTGGGATGGGCCTTACCTCCAACCCACGCCCCCCAAAAGTATTACAAGAATTTATCTGACAGAGAATTCTCAGTGGCAGTACTGACATTCTGACCTGTGATCCCAATGATGCAAAGCAAATACCTTAACTACAATGGATACAAGATATTGAATTTAATATTTAAAATAAAAAACGTTTGACTTTCTGGAGCTAAGAAACCATGATCGTCAGTGTTGAAAGTAGAGTAAAGTTGTTTGGCACATATAATCAGCAGAGGTTGAATTTCTTATTTTTTATGAATAACTTTTTATTATATATTTATATTTATTATATATTATTATATATTTTATATATTTATTATATCTTTTATTATATATTTATAACTGTCACCATAAACAGGTTTTTACAAAAAAAATCCAAATCTCCAATTTTTGGAGGTTGGACAGCTTTTGATAGCGACAATAAACTGTTCATCTTATAAAGGCACAAAACAGAGCCTTTCAATGTCAGTATTCTTTTTGAAACCTTTATTGCATTTCATTTTTATTCAGTACATCACAGTGTTGAGCACTGAGGTGACATGAATTGAGAAATAATTATATAAAGAAATTATAAATGAAATGTGTTAGTACTGAGCAGATCTTCATGCCGGAGGCACAACTATCCAATATTAATTGGCAGATAGTTATTAAAATTACAAGATCTGTTTAACTGACAGTTGACTCTAATCTCTGATAAGACTCCTGCATTTGAAGAACTTAATTACATAATAATGATTGAGAAGGAACTGAATTTCCAGCTCAGTGCTACAGAGCAAATGCAAATGCTGTGAAAGCCCAGTCAATGGAACAAATTGGACAGCCCTACAGGTTTCTGTAATTTTCACCTGTAATCGCTGCATTTTTTACGACCATTTTCCAGTTTTTCACTGGGCCTGGTTATAAGTTTTGTCAAGATAGCTATTTCACACAAACTCTTGGTGCTCAGGACTCCAGGAACTCAAGTCACAGAAATGTATTGCAAATGAGGGTCAAGGCCTTGGGGGAAACAAGGGCAAACAGAGAGCCAAGGAGACTGGTTAAGCAGGTAACAGTTAACAGCTGGTGACTACATGAATCACAGAATAACTGATGCCGTAGTGACTGAATGAGAAAGCTACAACAGCAACAATAATTGAAAATGTGCAACAGCACAAAAGTGGCTAGCATGGAGCATTCATTGGCAATGAATAAACTCCAATATTATTGGGGTTGCCATCGAAAAAAATAGTATCATAGTATTATCGCATTATATTGATTTGAATGATGTGTTTTTGTTACTATCACAATACTAATTTTTGGTAATTAAAGGTAATCTGTTTCAAGTAAATATCTGTAAGATATCTATAAAGTATAGCCTAGAAATTACCGTTGGCAGTATTAGCAGATGAATGCTTAAATGTTTGTAGCATTTCTACATCTATGCTTAGGCAAGCGTACATTGTATGTGGTGGTGGTTTCCATTAAAATTGTCAAATCAACAACACATTTTAAAGCCATGGAGCTCTAGTTGCTAAAGACTGAATTAGTTGAGTGGCAACATGGGCGTGAGGCGATTCAAAACACAGTAGTTCAGAACCTCACCAGTATAATAAAGAGCAGAAGTTTGTTCGGGTAAAAATGGCCTGACCTACTTAGCTGGGGCAAAACTATATCCCACAGTCTGTCAGTATGTGTGCTGTGGAAAATAACCAAAAAGTGATTGCTGAGTATGAGTAAACCAGCTACCAGAAACTAGAAGATGTGAAATAGAAAGAAAACTATTCAGTCATAGGCCAAAATTAATTATCTGTGACAACCTCCATGTGAATTAAAAATAAAATATGTCCTTCCGGTACATGAAGCAGACAATGAGGAAACTGCAAAGGGATTTTGATAAGATTAGGGAATGGGTTAAAAAGCGCCAGATGAAAATCAATGTCCGTAAGCTTGAGGTGATACATTTGGGTACAAAAATAATAGTAGTAATTATATTCTGAATGGAAGTACGTTATGTTTTTGGGACCTTGTCCTCTTCACTGCCTGGCTCAACTGGGTGGTGCAGAGCAAAATTAACTAACACCAGAAATTTCCTTGGAGCTGCTTCCACTCTGCTGCCATAACTTTGCCAGAAGGGCAGTGGAATCCCTGTTGACGTATATAAAAGGATTTTTTGTCACACTTCCACCAAAGTTATGGCAGCAAAGCAGAACCAACTCCATCAAAATTCATCTCTTAAACCTTATGGGCAAGAAAAAGAAAGCAATAAACTGTACCACTACTAAACTGAGAAAAACAACACATTTCTGAGGTAATTTTCTTTGAACATTGAGGGGGGAGGGGATTTCTGTCGGGTTCCCCCAATCGCAGAGAAATCTCAGCCCTACAAGCTTGTTCTGCCATTCAATTAGATCTTGGCTGATCCGTACCTCAACTCCATGTACCTGCCTTTGTTCCATGTCCCTTAATACCCTTACCCAACAAAAATCTATCAATCTCAGTTTTGAAAACTTCAATTGACCCTGCAAGCACAGCCTTTTGGGGGAGAGAGTTCCAGATTTTCACTACCCTTTGTGTGAAAACGTACTTACTGATTTCACTCCTAAATGGCCTACCTCTAATTTTAAGATTCTGCCCTCTTGTTCTGGTACCAGAGGAAACAGCTTTGAGGCCCCGATTTTAACTCCAGGTGGATTCCCCGCTCAGGCCTGAGTTAAAATTACAGTCGGGTCTCAATGATGTCATTGGGCTGCAACATGCACATGAAAAGACGGACCCTGTTGACTCTGGGTACTTGTCCTTGCTGCCTGCTCAGGAGAACAGGTTAAAATTTGCACATGTTGCAATCATGGCGGCTTTTGGATAGGTAAGAGCCAGGGCGATTTTAACGGCCCACCCGCCAGGTTTCTGCTGAGCGAGTAGGGTTAAAATCGCCCCCCTCTCTATCTACCCTATCGAATCACTTTATCTCGACGGAAGATTGGTAAAAGCCCTGGAGAAATAGACATAAATGGAAATTTTAAGTCATTTTAAGCCATTTCTCGGGGGGTGCTGCTGATCCCCTACTGGAGAACCTTTGTGAAACTTCCAGGTACAGGCATCAAATAAAAGCAAGTGGAATCATTCCGGGAGACTGGGGAAAAACAACCTGAAGCTGCAGCAGCTGAGCTTGCCTTATATAAATGCGTGAAATCAGGAGAAAGTCACATGGAGGGCACTTCTGATGTCATGAAATCACAAGCGTCTTGGCTCATTCCTACAGGGTGTGTCCTGAAGAACAATGGACACATGCTACTCAAATTAAATCATGTTATTTATTGAATGCAGACAGACATAGCTCACAAACAGACACAAAGCAATAAATAAAAAATCTTAACATTTGATCTACTAGATAAATGCACTCCCAGCACTCTAATCCTTCTCCTGGAATAAGTCCATTTCTAGATCTCTGACCCATTTTCAGGTACTTTATCATTTTCATTCCATGAAAATAACACTGAAGTATGATCTTACCTCTGAAATCTCATCCCTTTCACTGCTGTCAGATAAGGAGACTGGCATTCTCATCATCTTGATTTAATAAATAATCTGCGATGAGCTGAAACATATTACATTCACAAGCTGGTTAAAACCTCAGTTTTCAATATTATCTGCAGGTTGCCTTTGGAATTTTCTGAAAATACACCTTTGTATTGAATGGAGCCGACTGTACTTTATATTTGGGACTTCTTGTTACTTTCCATCTTTCTTTTGAGAGCCAGAAGAAATGGATCTTTTATGCTGTGCAGTAATCATATAACTGGAAATTGACTACAGTGGATCACATTACTAACGGACGGCATCATATTAGAGGCTGACACACTCTACTCATAACCATGGTTCTTTTGAGGCTGATACAAAACTGCAATTAACCAGCAACCTTGATTATCAGGAGTGTAACTGAAATGGCAGCAACGTGAAGTAAGATCCCCTGCAACCACCTCTCATAGCCCTACATTGATAGAAAAACACATCCTATTAAATCCCTGGTTCATGTTGAGGCATTATAATCCATTTTATACCAGCACAATATGCTCCAGTGTACTCGGATATACTTCACCATACTCAGCTTTTTCATTTTTCTACAGAATGCATTGTCTACAAACAGCTGAGTAGAACAACAACAGAAAATGCTGGAAACACTCAGCATCCTGGAGAGAGAAACAGAGTCAACATTTCAGGTCGATGACTCTTTGTCACTGCTGGAGTGGACTGGCATCAGGCCTCAACAATCTAGCAAAAACACTTTAAAAACATTCCCTTTAAAACACATAAAGAGACTCCTGTGTTTTAAATAAGGATGTGCCCCACCCTGCTGTGACAGTTCATTTATAGAGCACAGAGTAAACATTCAACATTCGCATGCAAGCACTCCACCTGTTTTCCAGATTGAGTTTGTTGCCACATCACTGGTTCCAGCTCTTCATTTCTGCAGAGCATTGTCTTCATAATAATTCTTCTGAAAAGTGGAAAATAAATAGTAATGATTTTTCAATTTCTTTTGAAAATCTTCATCCTCGATATGGTAGCTACAACTGTTCACTTCCCTGTCAGGGATCAAAGTTCGACAGAGGAATTTATGTCATCTGCCTGGGCTTTTCAGTTGTAACAAACAGGAACGGCTCTGAAAGTTGCAGGTCAACCTGTATGTAAAAACTGAAATGTTCTGCTCGACATAGCCAGCACCAATCAGCCCCATCCAAGCATCAGCTGGCACTCACCATGGTCCTACTCATAAAAAGGCAACCAAATAGCATCATTCTAGCACTGACTCTCACTATGATTTTTCCCACCTTTCCCCGCATAACAAGGAAATCCACCCGAATTCTTCCGAGGTCCAGAGCCTTGACCCTATATCTGCTATACACCTTAACACTGAAACTAGGCTGTCCTACTACCATCCTAGAACATAGTTCTGTACCACTTGGGATCAACTATGTCAGTACTGGTCAAACTCTGGCGCATGCAACCATCCCTGACTGTCAGCAGGGGATCAACCTCAGTGCTTCTGCCACTGACAGTTACATTCTGCCTGGACCCCAGTGGTGTGGATCAGGCTGAGTTGGATGAGACCTTTAGTAAGCCTGCCACCTTTGTCATGTCCCACATCCTTACACCGACATGCCAGTTCCAGTTGAAACTGAGATATTTCTTTGTGAAGGAAAAAGTTCTCCTCCATCATCGGTCAGCACAAAGACATCATTCCTGGCCAATACTAAAAAGGTTGGCTTTCCAGAGTGAGATCGAAATGTGTCAGTAGACACTTCTCTGTCTTGACATGGCCCACTGTGGTGGCTTCAGATGGTCTCTCTCAGTTCAGTTCAGTTTGGATGCACCACCCTTTCAGATGTGGATGGGATGTTATCCTCCTGAATTTTTAAGAACTAGGAAGTTTTATGAATAAAAGCTGTCTGTTTTCTGGTCCTCTTGAACTTCATCAATTGCAGTAAAGGACGGAACACAGTCTATCCGAGCTGAAAGAGATTAACGCCCTTTCATGAATGCCACAACATCAAGACAAACTTCTGATGGCATTAGGAACCATACGTTGTAATTTTGAACATCAAAAAATTCACACAATTGGTTTAATATCCCACTGCGTGACATTAGTAACAGATGTAATAATGATTAGCGTACAACCTTATAATTCATATCTGATTATTTCGCGATTATACATTTAACAAATAAATGCGGCACAAACTTTACCAGAAAAGCAGCAAAGCCTGGATATTTAACTGAGTTTTGTTTCATCGTTACAAAAAATTGAACGAAGAGTGACAATGCCATAGGTCAAAGTTAAACAAAATACTAAAGAACTGACGTCAAACTCTAACATCCGTAGAAGATAAAGGCAGCTGGCTCTGCAGAAAGCCGCTCCCAATCTGCTAAACAACAGCTCACCTTTCTCCTCTAGCATTAACACTTAAGCATTCAAGCCAGACATACAAACTATAAATATGCACAGACATAGGAATAGCTTTGATTTAGGTCATTTATATCAGTATTAACACAGACATAAATCACAATCTAAATTACAGTAATTTCTGGCGCGCTTTCATGTGAGGGCCAATAAAATTGTGATGGAGGACTGAGAGCAATGATATTGCAGTGGAAATTTAAAGGGTTATTTGCTTTCTGGTTATGAGCCTCAAAAATCCAATAAGCTCTCACCCTATTGAAATCTGAGGCCTAGAAATTTGATCGAGCCCGAAAACGGGTGAGGGGGGGGGGTTGGCGGGGTGGGGGGTGGGGGAGCTTTCCTGCCGGTTAGTGCCACATTGTGCTGTATGAGTGAAGCGAGTGACGCGCTGGGGCGATCGAAGATGGAAAACGGGTCCGGCAAGAAGCACATGACTGTAATTCAACTATGTTATTCTTTACTTAGAATGCTGCTGGTGTGCGCTCGTGCCCCCAGTGAGACGTCCTGTACCAATATGGCGGTTGGCGCACTGCCAGCCAGATGTGTGCAGGTTCTTCCTGTTCACTATATTGGGGACACAGTCAGCCGCTTCGCTATGCGGCTGAATTTATAGGTCTATATTTGTAAATCAATTACCTTTTTCTTTAGTTACATTTGCTGACTCACCATCTTGCCACCTCCAAAATGGTATTGGCAAGACTGAGGTTGTTGCACCACTGAATACCATCTCTCACTTTTCCATTGCAACATAAATCTAGCATAGCTAACAGGGAAATCAAAACACGGTACACAGTTTGTGCATCACTAAACTGTGTTAGCAACATGGCCCACTGCACAAATTAAACACTGAAAATCAGAGTGACACTAGTAAATGTTTGCCCAGTCAGTACACTGACAAATTAAATTAAAGCATCCAAGATCATTATTTTTTATACAAAAGCTCAGAGATTTTTATCTTCTTTATTTCCAGTGCTAACTGATTTTTCCTTATCTCCTAAAGACACCAACTGATACTGGGGATTCACGTGTGCCTTCAAATGGCCAATCTTCACGTGTGAATTTTCATAGTGATGGGGCATTAATGCCAACCTTGGTTCTGTCCTCACACAACTTACAGCAGGTGTCAGGCTAAATGGATTCAAATCAAATTAATTCCCTGGGATAGATGGTATTTTTCCGGAGCCCTAAGATAGACTCGGGAGGAGATTTGTGAGGCACTGGTAATCATTATGAGGGAGTCACTGGAAACTGGGGAGTTACCATAGATTGGAAACAGGCCAATACGGTGCCCATATTCAAAAGGGGGACAAAACAGACATAGGGAACTACAGACCCTATTCTTACTTCCATTCCATGTAAAATAATAGAATTGGTTTTCAAGAATTAACTTGAGGAGTATCTGTAAATTAATAATCTTAGTTAACAGCAATCAGCATGGATTCAGAAGGGGAAAGTCCTGTCTGACCAATCTCAGACTTCTTTGAAAAAGTGACAACCCAAGTGGACTGTGGGAAGCGCTATGATGTAGTGTAACTGGACTTCCAAAAGGCATGTAGTAAAGTCCCAAACAAAAGGCTATTAGTTGAAGCATTAGCGATCAAGCAGATTGGATAACAAATTGGCTAAAGGCTAGAAACCAATGAATAGTCATTAAAGGAGTTATGTCTGGATGGGGGAAGTACTGAATGGGACGCCCCAGAGTTTGGCTGGGGTCACTACTGTTTTAAATTTACATAAATGAGTAGATGCAGAAACCTAATGCAAATTAATCACATTTGCAGATAATACCAAGCCAGTGGATTCAGAGAAGGGAGCTCAAATATTACAGAATGAATATTAATGTGAGCAGAAAAACGTCAGGTCAATTTCATTATAGACAATTGTAAAATACTTTTCCAAGGAAGAAAAATAAGTGACAAATGTACACAATGAATGGTGTTCAAATAGCTAAGGAAGAAGCTGAAAGAGACCGAGGAGTCTTGATGCTCAACATGTCCAACAAATGCAGAGCAGCAATCAACAAAGCCAATAGAATGTGAAATAACATCGCCAAAAAAGGGGAATACACGTCAGAGGAAGTTGTGACCAAACTGTATAGCATGTAGAATTCGCAATATATCGCGATTTTATTAATAAGGAGAAAAACACAGAGTTTCGTTCAAACAGCTTTTATTTCAGCAGAATGCTGTCAGGTTTTCAAAGTGGACACAAGCAGCTTGTAAAATGGCCGCCGCACCTCGTGACAGAACATTCTAGACTTTTCGACAGGCAGACAAGATGGCGTTCCAATAAACATTTGTGCAAGATCGATTAAAATTCAGCACATTGAAGATAATACACGAGACATCATGGGTTTACAATATACACATAAATACTGAAATCGGTCTCCCAGGTACGAATAAAAGCTATTGTACCAAGTAATCAAGAACCCATCCAAAGACATTAATATGTAAAATCCCAACGACTCTACGATGAGAGAGCCGTTAGCGGGTAGTTACAGAAAACACTTGGAAGCCCCAAAACCCCTCCGGGGAGAACACCGACCGATTAAACAATGGGAGAAATATTAACAGATACTCAGACATTTACGAGTAGCCCCGAAACCCATTAAAACGAAGATCACCCTATACAAGACATTTGAGCGCCAAACCCTAACAAAAGAAAAGACATTAAGGTTGGGCGGGAAACGGAAGATTTTGCACTATAATTGCAAGCCCCAAACCGTCCATCTTTCTCTTATTCGGTTGACTCTTATCCTCGTGGCTGCTCTTGACTCGCCGTCTTGTTCCTGCTTGCCCCGTGTCTCTTTTCAAAAGACTGTTGAACTTTACGATCCGCTCGGATCTACCCCGGGTCGTGTCGTGAAGACCTGTGTAGAACTGGGCTCTGAAGCCTTGAAGCGGGCGCACCATCCCGATAAGTCGGTAAACGGTGTTGGAACCGAAGGCCCGAGATGAGATGAGATGAGATGAGATGAAAAGAGAAGAAGACCATACTTATCGCCACGGTCAGTAAGCTCCGACCGCGCCTGTAGGTCGAATAGACAATTTTCCTTGCCAGGAAGACTTCTTTGAGTTCTACAGAACTGACACAGGAAGACTATTTTTCGAATTTTATCGAACCGGTGTGAGGGCACAGGAAGACTCTTTTTTGCGTATAGTCGGAACTCCGAGGACAACACAGATCTTCATGACAGCAGACGTTCCAGCCTGCTAGCCGGAGCAGAAACGAGTAAACAAGTGGGGCCAGGAGACCCCCTGATCGACACGTGGGCGCTGCGGTGAAAAACATCCGATCAGAGTTTTCGGAATTCTCCGAGTTATCACGAGTGGTGAGCATGAGTCTCGAATCCTACGAATCTAGCTTAGGACAGATATTGATAGGGGAGGGTTTTAGGTATTAAGGATAATTGTAATGTGTGCCCCCATTTACGATGTGTCGTTCGTTCCTCGTTTCCCTGAAATTAGTCACATAACTGCGTGTAAGATTGTACTGTCATTAATCTGTGCTTATGACATGTATTTCGTAATCTTGAATAATATGCAATAAAGATTTTCCATTTCGTACCATTCAACCGAGTCTACCTGAGTTTCATCTCCATTACTGCTCTCGCATCTAAGTCCAGTGTCTAGAACCGTAAGGGCGAGTGGGTCGAACCACTCACAGGTGTGTATAGTGCTCCCAGACTGGCTGGAGACCAGAACAGGCAACAAGGCCTAAACCCGCACTAGCACCCGGGCTGCACAGAGCCACACGAATCTCACAGGCTGAGAGACAAAAACCCTTACAAGCATGCTGGTCATACTGCACCTGGTGAGTAATTCCTCTCTTTAACCTGTGGCACTGGGGACAATTGTAGCACCCCTACCACTATCGCAGCTGAGATCAGCAAACTCAGCACAGACGAGGGATTGGTCCTGCGATGCCCCTGGTCTGTGCGGCTCCGAGACAAAGGCCCCAATATTAATATGAACGCGGCTTTCGAGCGGGTGGGTGGAATTGTGCGGGCGCAACCCGGAAGTCAACTGGGTGGGTCGCAGTCTGCAATCTGCAATCTCAACTCAATTGTATCAATTCATTTTGACTTCCAGGTTTCGCGTCTCCAAGCTACGCAGTGGGAGTGATGCGCGCTTGCATGACACGATCTCAGTTGTAATTAGAGGGACAGGGCACAAATGGAGGTGTTCAGGATGGATGGTGGACATAGAGCAAGGGCAGCACCCAGATTCAATGACGCATCACTGGAATTACTGCTGGGTGCAGTCAGGAGCAGGAGGGACAGACTTTTCCCCAGCAACGGGAGGAAGAAGCCAGCTGCTCTCACCCAGAAGGCGTGGTTGGAGCTAGCTGAGGAAGTGAGCGGCAGGAGCGTTGTGCCCAGGTCTTGGATGCAATGTAGGAAGCGGTTTAATGACTTAAACAGGTCAGGAAAACTGAGTACATTTTCTGTTTCAACTACATCCTGTGGTTTACGCACTCCCCCTTTCACTCTGTCTTGCTAAGCGTTCTTCATCACATCACTCCTCACACCCACTCAACTTTCAGCAACACCCAGCCTTCACTTTCTATGCACTTTATCACCTCCCCATTTATCCATCCACTGTTGCCACTCACCCCAATCCTTATGCAATGTGATACATCTGTCTCATAGTCATCCCACGGAATGCACTGCATCCATCAGGTGAATACCTGACCTTCACTCACTCACAGGTCTTCATTTTCATCCCTTGTAGGAGAAGAGAGAGCTAACCGCAAGGGAGAGGGAGAGGACTGGAGGTGGGCTGCCACAAATAGTCCAGCACACAGATGCAGAGGAGGACACCCTGGAGATAAGTGGCAAATCTGCGTCCTCTCAGTCGGAGATGGAGAGACAGGGAGGTCGCAGATAGCTGGTGACAGAATTACAAATATCTCTGGCACACATATGCTGACTTTATTTCATAAATGACTGAACGATGAGAAGACTGAGTATGGTGATTGTCAAGATTGTGACTTTGCCATGACTAAATCATATCACGTTTTTTTGTCTTCCAGGGCCTTCACGCATACAGCAAGTATCGCTGGACATCCATAAGGCCGATTCCTCAGAGGACCTCATTCTTCTGAGCGTGCACCGTCACAGAACTAACAGCCATGCATCAACGCAGATACTCGCACTTCGATGGGTCCATTTAGACAGTTGGCTTTTCACCTGGTGATTCACACCTCACAAATAAGCATGAGCAGACACTGGGGGCAGAGACAGCTGTGGAGAGTCTGCATCGGGGACACAATCTTCTACAACCCTTCGAGCCTGCTCTGCCATTCAATAAGATCATGGTTGATTTTCTACATCAACACCACCCTCTTGCACTATCCCTATATCCCTTGGTTCCCTCAGTATCCAAAAATCAATCGATCTCTGTCTTCTCCTCAACTCAGTCCCTTATTCTGAGACTGTGACCCCTAGTTCGAGACTCTCCAGCCAGGGGAAACATCCTCCTAGAATCTACCCTGTCAAGTCCCTTAAGAATTTTATATGTTTCAATGAGATCACCTCTCATTCTTCTCAGCTCTAGGTAATACAGGCTTAGTCTACTCAATCTCTCCTCATAGGACAATCCTCCCATCCCAGGAATCAGTCTGGTGAACCTATGTTGCACTCCCTCTAAGGCAAGTATATCTTTCCTGAGGCAAGGAGACCAAAACTGTACACAGTACTCTATGTGTGGTCTCACCACAGCCCTATATAATTGCAGTAAGACTTCTTGGGGGAGAAATTCAGTATCGCCCCGTTTGGGGCGCAATTATCGGTTGGACGCAAAGTTTAGCGCCTGGTGCTAATTATCGCCTCCGACTGCAAACTTGGCTTCTATCACCCCTGGAGGTGATTGGAGCGCTAAATCAGGCGCTGCACACCTCTCTTAAGGCGCTAACGCAAAGGAGCGAGGCGCTACCTCAGAGTGCTGGCGAAGCTCATGTGATGTCAGTCAGCAATGGAACACAGACACACTGGACCTGGCCAGTTCTTAAAGGGGAGGGTCGATCTTGCTCTCCATCCACACCCTGCTCATTGCAGCCTTGAATCTCGGCCTGGAGAGACCTGTACATAAAATCTGCTGGAAAGAACAATGGAGAGGCGCAGCGAACGAGCTCAGAGTGCAGCCCCCATAGTCTCTTCTAAATCGATGCAAGGAAGGTCAAATAAAAATGAACCTGCAAAGTGCTGCTCAGTACCCAAAACTCCTTCACACAGCGTTGAATCTCTCCAGAAGTCTCTCTCTGTCTCTCATAATGCGTGGTGCAAAAATGTCGCTGACAAAAGGCAGGAAGTGGTCGCCTTTAAATAGCGCTCCCCCAGTCCCTTCACGACTGCAAAACGCACCCCTCAACCTGTCGTTGCTAGCGGCAGGCGGTAAGGCAGGGGGCGCCACTCAATATCCGGTCCGGAGCGTTGCACGCTCGACTGACGTCATGATCTGCGGGCGTAGGAGATCATGGCAGTAGTGTTTAACGCCGCCGCAAAATGTCTGTTCAATTTCGCGAACGGTGCAAACATCGCCACGCCCGGGTGCTAGTTGCTTTGCGCCCCATTAGCGCCCTCTTAGGGCGCTAACGGGAGGCGCAATGCAACCAAATTTCCCTCCCCTTTACTCTTATACTCCAATCCTTTCGAAATAAAGGCTAACATACCATTTGCTTTCCTAAATGCTTGCTGTACCTGCAAGTTAACTTTCTGTGATTCGTGTACAAGGACACCCAGATCCCAACAAATCCCAATCTCTCACCATTTAAAAATAGTATGTTTTTCTATTTTTCCTACCAAAGTGGATAACTTCACATTTCTTCACATTTTACTCCATTTGCCATGTTCTTGCCCACTCAATTAATCTGTCTCTATCCCTTTGCAGCCTCTTTGCGTCCTCCTCACAACTTATTGTCCCACTGAGCTTTGTATCATCAGCAAACTTGAATACATTACACTCGGCCCCCTCAGTCATTGATATAGATTATGAATAGCGGAGGCCCCAGCACTGATCCTTGCAGCACTCCACTAGTTACACCCTGCCATCCCAAAAATGACCCGTTTATTCCTACTCTCTGTTTTCTGTCCGTTAATCAATGCTCAATCCATGCTAATATATTACCCCCAATCCCATGAGCCCTAATTTTGTGTGGTACCTTATTGAATGCTTTTTGAAAATCCAATCACACTACATCCACTGGTTCCCCATATCTACCCTGCTAGTTACAATCTCAAAAAATTCTAACAGATTTGTCAAACACGATTTCCCTTTCATAAATCCATGTTGACTCTGCCGAATCATATTATGATTTTCTTAGTGCCCTGTTACCACGTCCCTATTAATAGATTCTTACATTTTCCCTACTACTGATGTCAGGCTAACTGGTGTATAGTTCCCTGTTTTCTCTCTCCCTCCTTTCTTGAATAGTGGGGTTATATTTGCTACCTCACAATCCGCGGGGACCGTTCTAGAATCTAGGGAATCTGGAGAAGCTGGGGTTGTTCTCTTTACAGCAGGAAAGTTGAAAAAAAACAGTATCCACACAAGCACTCTCTGCCTTACATTTTCCAGAGGGAACCGAGACACCAACTGCAATAACTGAGATTTTATTCAGATGGGACAATGGCAAGTTTAAATATTCACCTGAACTGCTGCTCAAACTCGTCTCCATTTTCCCTGGTCAGTTTCCTGAGCCACGGGAGCAAAGTTAAAACCAATTTGCAAAGACCCCATTAATGTCTCCTAAGGATGTTAATCCCTTGTACCTACCTGTAATAATTAAATCCCTGACTTCGGCGAGTAGTTTTCTTGCCGGCATCCAAACGCGCCAAACCTGGAAGTGGGCGAATTGGAGCCGGGTTACCCTGCCGATCGAAAAATCAAAAATTTTAACCCCTCACCCGTTCACAACCCACACGAGTTATTATGATGGCTTGTACTTCAGTATTCCTATGAAATCAGTTTTACAGTGCAACCACTCACATATAGCACGAGATAACAGAGTCTTTAATAATAAACAATATCTATTGGCCTTCAAAAGCCTCCTCAAAACTTACTTTTTTTTACCATTCTTTATGTCACCTCTCTCTTAATTTTCTCCCCCTTCCTGCTCTGATCCCTCAACTGACTTTTAAAGCATGTAGGGATGTTTTTATTATGGAAAGGTGCTATATAAAGTGCAAGTTGAGAGCAATTATTGTGGCACTGGCAAAAGGAAATCATGGAAAAATTAGAATGATTAGCATAGGATCAGCAGAAAGAAACAATAGGACAAGATTGGAGTAGAAAAGCAGGGAACTCCTGCTACAACTGTACAGGGTATTGGTGAGACGACACCTGGAGTACTGCGTACAGTTTTGGTCTCCTTATTTAAGGAGGGATTTACTTGCATTGGAGGCAGTTCAGAGAAGGTTCACGAGGTTGATTCCTGAGATGAGGGGGTTGACTTATGAAGAAAGGTTGAGCAGGCTGGGCCTATACTCATTGGAGTTTAGAAGAATGAGAGGTGATCTTATTGAAACATATAAGATACTGAGGGGGCTCGACAAGGTAGATGCAGAGAAGGTGTTTCCCCTCATGGGGGAATCTAGAACTAGGGGGCATAGTTTCAGAATAAGGGGTCGCCCATTTAAAACTGAGATGAGGAGGAATTCTGAGGAATTCTCTGCCCCAGCGAGCTGTGGAGGCTGGGTCATTGAATATATTTAAGGTGGAGATAGACAGCTTTTTCAACAATAAGGGAGTGATGGGTTATGGGGAGCGGGCAGGGAAATGGAGCTGAGCCCAAGATCAGATCAGCCATGATCTCATTAAATGGCGGAGCAGGCTCGAGGGGCCAAATGGCCAACTCCTGCTCCTATTTCTTATGTTCTTATGTAAGATAAACCTGAGAAAACCCATATAAATTGCAGAACAATTAACTTAAGGATTAAGTTTACTACCTGTCAATTTTCAGCTGGACAGTTAGGGGCCAAAAATCACGTCTCCGGATTATTAGTCCAGGCCTCAGGATTACCAGTCCAGTAACATAACCACTAGGCTACCGTACCCACTGCACTGCATTTGACGGGATAGGAGCGTAACAATGTCAGAATAACATTTCAAAGATTTCAGATTTTTGGGCAGTTTGACCTGTTTCTGCCAATGCTACACCCATTTCTTTTCCTGCTGACAATTCAGGTCCATGTAGGAGGGCCTATTTCCTACTTGCACCCCATCGCTAGCGTGCACATGTAAATTACATCCATGGTGTAAGGTGTTGAAATTCCTGTCATTTATACTCCCATTAGACATCATTTCTGTCAGTGTAATTTGACATGAATATAAATAAGACATAACCGTCTCACAAATGGATCTGTTTGTCAGATTGATTCATTTAAAGGTGCTTACTGCTGGAAACTTTTGGCCATTTCTCAGGTTTGCCTGCATAGTTTGGAAATCTGCTTTTTGTTGCTTTGGTGAGCTGCTGCACTGCTCTTTAAACTGGCAGAGTGAGTGAGATGCTCTCTGGTCACCATCACATCTTCGGCCCCCATCTACAGCTAGGGTATCATGGAGCACAGCATGGCTTTCTCTTCATTGCTGTCTTGATTGAGGAGAAGGGGGAAACAAAAAGAACAAAGGACAGTGAGGCAGCATCCAAGAAGGATGAGGCGATTCTGCTGTTAATCCGCCCCGCCACCCCAGCAATGATAGGCCTTGCAGATCTTATGAGGAACTGAGTGATACGCTCTGCCTTCTGCAACTTTGCTCCATTAAGGAAGCTCTAGATGTGACCTGCAGCCCCAATCACAGAACAAAATGGTTCTGTCCGTGAATGTCAAAGTCAGCACACCTCTCAATGTCAATGCCACATGCACCCTCCAAACTGCGAGCAACGACTTATACAACATCAACCAAGGATTTCTGCAAGTCTCCCACAGCTGGCACTGGCTGAACCATTGCTGATGGCCAAAGTCGTTTCCTTCCACTGGTCTGTTCCTTGAAATGTGTTAGCTTCCCTCCTGCATCCACCACCAATGGCCTGTCTCACCTAAGCATTTTGTGTCCCAGTTTCTGTTGTTAACAGATGTGGGCTGAAGGGAATCTCCCAGGTGATAACAGACAGGGGATGACAAACGATAGAAGGACCACATGCCATGAGAGGTTGGATTTGTCAGCAGCATGCAAGAAGGGTACTTCAATGGCTGCTGCTGGCCACAATTGGTCCCCCCTCCCACAGTCCTTCCGCCCCGCTTCCCAGGAGTTATCTGAGGGCTGCTGCCAGCGAGGCAGGTGGCCCCAAATTGTATATTTCCATCGGGCGAGCTGCTTGTGGAGGTGCAATGGGTGCCAGCAGCTCACCCTAAATATTTAGATGAGGCCCAAGAACCAAGTTCTTCTGATCCTTGGACCTCCATCTTTGGGGGTGATGCAAATTCCACCCCACCACCTATGGGTTGCTAGTCCAGAATGATAATCACTAGGCTACCTTACCTTGGCTGCCCTTATCGCCTTACTAAACTTTTTGTGCTACTGTTCCGTTGTCCTGGAGGTGAGAGAGATAGCACTTAGCACCACTGCCACATGGCTCTAATTAGCTGTGGCTGTTTAAAAAAATTGTGCTCCACACATATACACTACAATAGGCTTTCATGATTAGCCAAAATAAAGAACTTAAATCAGTTTGTTGTTCTGCAGGATTAGTTACTTTGTATTAATACTCCTACCGCCCAAACTCCTCCAGTATGTAAACACAAAGGGTTAAAATTTGATTGCCCCCCCAAAACAGGCGCAGGGATCGTGATGCGCGATAAACCTGCACCCATTCATTCCAATGCAGGCAGCACGCAAACTTTGTGATGCCTGGTAATCTACATGATTGCAGCGTGCAGCCCAGCGCTAAATGGCTGCTGAGTGGCTGCACGCACAGCAGGGGCCCCAAGTTTGTGTGAGGCTAGCACCAATTAAAGCTAGCCTTTTTTAAAATTCATTTATGGGATGTGGGCGTCGCTGCCCATCCTTAATTGCCCTCGAGAAGGTGGTGGTGAGCCGCCTTCTTGAACCGCTGCAGTCCTTGTGGTGAAGGTACTCCCACAGTGCTGTTAGGGAGGGAGTTCCAGGATTTTGACCCAGCGACGATGAAGGAACGGCGATATATTTCCAAGTCAGGATGGTGTGTAACTTGGAGGGTAATTTGGAGGTGGTGATGTTCGCAGGCACCTACTGCCCTTGTCCTTCTAGGTGATAGAGGTCGCGGGTTTGGGAGGTGCTGCTGAAGAATCCTTGGCGAGTTGCTGCAGTGCATCTTGTAGATGGTACAAACTGCAGCCACGATATGCCGGTGGTGGAGGGAGTGAATGTTTAAGGTGTTGGATGGGGTGCCAATCAAGCGGGCTGCTTTGTCCTGGATGGTGTCAAGCTTCTTGAGTGTTGTTGGAGCTGCACTCATCCAGGCAAGTGGAGAGTATTCCATCACACTCCTTACTTGTGCCTTGCAGATGGTGGAAAGGCTTTGGGGAGTCAGGAGGTGAGACACTTACTGCAGAATACCTAGCCTCTGACCTGCTCTTGTTGCCACAGTATTTATATGGCTGGTCCAGTTAAGTTTCTGGTCAATGGTGAGCCCCAGGATGTTGATGGTGGGGGATTCAGTGATGGTAATACTGTTAAATGTCAAGGGGTGGTGGTTAGACTCTCGCTTGTTGTAGATAGTCATTGCCTGGCACTTCTGTGGCGCGAATGTTACCTGCCACTTATCAGCCCAAGCCTGAACGTCATCCAGGTCGTGTTGCATGCGAGCATGGACTGCTTCATTATCTGAGGAGTTGTGAATGGTGCTGAACACTGTGCAGTCATCAGTGAACATCCCCATTTCTGACCTTATGTTGGAGGGAAGGTCATTGATGAAGCAGCTGAAGATGGTTGGGCCTAGGACACTGCCCTGAGGAACTCCTGCCACGATGTCCTGGGGCTGTGATGATTGACCTTCCACCACCACAACCATCTTCCTTTGTGCTAGGTATGACTCCAGCCAGTGGAGCGTTTTCCCCCTTATTCCCATTGACTTCAGTTTTACTCGGGTCCTTAATGCCACACTCGGTCAAATGCTGCCTTGATGTCAAGGGCAGTCACTCTCACCTCACCTCTGGAATTCAGTTCCTTTGTCCATGTTTGGACCAAGGCTGTAATGAGGTCAGGGAGCCGAGTGGTCTTTGCGGAACCCAAACTGGGCATCCGTGAGCAGGTTATTGGTGAGTAAGTGCCGCTTGATAGCACTGTTGATGACACTTTCCATCACTTTGCTGAGGATTGAGAGTAGACTGATGGGGCGGTAATTGCCGGGTTGGATTTGTCCTGCTTTTTGTGGACAGGACATACCTGGGCAGTTTTCCACATTGTCAGATAGATGCCAGTGTTGTAGTTGTACTGGAACAGCTTGGTTAGAGGCGTGGTTAGTTCTGGAGCACAAGTCTTCAGCACGATAGCCGGGATGTTGTCGGGGCCCATAGCCTTTGCGGTATCCAGTGCGCTCAGCCGTTTCTTGATATCACGTGGAGTGAATCGAATTGGCTGAAGACTGGCTTCTGTGATGGTGGGGACCACAGGAGTAGGCCGATATGGATCATCCACTCGGCACTTCTGGCTGAAGATGGTTGCAAACGCTTCAGCCTTGTCTTTTGCACTCACGTGCTGGGCTCCACCATCATTGAGGATGGGGATATTCATGGAGCTTCCCCCTCCCGTTAGTTGTTTAATGGTCCATCACCATTCACGACTGGATGTGGCAGGACTGCAGAGCTTTGATCTGATCCGTTGATTGTGGGATCGCTTAGCCCTGTCTATAGCATGCTGCTTTCGCTTTTTAGCATGCACGTAGTCCTGTGTTGCAGCTTCCCCAGGTTGGCACCACATTTTTAGGTACGCCTGGTGCTGCTCCTGGCATGCTCTTCTGCACTCCTTATTGAACCAGGGTTGGTCCCCTGGCTTGATGGTAATGGTAGAGTGAGGGATATGCCGGGCCATGAGGTTACAGATTGTGGTGGAATACAATTCTGCTGTTGCTGATGGCCCACAGCGCCTCATGGATGCCCAGTTTTGAGCTGCTAGATCTGTTCTGAATCTATCCCATTTAGCACGGTGGTAGTGACACACAACACAATGGAGGGTGTCCTCAGTGTGAAGATGGGACTTCATCTCCACAATGACTGTGCGGTGGTCACTGCTACCAATACTGTCATGGACAGATGCATCTGCGACAGGTAGATTGGTGAGGGCGAGGTCAAGTAGGTTTTTCCCTCGTGTTGGTTCTCTCACCACCTGCTGCAGGCCCAGACTGGCAGCGATGTTCTTCAGGACTCGGCCAGCTCGGTCAGTAGTGATCCTACCGAGCCACTCTTGGTGATGGACATTGAAGTCCCCCGCCCACAGTACATTCTGTGCCCTTGCTACTCTCAGTGCTTCTTCCAAGTGGTGTTCAACATGGAAGAGTACTGATTCATACTGAGCCTATACTTCTTAAAGCCAGCCTGCACCTCTGAAAAGACAGGTGCAGTTTGACGAGAGCAGGTGCTGGAAGTCATCGCAGAAGGGAGTTTCACCTGGCAAAGAAACAGGAATAGCACAACATTCCAGAGAGAGGGCTTCAAGGTTCTCCGACGCAGCACTGGCGGCCTTAGTGCAGGAGATGGATAGGAGGAGAGAGGACCTGTATCCACAGGGGGCCCTTCAGACAGATACTGCGAAGGCAGTGGGAGCAGAAAGCTGTGGAGGTAAATGCCAGCAGTGTTGCCCCGAGGACCTGGATGCAGTGCCAAAAGAAGTTCAATGACCTCACATGAGTGGTCAAGGTCAGTGAATGCATCTTCAAATGCCATATCCCACCAACTGCACCACTAGCCTCACACACTGCTCAATGCACCACACCCCTATCACTCACCTACCAACAATCTCTATCAATCACGACTCAGACCTCACAATCATAGCTTCACCTCACCCTCACACATTTACCACTGCTGCAAGCCTCACACCACATCTCATACCTTGCACACACTGCCAGCTATTCAACTATGACAGCTACATCAACCAATCACATTGCACCACCCTTCCCTCTCTCCTGCAGGAGAAGGTGGCGCACAACCACAGGCAGCAGCAGCTAACCGAAGGGGAACAGGCGCAGTTACATATCATTACCCCGATGGAGAAGACAGTGCTTGGCAGTATTGGAGCGGCTGTGACTGAGCCCGTGGCCAGCGGCGGGGCTAAAACCATTGAAGATGGTACGCTCATACCTAATCCTCCTTCTCACATCCCACTTCCCCCTCATCCCACAATCTCTTCTGATTTACAAACTGCACATGGTGTAAGCATGTACCTCTTGCTTCCCCCCTTCCGCTCACCACAACCCTACCCTTGTGCCTTTCTCTTTTCAGACACCCAAGAACACCAACCTGGGCAGGCAGAGGTGGAAGAGGAAGAAGACTTTGATGAATAAGGAACACCGTCACTCAATCTAACACTCGCAGCCACCAGCTCAGATACTGGCACTGCGCACACTTTAGAGGATATCATAGAGGCGAGATCTGCATGTGGTGAGTCACTGGGCACAAGTAGGATGCAGGCAGATCAGGGGGAAAGGGTAGTTCAGGTGCCAGCTCCCGGAGGGTGAGGTCGCACACAAGTTCTGCTGCACAGAAATCAGATGATAACCTCGATGGGGCGGCCTACAGAAGAAGACTGATGGGTATGCACAATGAAATGCTTGGTGTATTGGCAGGCCTGCCAGAAAGCCTGAATGCAATGTCAAGGAGCATGGAGGAATCCAGCATCAACACTGCACATGGTTTTGCGCAGAGCTTGGAGCCCATCCTTTCCAGCGTGGAAGGGCTGGGCAGATCCATTAGCACACATGTGGACCCAACCATGATGCAGCGTCTGATGGCCGATGTCTCAGCTTCCATTGCAGCACAAGCACAAGTCACCCAACGTCCGAGTGCTGCAGGGAAAAATCAGACTGAAGTCACGCAAGCTCAGCTTGTTGCCACGCAAGCAGAAACTGCTGCCATCATGGCTGTGTTACCAGTGTTGAAAGGGGCTTGAAGGGTGTCAGAGCAGTCCAGCAATCCGTCCTCCAATAGAATGCTAGGATTGCTGAGGTGCCACCCCGGGGGAGTGGCAGTGGCTCCGTGAAGCACGAATTTGCTGTCCTCTCTCAGGATGACAGCATTCCTCCTCCCACCACTGCCATTCCGCCAGTGCCCTTGCTGTTGTCTGTCAGCCAGCCAGCCCAGACTGCCGCCCCCCCACCCCCCCCCGCCGCCACCGCCATGTCGAGGTGGTGCAGTCTAAAGCCGGGCCTTCTAGGCCCAGAGCTGCTCGAGGTTGTCCTGCAAGGCCCTCTGCAGTCTCCCCACTGAAAGTCAGCAGCCTTCCACCAGCCATGCTGCAGCCACTGGGGTAGCACTGCATAGGAGCACTTGGACAGCCAAAGGCACATGGAAGACAGACATTGAGGGAATACACAACGGTGATTAGTTGACTTTGTTATGTAATATTGGATGGATTGATGTATAAACTTGTTTTGGAATGTTTGTTTTGTGGTGGCTTTTATTGTAGCATTGTTGTCAAGAGGATGCTGTGATGGTCCGTAACAGAGGGAAGGTAAGGTGTGGGACTGTGGGTGAATGGGGAACTGGGATTGCGTTCACTGGTACCACAGTCAGATCAGTTGATCATGAGCAGCCCGGTCAGAAAGGGGCTGTCTTGGTTGCCTCCTGCCTTCCTCCTCTTCTACCTCCTCCTCCTCCTCAGCTCTTCGCCGTATACCTGGTGTTAAGGACTGTGCCCTCATAATGGCGAGGTTGTGCAGCATGCAGCAGACTATGATGAATCTTGAGATGCGCTCTGGCGAGTACTACAGGGCTCCTCCAGGCAGCAGAAGTTTTGTTTAAGGACCTCAATGATCTACTAGATCACATTCTGTGTGGCAACGTGGCTTTTGTTATATGCATGCTGCCCATGTGTTGCACACCAAAATTCCATAGATTCTAGAACGGTTCCCGCGGATTTGAAGGTAGCAAATATAACCCCACTATTTAAGAAAGGAGGGAGAGAGAAAATGGGGAACTACAGACTAGTTAGCCTGACATCAGTAATAGGGAAAATGCTAGAATCTATTATTAAGGATGTGGTAACAGGGCACTTAGAAAATAATAATAGGGTTGGGCAGAGTCAACACGGATTTATGAAAGGGAAATCGTGTTTGTCGAATCTGTTAGAGTTTTTTGAGGTTGTAACTAGCAGAATAGATAAGGGGAACCACTGGATGTGGTGTATTTGGATTTTCAGAAGGCATTTGATAAGGTGCCACACAAGAGGTTATTAAACAAAATTGGGGCTCATGGGATTGGCGGTAATATACTAGCATTGATTGAGGATTGGTTAATGGACAGAAAACAGAGAGTAGGAATAAAGGGGTAATTTTCAGGTTGGCAGGCTGTAACTAGTGGGGTACCGCAAGGATCAGTGCTTGAGCCTCAGCTATTCACAATCTACATCAATGATTTGGATGAGGGGACCAAATGTAATATATCCAAGTTTGCTGATGATACAAAGCTGGGTGGGAATGTAAGTTGTGAGGAGGATGCAAGGAGGCTTCAAGGGGGTATAGACAGGCTAAGTGAGTGGGCAAGAACATGGCAAATGGAATATAATGTGGAGAAACGTGAAGTTATCCACTTTGGTAGGAAAAATAGAAAAGCAGAGTATTTTTTAAACGGTGAGAGATTGGGAAATGTTGGTGTTCAGAGGCACCTGGGTGTCCTTGTACATGAATTACTGAAAGTTAACATGCAGGTACAGCAAGCAATTAGGAAAGCAAATGGTATGTTGTCCTTTATTGCAAGAGAATTTGAGTATAAGAGTAAAGACGTCTTACTGCAATTATATAGGGCCTTGGTGAGACCACACCTGGAGTACTGTGTACAGTTTTGGTCTCCTTACCTAAGGAAGGATATACTTGCCATAGAGGGAGGGCAACGAAGGTTCACCAGACTGGTTCCTGGGATTGTCCTATGAGAAGAGATTGAGTAGACTAGGCCTATATTCTCTAGAGTTTAGAAGAATGAGAGGTGATCTCATTCAAACATACAAAATTCTTGCAGGGCTTGACAGGGTAGATGCAGCGAGGATGTTTCCCCTGGCTGGGGAGTCTAGAACCAGAGGTCACAGTCTCAGAATAAGGGGTCAGCCATTTAGGACTGAGATGAGGAGAATTTCGTCACTCAGAGGGTGGTGAATCTTTGGAATTCTCTACCCCAGAGGGCTGTGGAAGCTCAGTCGTTGAGTATATTCAAGCTAGAGATTGATAGATTTTTGAACATTAAGGGAATCAAGGGATATGGGGATAGTACAGGAAAGTGGAGATGAGGTAGAAAATCAGCCATGATCTTATTGAATGGCGGAGCAGGCTCAAAGGGCCAAATGGCCTACTCCTGCTCCTATTTCTTATGTTCTTATGTTAATTGGGGACAGCCCTGAGTTTTCCAATTTGGAATCATCTAGGGAACCTAAAAGTTTCTGTTGCTAGTGGTTTGGCACCTGAAGATTTGTTTTACAAAAATATCACCCTTTTCAAGGCCTGGAGTCTTGCCCTCATATAAACATACAAACGTATGATGCAGGATTGCTTCATAACAGTGTTTGATATGTAGGAAACTCTCGGCTCGACTTGGTAATGGTAAGTGACTGAAAATGGAAATTGTAGCACCTCTGAGTATTGGTAACCACAATATAATCAAGGTTGACATGATTTTGGATTGAACACTACTGAGATCCAACAGCCACAATTACATTTATGTAGCACATTTAACATAAGAAACAGTTCAAGGCACTTCTAATATAGGGGTAAGAAAAATGGGAGACACTGTTTGGGATTTTTGCTGCACAGTTCAGGTAAAGAGATGTCTGACAACTGAGGAAGAAGGAGAACCCACTGCCTTGATGAGATTTGATAGAAATCTTGCTAGAACAAGTACAACTCAGGAGGAACATCCTTTTGCAATTTGGGCATCAGGTTGATAAGACAATCCAGCGCAAAGTTTGACAAGAAGTGGCAGTCTCCATAAATGCCGCAGCACTGTCCAAAGAAGATGACGCTCATCCTTCCTGGCACTTTGTTACTTCAGAAATCTCCCACCCAGGCTGTCACAGTCTCCAGGGTGTTCTGCATTTCATGAGAAACTTCCTGCTCTGTGTTGCAGATGTGGGTAGTAGGCTCCTCCCACTTCTCCATTGTCTCAATCATATAAAGTGGTCACCCAAATGGAGCCAGCTTGACATTCTGAAATAAGAGGACTTCAGCGAAGTCAAGTCGTAGGAATTAATATTGTACGAATTGAAATGATTATATAGATTCAGAGAACTGTAAACTTGTCGGCCAGTACTAATTTAGGTCAGTGGAGGCCAATGACTAATTGTTGTGCAGCATGGAAACTGTCTTCACTGGCTGCACATGAGATCTTGTGCTCCGAATCATTGTTCTTTTTAAGACTGGGCTTCTGAGATCTGGATCCCTAGGTTCTTCAGTTGAGGCCGGTCATTTCTCCACCCGCTGTGGAGGAATGCACTCTCCCCATCTTGCACTCCCAATTCAGCATGCTCAATAGGACTCGATGACCCACTAACTACTTTCTCCCAAGTGGGTGTATCCGACTGGTGCTGAGGCAGTAAGATACCAATGCAGAATTGGTGAGAGGATGCGTCAATAGTTGTGGAACTTGATAAGCCTGGTTATTTATCTGAGCAGCTGACCTCTTCCCCCAAGGATTTCAAAAACACAAAATCTTCTTTAGTTGTGCAAACATTTACATGACTCCTTGAAGAAATAACAGCTGAGTGTACAGCCGCTGATATATTTTGACAATTCACATAAAGCTGAAAGGACCTCTGCTTCTCCTTGCCCTGCCTTTAATAACCTAATCATGTTACCTCGCCTTCTATTTCCCTATTTCTTAGCGTTTCTCCTGTTTGTTTTCCTTTAATTTGGAAAGCTTCCTTCTCATGCGGACTTAATGTTTTCAAGTTTGATATTCCTCCTTCAATAGAAGTTTTTCTTTATTCGTTCATGGGATGTGGGCGTCGCTGGCAAGGCCAGCATTTATTGTCCATACCTAATTGTCCTTGAGAAGGTGGTGGTGAGCCGCCTTCTTGAGCCGCTGCAGTCTGTATGGTGAAGGTACTCCCACATTGCTGTGAAGGAACGGCGATATATTTCAAGTCAGGATGGTGTGTGACTTGGAGGGGAACTTGGAGGTGGTGGTGTTCTCATGCGTCTACTGCCCTTGTCCTTCTAGGTGGTAGAGGTCGTGGGTTTGGGAGGCGCTGTCGAAGAATCCTTGGCGAGTTGCTGCAGTGCATCTTGTAGATGGTACACACTGCAGCCACATTACGCCAGTGGTGGAGGGAGTGAATGTTTAAGGTGGTGGGCGAGGTGGTTGTTTGTCACTGGTTATGTGTGACCTAATCCTGTGCAATGAGAGAATGCAGAGTTAAAAGAACGTGACTGGCAAGGACACATATTATGACCCAATGGGGGGAAAATTCAGTTGGTTGCGCCTCCTGTTAGCGCCTTAAGAGGGCGCTAATGGGGCGCAAAGCAACTAGCGCCCGGGCGCGGCGATGTTTGCGCCGCTCGCGAAATTAAGTAGACATTTTGCGGCGGCGCTAAACACTACCGCCACGATCTCCTGCGCCGGCAGATCGTGATGTCAGTCGAGTGCGCAACGCCCCGGTAGCGCCCCGGAGCGGATATTGAGTGACACCCCCTGCCTTACCGCCTGCCGCCAGCAACGACAGGTTGAGAGGAGCGTTTTGCAGTCAGGAAGGGACTGGGGGAGCGCAACCGCTTCCTGCCTTTTTTTGTTGGTGACATTTTTGAACCACACATTCTGAGAGAGAGAGAGAGGGACTTCTGGAGAGATTCAACGCTGTGTGAAGGAGTTTTGGGTACTGAGCAGCACTTTGCAGGTTCATTTTGATTTGACCTTCCTTGTATCGATTTAGAAGAGACTGTGGGGGTTGCACTCTGAGCTCTTTCCCTGGTTCTCTCCATTGTTCTTTCCAGCAGATTTGATGTACAGGTCTCTCCAGGCCGAGATTCAAGGCTGCAATGAGCAGGATGTGGATGGAAAGCAAGATCAACCCTCCCCTTTAAGAACTGGCCAGCGCCATTGTGTCTGTGTTCCATTGCTGACTGACATCACATGAGCTTCACCAGCGCTCTGAGTTAGCGCCTTGATCCTTGGCCTTTGCGCCTTAAGACAGGTGTGAAGCGTCTGATTTAGTGCTCCAATCACCTCACGGGGCGATAAAAGTCAAGTTTGCAGTCGGAGGCGATAATTAGCGGCAGGCGCTAATCTTTGCACCCGGCCGATAATTGCGCCCCAAACGGGGCGATACTGAATTTTTTCCCCAATATTTCTGCATGGGTACCATTGTTATCAGATGTAGACTCCCTTTAAACACCTCTGCTTCGAGACTATTGTTGCACGCAATGTGAGTTCTCACAGTGGTTTAGATTTAACATGGTGCATTATTGTATCCAAATGCTCACTGTGAATTGGTTAGTTTCCTTGTCACCTGGGTGTTGAGCCCAAGAGGGCATGAGAGCTAAGGAAGTTTGTCATGCCTCTATCCTTCCTGCCGGATGTGCACGGAGAACAGTCCCTTCAATTACTTTGGTCAACTTTGAAGTCATTGAACCGTTTCCTGCATTGCGTTGCAGTTCATGGGGTGGTGGAATTTGCTGTCATTGCCTCTGCCACTTCCCTCCATAAAGTCTGGACCACCCTCTTATGGGCGGTCAGTCCTCAGTTCCCAGGAGACCTTGGGGGAAAAATTAGGTCGCGCCCCATTTGGGGCGCAAATATCGTCTGGACGCAAATATTAGCGCCTGGCACTAATTATCGGCACTGACTGGAAACTTCACTTTTACCGCCCCGGGAGGTGAGTGGAGCGCTAAATCAGGTGCTGCACACCTGTCTTAAGGCGCAAAGGCCAAGGAGTGAGGCGCTAACTCAGAGAGCTGGCGAAGCTCATGTAATGTCAGTCAGCAATGGAACACACACACAATGGCACGGGCCAGTTCTTAAAGGGGATGGTTAATCTTGCTTTCCATCCACATCCTGTTCATTGCAGCCTTGAATCTCGGCCTGGAGAGACTTGCACATCAAATGTGCTGGAAAGAACAATGGAGAGTACCAGGCAAAGAGCTCAGAGTGCAGCTCCCACAGTCTCTGCTAAATCGATACAAGGAATGGCAAATCAAAATGAACCTGCAAAGTGCTGCTCAGTACCCAAAACTCCTTCACACAACGTTGAATCTCTCCAGAAGTCTCTCCCTCTCTCTCTCAGAATGCGTAGTTCAAAAATGCCACCAACAATAAAGACAGGAAGAGGCCCCCTTTAAATAGCGCCCCCCCCCAGCCCCACAGCGATTGATAGCGTTCCAGTCTTCTGGTCGTTGGATGCGCCAGGCGGTAAGGCAGGGGGCGCCACTCAATTTCCGCTCCGGGGCGCCACAAGGGCGTTGCACCATGGAATGACGTCACAATCTGCGCGCGCAGGTGGTCGCAGCGGTAAAGTTTAGCGCCGCCGCACAATGTCAAGTTAAGTTCCCGAGCAGCGCAAACATCGCTGCGCCCGGGCGTTAGCGGCTTTGCGCCCCATTAGCGCCCTCTTAAGGCGCTAACGGGAAGCGCAACCAACTGAATTTTTACCCCCTTTTCTTCTGGACCTTATTTCTGTGAGAAGGACATTCACCGAAACAGCAATAAATCAGTGACGCCTTCCTGCTACTAACCCCAACAGTGCTGCTCCTTCCTCACTCACTGCTGCACTCATCAGCTGCTCAGTGCCAAAACAATGTATGCCCTTTTAATCAGCAGCAATGTTTTAAATGCTGCAGTGCCACTGACTGTTCCTCCCTCCTAGCAGCAGTCAAACAATAAGCAGTGGTTTTGCTGCTGCCATCCCACATAACTAATGAGGTCAGTCCAGGAAACTTGAACAGGATGGTGATTTGGTCATAGGGGTGTGTGGAGTCCCGTCCCATCATTAACTCACCAATGGAAAAATAACCCAGTCCTTTTTGTCCTGATGTAAGGACCTGAGTATAATGTAATCCACACCTGCCTGTCCGGAGTGGACATTGATCTCCAAAGAGAATGTCCTGCCTTTGTTTATGATTTTGTAAATACTCCTTCATTGTGCTGCAAGCCAAAGCCTTTGTGTATACTTTTTATGTGCCAGTGGCCTATTCGAATTCGGGGATGGACTCCTCTCACAAAATTTGGTATGGCCTGTCCCACGGCCTGCAGGTGAGCCTGTGCCTTTGGTGAGCAGAACCCCAATTTTGCTCTTCTTGCAGAATCTTGCATGGGTTCCGCCAGATTCCTGCCATATATCTGGTGGGAGAGCAACAGAACCCATCAGAAAATGGCAGGGATCTGGTTGTGCCAGGTCTCCACGAAATGTGGCCTGGAGTGGGACTGGGTAACCAATGCAATGGCAGGCAGGTGCCAGATTTTCCAGTTGCTTGGGGGTAGGTGGCTGCCGGAGATGTGCCCCAGTGGCATGGGTGCCCGCCAGCCCCATGTAAATGAGGTGCCCTCACACTGACCCCGCAAACTCTGACAGGGTCAATGGACCAACAAATGCAATCCCAGCATAACCACAGGGATTGTGGTCCGCGGATATGTACAGTTGTTCGATTGTTGCAGACACTGCTCTGCAGTATAAGTGGGTAATTTTGCACTAGTGGGAGCTGCCATAATTCTGGATGGTTTCCAGTGTAAAAGGGTCATTGGAATGAAGTGGTGGCTGTTCATTACAAGTTAACTGCTTATGTCAAGTAGCACTTTTCCAATTATTTTTCAACTGAAAAGTTAGAATTGAGAGAAAAATGATTTATACCAGTTTTATTACATTAAAAAAAACAATCTGAGCATTGATATCAGATTTCACAAGAACAACAGTGAAATGAATGCAATCCAGAAACTTCCAGTTATAACTCAGCTGAGGATGCCAGGACATGTAGGAATGTTGGACCTTATAACACACTTTAGGAGTGAGGCAGCATAACTTGTTCAGTACAGTTAATAACCAGGAAGAAGTTCCACATCTCATTTAGTAATTCATAGATATTGCAACAGTAAGAATTTCAGATAGAAATTTGGCTCCGTAGCTCCCGATTTTTCAGCACTACCGGTGCAGTTTTGCATTGTAAATGGCGTCCGCGCCGCACACCCATGCTACTGGTCTGCTGCATGTTGGGGAGAATGAGCAGAGGCGACACAGAGGAGGACAAGCTGCTCGAAGAGGGAGGAGGAGGGGGTGGAGAAGGGCACTCAGCAGGAGGCCATATCCACCCAGGGTCTTCAGGGAGCAATTCTTCTACCTCAACCTCAGCGAGGAACAGTATATGCGACGTCTCCGCTTCACTAAGGAGGTGCTCACTGAAATCTGCCACCTGCTACAGGCAGACCTGCAGCCTCAGACAGGGCGAGGACGCCATTGCCAGTGGTTGTGAAGGTGAGCGTTGCCATGAATTTTTATGCGTCGGGTTCCTTCCAGGCTGGAGCAGGCGACATTTCCATCATCTCACAGTTCACCGTTGCGTGAGGGAGGTAGGTCACTGAGGCTCCGTATGCAAAGAGAAATTAATACATTTCTTTCTCTCTTGCCTAAGAGAAGCAGGTGGAGCGAACACACAGCTTTGCCAGGAGAGCAGGCTTCCCCATGGTGCACGGTGCCATTGACTGCACATACATTGCTCTGCAGGCACCGCATGTGAACTCGGAGATGTACTACAACCGTAAGGGATTCCACTCCCTCAATATCCAGCTGGTGTGCTACCACACTCTGCACATTATGCAAGTCAGTGCTCGGTATACTGGCATCAGCCATGATGCCTTCATTCTGTGGCAGTCTGCTGTACCATCTGCATTTAAGAAATAGGAGCAGGAGTAGGCCATTTGGCCCTTTGAGCCTGCTCCGCCATTCAATAAGATCATGGCTGATCTTCTACCTCATCTCCACTTTCCTGCACTATTCCCATATACCTTGATTCCCTTAATATTCAAAATCTATCGATCTCTGTCTTGAATATACTCAACGACTGAGCCTCCACAGCCCTCTGGGATAGAGAATTCCAAAGATTCACCACCCTCTGAGTGAAGAAATTTCTCTTCATCTCAATCCAAAAAGGCTGACCCCTTATTCTGGGACTGTGACCCCTGGTTGTGGACTCCCCGGCCAGGGGAAACATCCTCCCTGCATCTACCCTGTCAAGCCCTGTAAGAATTTTGTATGTTTCAATGAGATCACCTCTCATTCTTCTAAACTCTCGAGAATATAAGCCTAAACTACTCAATCTCACCTCATAGGACAATCCCCCCATCCCAGGAACCAGTCTGGTGAACCTTCGTTGCCCTCCCTCTATGGCAAGTATATCCTTCCTTAGGTAAGGAGACCAAAACTGTACACAATACTCCAGGTGTGGTCTCACCAGGGCCCTATATAATTGCAGTAAGACGTCTTTACTCTTATATACAAATCCTCTTGTAATAAAGGACAACATACCATTTGCTTTCCTAATTGCTTGCTGTACCTGCATGTTAACTTTCAGTGATTCGTGTACAAGGACACCCAGATAAGAACATAAGAAATAGGAGCAGGAGTAGGCCATTCGGCCCTTCGAACCTGCCACACCATTCAATAAGATCATGGCTGATCTGATCTTGGCCTCAACGCCACTTTCCCGCCCACTTCCCATAACCCTTGACTCCCCTGTAGCTGAAATATATGTCTATCTCCGCCTTGAATATACTCAATGACTCTAGAGAATATAAGCCTAAGCTACTCAATCTCTCCTCATAGGACAATCCCCCCATCCCAGGAACCAGTCTGGTGAACCTTCGTTGCACTCCCTCTATGGCAAGTATATCCTTCCTTAGGTAAGGAGACCAAAACTGTACACAATACTCCAGGTGTGGTCTCACCAGGGCCCTATATAATTGTACTAAAGGCCAACATACCATTTGTTTTCCTAATTGCTTGCTGTACCTGCATGTTAACTTTCAGTGATTCGTGTACAAGGACACCCAGGTCCCTCTGAACACCAACATTTCCCAATCTCTCACCATTTAAAAAATACTCTGCTCTTCTATTTTTCCTAACAAAGTGGATAACTTCCCATTTCTCCACATTATATTCCATTTGCCATGTTCTTGCCCACTCACTTAGCCTGTCTATATCCCCTTGAAGCCTCCTTGCATCCTCCTCACAACTTACATTCCCACCCAGCTTTGTATCATCAACAAACTTGGATATATTACATTTGGTCCCCTCATCCAAATCATTGATGTAGATTGTGAATAGCTGAGGCCCAAGCACTGATCCTTGCAGTACCCCACTAGTTACAGCCTGCCAACCCGAAAATGACCCGTTTATTCCTACTCTCTGTTTTCTGTCCATTAACCAATCCTCAATCCATGCTAGTATATTACTGCCAATCCCATGAGCCCTAATTTTGTTTATGATGCGGAGATGCCGGTGTTGGACTAGGGTGGACAAAAGTGAGAAGTCGCACAACACCAGTTTAGTCCAACAGTTTTATTTGAAATCACAAGCTTTCGGAGCTGCTGCCCCTTCGTCAGGTGAAGTGAAGGAATATGAATTGGCAAAGCATACATAGACAGAGAACAATGCCTGTGTAGCGTACAATCTCAGACGACTACAGTAACTGTAGTCGTCTGAGATTGTACGCTACACAGGCATTGTTCTCTGTCTATGTATGCTTTGCCGATTCATATTCCTTCACTTCACCTGACGAAGGGGCAGCAGCTCCGAAAGCTTGTGATTTCAAATAAAACTGTTGGACTATAACCTGGTGTTGTGCGACTTCTTAATTTTGTTTAATAACCTCTTGTGTGGCACCTTATCGAATGCCTTCTGAAAATCCAAATACACCACGTCCACTGGTTCCCCCTTATCTATTCTGCTAGTTACAACCTCAAATAATTCTAACAGATTTGTCAAACAAGATTTCCCTTTCATAAATCCATGTTGACTCTGCCCAATCCTATTATTATTTTCTAAGTGCCGTGTTACCACATCCTTAATAATAGATTCAAGCATTTTCCCTACTACTGATGTCAGGCTAACTGGTCTGTAGGTCCCCGTTTTCTCTCTCCCTCCTTTCTTAAATAGTGGGGTTATATTTGCTACCTTCCAATCTGCAGGAACCATAATAGAATCTATGGAATTTTGGAAAATGAAAACCAATGCATCCACTATCTCTGTAGCCACCTCTTTCAAAACCCTAGGATGTAGGCCATCAGGTCCAGGGGATTTATTGGCTTTCAGTCCCATCAATTTCTCCAGTAGTACTTGTTTACTAATACTAATTTCTTTCAGTTCCTCATTCTCGCTAGACCCTTGGAACTTCACTATTTCTGGGAAGTTTTTTGCGCCTTCTTCCGTGAAGACAGACACAATTTCTCTGCCATTTCCTTATTCCCCATTATAATTTCTCCTGTCTCAGCCTGTAAGGGACCCATATTTACTTTCGCTAATCTTTTCCTTTTTACATACCTATCGAAGCTTTTCCAGTCTGTTTTTATGTCTCTCGCTAGTTTATTCTCATATTCTATTTTCCCTTTATTTATCAATTTCTTAGTCCTCCTTTGTTGAATTCTAAAATCTTCCCAATCCTTACTGCTCATTTTGGTAGTATTATAAGCCTCTTCCTTTAATCTAATACTATCTTTAACTTCTCTTGTTAGCCACGGTTGGACCACTTTTCCTGTGGGGTTTTTGTGCCTTAAAGGAATGTGTATTTGTTGTAAATTATGTATTAATTCTTTAAATGCTAGCCATTGTTCGTCCACTGTCATACCTTTTAATGTAGTTTCCCAATCTACCTTAGCCAACTCGCCCCTCATACCTACGTAGTTTGCTTTGTTTAGATTTAAGACCCTAGTTTTGGATTTAACTAAGTCACTTTCAAACTCAATATAAAATTCTATCATATTATGGTCACTCTTCCCTAAAGGCCCCTTTACTACAAGGTTATTAATTAACCCTTTCTCATTGCACAATACTAGATCTAAAATAGCCTGTTCCCTAGTTGGTTCCTCAACATACTGATCTAGAAAACTATCTTGCATACATTCCATGAATTCGTCCTCCACACTCTTATTGAAAATTTGGTTTGCCCAGTCTATATGTAGATTAAAGTCCCCCATGATTACTGTATTACCCTTGTTATGTGCACCTCTAATTTCCTGATTTATACTCTGCCCTACATTACAACTACTTTTTGGGGGCCTATAAACAACTCCCACCAATGTTTTCTGCTTCTTGCTGTTTCTTAGCTCCACCCAAACTGATTCTACTTCTTGATTTTCAGAGCTAAGATCCTTTCTACTATCTTTTATATCAGGGCGACTCCTCCTCCTTTTCCATTTTGCCTATCCCTTCTAAAAGTTATGTATCATGGAATATTTAGTTCCCAACCTTGGCCACTTTGCAACCACGTCTCCGTTATGGCTATTAGATCAAACCTGTTCATTTCTATCTGCGCTACTAATTCATCTATTTTGTTGCGAATGCTTCACGCATTTATAATGCCTTCAGCTTTGACTTATTTCTATTTTTCCCTGATGTCACCTTAGTCACTGATGCCTTATTACCTTTCTTACTCTCTCTGTCCCTTCCTGACCCACTCTGCTTATTTTTACCCAAAACTCCTCTGCTCTGGAGCCTTGACATTTCTCTTGCTGCTTGTAAATTTACTCTTTCCTGAATCCTCCTGCCCCCACTTCATTAGTTTAAAGCCCTGTCTACTGCCCTAGTTATTCGGTTCACCAGGACACTGGTCCCAGCCTTGTTTAAGTGGAGCTCGTCCCAACGGAACAGCTCCCTCTTGCCCCAGTACCGATGCCAGTGCCCCATGAACCGAAACCCCTTCCTCCCTCACCACTCTTTGAGCCACGCATTTAAACCTCTAATCTGTTTGTCTCTGTGCCAATTTGCGAGTGGCTCAGGTAACAATCTAGAGATTATTATCTTTGAGGTTCTGCTTTTTAATTTGGATCCTAGCTCCTCAAACCCCCTCAGTAGAACCTCATTCCTAGTTCTACCTATGTCGTTGGTTCCTGCGTGGACCACGACAACTGGATCCTCCTCCTCCCACTCCAAGTTCTTCTCCAGCCACCGGGAGATGTCTTTAACCCTGGCAGGCAACATAGAACACCCACCTGAACAGTAAATTCATAACACTCCTGAAAGCACACTTCAGAAAAAGGCAGCATAACTGTTCAAAAATGGGCATCCTTCAAACTGCCTATCTGAAAATGGGTCTTTTTATTGAATGAAATGTATTGTGGATTTCATACTAATTTAAAATGAACCAAAGTTAAAATTTCGTATACCCATGGTTAATTTTCCTCGATGTAATATGTTTTTTCAAGTCACCTATAGAAAACGTTTTAGCAGCTACATCAGTACAAGACTGATACAGATCATTCTGCCGAATAACCAGTCACAAACTCTTGCCTTGCGCGCGCGGCCCTGGTAAAAGCCACGCCAAGAGCACAAATGTATCATTGGCAAAGAGGCATACGTATGCGTCCGTCTCAGACGTGCTGCAATTATTATCCATGTACGTAATTGTCATGCGTTGCAAATACACCAAACGCTTCAGAATTAAAGATGAGGTTTTGAAGACTCCTCGTCCCATGCATTTATTTATTTGCATCCCTTAAAATGCAACAGCCCTCTTTTTTTTGACTGCTTTGTTCGGCGTGGTTACCTCGCGCTGGCGAACTGCTTTCGTTTTTCATTGACAATCCGAGTGCAGGCATGCGATGACGTTGCAAGATCTCCGAACCGAGAGTACAGAAGCCAAAGCTTCCTTCAGACGTTGGATCCAGGCTCATCGTCTATAGCCAGCGAGGAACTGTTTCGGGCTTTTTTTTGGACTGAATACTGAGGGGGAAATAGCCTTGCTGTTGCTGATTGCTGTGTGACTTTGCTCAAGTTGGAGACTTTGATTTACATCAGCAATGGTAAGTTAGAGCGAAAAAGTTAAGACTTCAAAGTTTTGCCTGGCCTAGTGCAAGAACTTAATTTAAATAATCTAGGGTGGGATGCAAAGCTATCTCTTCACATTGTCGGAATAATGTGCTTTTTTGTTGAAATGCAAACGAAAATGATGCCTTTACTTGTCTATGAAATGCGTTAATCTTTCAAACCTTATCTCATTTAGTAACTTCACTTGATTATGTGTATGATCTGATTGTAGAGAATGGATGCTTTTTATTTTCTACAATTTGCAATATGTCTGGTAGTATATCCCCTCCTCCTCTTTACAAAGTAAATGCAAGTATATTCTGTATAAATTCTTGCATAGATGTAGGGGTTTGTGGGATGAAGAAGTTGAATGCCATGTATTCACTGAGAGACTCACGTCAAATTGCTGTGACATGGTACTGGGCTCCATTGGATCTTGAAATCCATGGTGTCTAATGAGTTACTAATATTTTTGTGGTTGCACTATTCTACTAGTTCAGGTTACAGAACTGCTGGACAGCAGGGTCATCACTGACAAAATCAGAACTTCCCAATGAAAACAATGGCTGCCACATGACAGAAGTAAAAGCTTGCGTGAGATGTTTCCTATATGTGGGAATATACAGTGAACATTTATTGGTGTTGGGATACATTCAGTGGTCAGTTTGGATCAGTACCCTGACTCCATAGTTAACTGTACTGGTTATCAGCCCAGCTGACTTGTGTCCACTTTCTTCCCTGTTTATATAGTTTGGCGTAAAGAATTATGGGAATACTGACTCAATGGTGATAATTCTTTATAAATTACATTGATTTTGACATTAATTGTGAATTCTCAGAGATACTCAAGGGGCAACTGAGGGATACCTAATTTATTTCACAAATGTTCTTCTCCCTAGAGTCTGTTTCTCTTTTCAGTATTCTCCTTTCTTTCTAGAAGGTGCTGACTTATGTTGGAGTATGGCTCCACCATGGCGGCAGCCCTCTGGTACATCATCCAAATGGTTATTCTTCACGTGTGAGCTGGACAGCGAGTGTTTGGCTTTTGAACCATGGAGGGTATCATAGCTGAGTTCCATCCTGGTTTCCATATAAATGTGCTTTCCAGCATGGTTCACTGGATAATAATCTGGAGTGGGACCCTTGCTTTCTTTCATCTCTGTTTAGCTCAGGGATGCTGAGGCCAATTGAAATACTCCTGCAGAAAACAGGCTAATAGAGCAGGGTTTGAACTCGGGGCTTTCCTGATCTGTATGGCTCAGTACCACATTGCGCTGTGCCTTTATCTATTAAAACCATCAGAGTCTTGATTTAAATGTTGACTTAATGAGGTTAACAAACGTGTTCTGTTTTTAAAGGTCTGGTGACTTCACAAACTGTTGTGCAAAAATAATTGTGTGTCCAGTTCAACCTGTTATATTGGACGCCACTTTCTTTATGAGATAATGTTGCCATTGCAGGAATTCCTCGTGCTGTAATGTCTCGACAGGCAAGTTGATGTCACTGATTGAAACATTTCAGACTCTCACATAGTAAAGTGTAATTTCTGTAAGTTACAGCTATTGCATATTAGTACTTGGTAACTGCTGTGGAGATTGGCATTGATGCAAATCCTACCCTCTTGCAGAATTTGTGTCATAAATATCTCATTTACGCAGGGGTTGACTAAGCACGTAACTTTTGCAGATGTATGTGACACATGTTCATCAAAATTGTAGTTTTAAAAGTAGCACAACTGTAACTTGTTTTTTTAAAGTGACTTCTGCTTGTTATGTGCCCATCTGCGGAATCATTGAAACTCTGGTCTGTGGTGCAACAACACACCTCTATTTCTCAATAGCAATAAAATCCTTGTAATCTTTTCTCACTCTGCTCATTTAACTTGTGAACACTTATCTCTGCAGCAAGGATTGCAGAAGTAGTGATAGCTGCCTAACTGTACCCGCCCCACCATCCTACGTGTAACCAGAGCAGACCTTTAAACTTTATTCAGGCTCCCTGTATATGAGCTTGCACTGGGTTCAACTGTTTTGTGTGAAGTAGACATTTCAAGGTACAGGTTGAGCGTCCAAAATCCGGAGTTCCGGACTCCGGGATGATTGGTGGCAGGGTCATCCGGAATCCGTAAAATGTTCCGGAATCTGGACACCCTGTCAAATCGCAACCTGGGCCCAGGCATTTCTGGACTCGGAACGTGTTTCTGATGTCCGAAGTCCGGAAACGCCCGAGCCCAGGTTGCGATATTTCCGGACTTCGGACATCAGAAACATGTTCCGAAGTCCGGAAAAACACGAAAACCGGCTCGGCCTCGGTCCCGAGGTTGCCGGATTTTGGACGCTCAACCTGGATTATATTCTTTACTCTCAGATTAGGCACATTGTCTCTTTTGCACTACCTAACCAAGTTTCTAAGGGGAAATTCTTTTGGCTCCCATGAGCTTTCTGCAGATGAAACTGCACAAAGTCTTGTTTAGGATTTAGAAGCGTAGAATAGTTCAGCACAGAAGGAGGCCATTCGGCCCATTGAGTCTGCGCCGGTTCTTTCGAAGAGCAATCCAGTTAGTCCCACTCCCCCGCTCTTTCCCCATATCCCTGCAATTTTTTATCCTTCAAGTATTTATCCAATTTCCTTTTGAAAGCTACTGTTGAATCTGTATCCAATCAGGCAGTGCATTCCAAATCCTAACCACTTGCAACGTAGAGTGCACTGCCTATTGGAAGCAAAGCAATATTTTTTTTAAGTAAGCCCTGTAGCACTGCAATCATTATCTTTGTTTTAAATAACAATAATCTTTCCAAGATTTTAAAAATGATAGTTTGCTTATTAACAAAATTCCTTCCTGCTGTATCTGTGTTTGTCTAATTCTTTTCATATGTTGGTGTATATTATGCCAAGCTTAGTTCTTTTCATAGTTCTCACAACAGCTTATAGATCTACGGAATGCATCCGCCATAAGATCTGGAACAATCTAAGCTAAAAATGAATTGATAACCCATGTTTTTATCTGTGATACATAATTTCCCCCAAATATATTGTTGTAATTTCTTTTTCCCTATGGTCAAACTACAGTTGTATCAGTTGGAATTTTAAAGTGGTGAGGAGGCCTTCCAACAGAAGTCCAGATATACTTGCTACTTTGTTGTAGAGCCTCATCAACTTTAATTTTGTAGCTATTTTGAAATCTGATGACGGCTATTACAGAAAGCAGTGTGTACTATTTTACAAATGATTGACTGTCATCTGCAGAATTTCGAACCGAGTAATGTCTGCCTGCATGTATTCATAGAATCATATAGCACAGATGGAGGCCATTCGGCCCAGTATGCCTGTGCCGGCTCTTTGAAAGGACTATCCAATTGGCCCCACTCCATGCTTTTCCCTCATAGCCATGCAAATTGTCCTGCCGGCTCTCCATACAATAACCTGGTAAAGTACCCATCTTGTCAGCCTGCTTCATTTGGAAGGGAGAAAACCAATACATCACCTTTACCAATGAGACATTTTAGACACTAGAATGCTTTCTTACCTTGCACTATACTCCATGCTGCTTTAATGATGATGCTGTTTTTAGAGGTATACAAGAAGAAAACATTTCAGTCAACATTTAAAAATAAATCTCCCGCATTTATCTTTACTGTCCATCTGTTCGGGTTTGAGTTTTATTATCAAAAACTGAAGAAGAAAAATTTAAGAAAAAAAAGCCACTTTGCATCTTTCCTTCTTTACCAACTATCTCTACAGCAGAATTTATCAAAAGGTTTTGTTAAATACATGTTTTAATTGGACTTATTCAAAACCTCCCTCCAAATTTGATGGGCAACTTTGAGTTCTGAATATAAGCATAAATCAAACAAATACATTACAAAATATAAAGACCTGCTGCAAGTCATTCCCTTCCCAGTCTTCTTATTTACTGGTTTTCTCCACAGCTATATTTATGTTGCTGACTGTAGTTGCGGGAGATCAGTTAATTTATCGTATACCCCATTTTTTTCTTTCAAAGTTACCTCAGAAAAAGTTGAAAACTTTATGCTTTACATTATTTTTAATGTTTTATATAAAAATCAAATTGCTTTAACTGCTAATGATGGCTTCCTGAGGCGTTTGCATCTGCAATAATTTTCCATCAATACGAGGGAGTGCAGAAGGGGCCAGGACTTGCAAACAGCAAATCCTGGCAGCTCTGTGAATGGCCGGGCCTTGCTATCAAATCATTTTTTTAAAAAAAGCAAGCGATGCACTCAAATATATGATGTAGCTGAGCATCTAGTGAGTCTCTTCATCTGTGAGTAATCACTCTAGGACACCCATGAACTCCAGGCTGAGGCTTCATGACTGAAAATATTGTTTTAAACATAGAAATGCTCTTGCATAGTTAAGTTTAACATTTCTTTGAAATGTTTATTTTATCCTTTTATTTTGTTTTCAAGTGGGAAAGATATTTGTAAGTGCTCAGCTTACTGGAGAGATGCTGGCTGAAAGGATTTTCATAATGGTATTTGGAGTAATTTTGATTGGATCCCCCATCTCTTCATTTATTAATGTATTTTGTTGACTGTTTATGCTTGATTGCTTGTTTTAGTGGTTCCTCATTGGAAATTATATCTACCCCTTTCCTCGTATTTGGTATCCCTACCTCTTCCGTTGTGATTTTGTTGCTGTTTTGTCATGTATGCACGCACGCTGCCCAAAGTATTACGTGGGCAGCAGAACACCTGCTAGGTGCAATATTTGTATATGCGTGATTATATTGTGTTACAATTTCTGTGTATAGTGTACATTTCTACAGTGGAACAAGCTATCTCCTCCAGCTTTGACAGGCTTGGGGACCAGTTGAAGCGAACCTTGCGAAAGTACCTCACTGTTCTCATTGGTGTCATTAGGATTGCTGATAGGCTGACCAGTAGCCATGATGAGACGGGTCCATTTGAGGACTTGCCTAAATTCCAAGAAGCTGCTGTGCACACCCAGCAGCTTCCCACTTCATGTATTCCTGCCACTGAGGCACCACCTAGAAGAAGCACAAGGCTAGGTTTAGGAGCATATTCATTAACTGCTGTCAAAAAAGGAAGCACCATGGAAACAAACATTAGGCACTCATGCATACGGTATGCTTTGAGATTAAAATCTGGTTGCACTGAATTGTGTGTGCAGAGTGTTCTTGCAAAGGTTTGTGAGTATGTTTCATCAGCATGAAATATTTGTAAGTTGCCTGTAAGATTTAAGGTACTATTTGTGGAGGGCATAGGCAGATGTATACAGGACTGTTCATACAATGGCAGCATTTATAAGCAAGAGAAGACCTATACGACAGCTTGTCAAATGGCTCTCGGAGCCCACATTGGTTTGTGCTCTGTAGCCTTTTCAGGCTTATCCTGCTCCTCCTGATGTGCCTCGGGGACCTTCCGCCTTCTGGGCCTCCATGATGATGCTGGTGCCTGTCGACCTTCATCCTCCATGATACATCCTCTTTGCAGGATGAAGTTGTGCAGAATGCAGGATACTGCAACAATCCTTGAAAAATTAAACAGATTGTATTGTTAGGACACTTCAGATCCATCCAGGCATCTAAAGTGATGGTTTAACATTCAAACCGTGTATACTCTGATAAATACTCTGGTGGCTGCACACAGCTCATTATTGAACGGACATTCTGGAATACCACAAAGGTGTCATGAACCATGTCTGTAGAAGATCGCCTTGATCATTCAGGAACCTCCCTAAAGCTTGTCCTTTTGTGTCAAATATTGGAGGGGCGGTGGACTGTCTTAAAATGACTGCTGCTTGTGGAATAAGCATTAACTTCTTTAAAGCGGTGTTGATGGTTGTAAATGAACTGCACATTACAGGGAGTAGGGGGAAAGGCTCCACCACAACACTTGCCACGAAGGCTCCTGAACACCTAAGTAACATTAGGGGGGAAAAAAAGCAAGAAAAACTGCTGAGAAATTAGCAGGAAAACGGGATAAACATACTTACTGGCTTCTTAAATTAAATTCAGTATACAACGTGGATCCTAACAGTCCTGGACACCTATTTTATATGCAAAAGCAAAATACTGCGGATGCTGGAAATCTGAAATAAAAACAGAAAATGCTGGAAATACTCAGCAGGTCAGGCAGCATCTGTGGAGAGAGAAACAGAGTTAACGTTTCAGGTCGATGACCCTTCGTCAGAACTGACGAAGGGTCATCGACCTGAAACGTTAACTCTGTTTCTCTCTCCATAGATGCTGCCTGACCTGCTGAGTATTTCCAGCATTTTCTGTTTTTATTACCTATTTTATATGGTTGAGTAGATGATTCAGTGTTTGGTGTATGCAAATGTCTAAATTATGTCATTAGGACTTTACTAAAGTATTTACATCAAGTTTCTGCCTTTTTCAGGTTGGAGTTACTTGCAGCCATAAATTCCCCCAATGGAAATATGCATAATGGACAGAGATCCCATGTGTGATTGATCTCCACCCCATTTTCTGATTGGTAAAGCTCACTTTACGCCCCAAAATAACATGTTACTGATGGAAAATCTAGGCTAAGTATTTTCAAAACGAAGTATAGGTATTTGCTAGTGAAAGGGTTAATGTGTCTTCACAGAACTGTAATCTCCGACTCAAGTAATGTCATTATGAGCTTTCTGGAGCAGAAAATTTGCTTTCTGCATGGCAGATCTTTTTGTATGTGCCGTTAACAGCAGTCTTGATTTTTATCTTCTGTTGTACAGCACAGTTGCACTTGGCACATGCACTAGTAAGGCAAGTTATTGTTTGCACAGGAGTGCATTTTCTGTGATAAATTAGTATGCTAAGAATGTGTAAATAGTGATTCAAAAATTATCACGTTAGGTATGGAGGGATCTCAAAATGTTACTCTGAAGGAATTTCTGCTGATTATATTTTATGTATAGATATCAATAGCATTGGAGGAAGTTGGTCGTAGCTTGGAAGAAAGAACTGTTGATGGGACGGGTTTAGATGTGAGGCAGTCCACTGAAAGATGGTACAGTCCAGTCTGACCAAATAATTTTCTAGCTGCCTTTAATGATACGAATGGAAGGTGTCTGGGTGACTGGTGTGCCCGTTTTCTTCTCCCTCCCCATTTTGGGGCATGCTCAGAAGAATTGTTTCAGTTCCATCCCTCGTGAGTCTTTTGTACTTTTGCTTTTGTAAACTGCAGTCACTCTGGAGCCAAGTACTTGATTAATTGAAAATTACCTGTGCTACTGGCTTTTGAATAATTTGTGATCTTAACTGCTCCTCCTCTGTCAGGTTGTTGGAGAATCATTACAGTTACAATTATGGAATCAATTGGCAATGGAACAATGCACATCTAACTACCCATTTTGACCTAAATCTACAATAAAAAGGCTCCTATGGACATTCCATTAAAATAACGCCAGGAGCCTTGAGTTTCAAATGTGATTAAATTGATTTACCCAAATCCTCAAAGTTTAAAACTTAGGAGGATTGTCTGTTGTCTCAATTTTCTCTCTGCTCATTTAATTCCTTTTACTAGTAGAATTTCACTGAGTATCTTCTGTCAGAGAGGACTTGGATTACTTTGTCCATTATTTTTCTGCATCTTTCGCTCATATATAGAAGTCAATTAACCTTTTAGACTGTTTAATAACCTAAAACTTAGTGTAGCCCAAAGATTATTTTGAAGTGATTGGAAATTATTTCTTTGTATAGCTTCTACGTTTGAGTTATGAAGTCCAGACAGCAAGATGTTTAACTTTCAATGACTCACTGGGTAAATGTGCCTCATGGTTTTGGTACATAGCCAGGAAGGTTCCAAATCTGGTCTTGGCCAGTGCTAAGTTAAGCAATTTCACTCGTAACAGCAGTAGATGTTTCATAATTAGCTGAATTCTCCGACTAAAAACGCTTAAAAAGAGATTGCCCACGTCTAATCATTATCTTCTGTCGGAGGTGCACATGTGATGGGTGAGGACAGGACCTGGCTCAGCATTCCCATGGTCAACAACTCGCACGTTAGAATGGTAAGTTGCCACAGGGTTGTCGCCACCCGCTGAACAGTACCCAAGCTTGAGTCATCTTCGCGAGAGAAGGGGAAAATTGGAAGAACCAAGGATGTCTGGCTTGGTCAACTGAATTCAGCACAGATTAAAAGAATGTCAATGCTGGAAAATATGAAACAAAAAAATGCTGGAAACATTCAGCAGGTCATTTTGAACACAGAAAATTATAATGTTTTAGGTGCCGACCCCTCATCCGATAATGAAGGTTTTGTGTGTGTGTGTGTGTAGTAATACCCTTAGCCTTTGGCTTTAAGCACAAGTCTTTTGGCCTTTTCTGTCGTTTACCACCATTCCATTGGTATTTATGTAACAATACTAATGGATCTCCTGGGTATTGCTCATTATAATTGAGGACTATGCTATGTAATGTACCATGTATTATTCTGGAGTTCTGTGTAACCTGTCACAAGCTCTTATTGTTGTAAATAGGCATACCCTGCAGTCAGTTAGAATGCATTTTTTGTTGCTGGGAAAGATTTGCTGAAACCACTAGGAAATGACTGGCATTTCTTTATATATTTTTTAAAAAGTAAGTGTGACACAAAAACTGCATTGATGACAAGTGTGTCAGGCATGTCTAAGTAAAAATGTTTCTTAGGTTGTCAGACATTTGATGTTGTGTTGTGCTCAGACCTTAAATTATTCTGCACAGAAATCAAAACCAAGGGAACTTTGTCTTGGAGCTGTATTTACAATTTCTTACTGAGATGAATGAGATGACTGGAGTCTTGAGATACTATCTGTTTTTGAATGATGCCACCAGCACATGGCAGGAATGTTTCAGGTACAGCACCAAGCAGCATGATTTTTTTATTTTGTTATCGAAGCTGCTTTATTGTGCAGTTCAAATCTGTCTTAATACAGACAATTAACTTGTAATAAAACAGCCAGTGCTTCTCCAGTTTCCCTTCATAGTGAAAAGTGTGTCAGTTTAATACATTTGACCAGCTAGAGATTTTGGCATGATTAAGCTTGGTTAAATGAGTTATGTGTTAATATCAGAATTGCTACAATTTAAAAAAAAAACAACTATAATATGTATTGTTGACATTGGATACATGTTAAAATCAATGGACGGTTACTTTTCCTCATGCCCAATTTACTATATTGCAGCTGACCCAGTACAGGGAGCTCAGACTATGCAATCCCACTTCTCCTGCTGCATATCCTCTGTTTCCCCAGTAGAACACTGCATAGGAACATGTGTAATTAATTCACTACAGCTCTGCTGCCTTGGCTGTCTCTGGAGAAACAGAGACTGACAGAATAAGTCAAGTAAAAGATGCACTACTCCAAAACATAATTTGATTATTAACAAAAGATACCAAGTGGCACAGCGTGTTGGTATACCAACACCAAAGCCACTGCTTTATTATGGACGACCAAATCAAATTCAGTTTTATTGCATTTGATTCTGGGATTCTCACCATATTATATTCCATCTGCTAACAATTGGGGCCATTAGTTTATATTGACTGAATAACTCAAATTCCATTCTGAATCCATTGAGATTGCAGGATTTTTACAAGTGCTTTTTTTTTGGGGGGGGGAGCAGAATCTGTCACACTTTTTCTACAAAAACTGTAAATCATTGGTCTTGATTATTAGGCTACAGCAGAAAATGGAACATTGTGGCTTTCTGCCTTGGTTCTCTGTAAGAAGGATTGAAAAATGAATAAACCTCTGTTATTCTTTTGCAACACCAGAGGTAGATTTCAGCAAGGCATTGGCAGAGATCCCACAACATGGTGCTTGTTTAGACTCATGTGTGACAAATACTGTGTGGCACAGGGTGGGGAAGATTTTTTTTTAAATTGCAGTATATTAAGTATATTTTTACATTCAAGGGGAGGAACCTACAGATCTGTATAAAAATAATTAGTGCAGATGACATGGTTAAAAAGAAGTCTCATTTGAAAACTTGCAAGTGGCATTTAATACTCAAAAGAGTGAATTATTAGAATTTCAAATAGGTCATTCAGTAAAATGGGAATTTTGGTCATGTTTTATTTAGGTCTGAATGGAGTGGATTAAATGTATTGTCAGTGATTTACTAACTTTGGAACCATTACGGCAGTTTTTCGTCTTTCTTAGTTGCATAGGTGCATATTATGACGACTTGGGGAGAAAGTAAAGAATTTGAATCTATGTTCTTAAGTTGCATGTATCTTGGATTGTTGTTAAATTTTGATTCGGATTTATCCACCAACGAGGCAACAGTGCTTAAAAAAAAAAAGAAGCCCTTTGCAAACCCCCAGGCCAACAAAATTCAAACAGGTAAATCAATAAATAAGAAGTATAAGCTCATATAGAACTGAATTGTCTGGGCTTCGTGGGACAGATTGCCAGGCCTCCGAGGTGGCATGTGGCACATTGGCTGCAGGTTCAATACCCCTGCTTAGACAGACTGGATCCCGACCAAACGGTGATTTTCTTGATGACCATTCACATGTGGTTAAGTACGTGTAGTTCAGTTACAAATGAAGAAACTGTTGACAACAGGACTTGTTGCGTTAATTCCGGTTTACTGAGCTGCTTATAGTAGATAGTATCCCAGTTACGAGAAGAAGAGGGTGGAAGTCCAGAAAATTATGAAGTTAAACATTCTATGTCAACTTTGTGTTGTAAAGCTTATTTTACTACACATATATAAGTTTTCATAGTCTGCAGTTAAATAACTAAAGAAATTACACTGACAGAAAGCTGTTGAACCCATGTATGTCTGGATTTGCAATACACCCACTTTCACATGGTTGGACAGCAGCCAGATTTCCTGGCAATGGTCTAACTTATTGGCTCAAATATCATTAATAAAATGGATATGTTTGCACTGTAGATCAGCTTGTTCGAAATTTGAGCCACTGAACTGGGTCGTTGGGAATAAGCAGTGCTATCAAGACAGACACATTAAAAGCCTTCTATGAATTCCATTAAAATATATTCCCTTTGTCAATTTCTGTATACAGTTCAACTATTTAAGTGTTTAATACATTATTTAGTGCAGAATATGTTTTAAATGCAATTTTTTGCAAGGTAAATTAAATGAGAAATTCTTATCTAGGGACAAAAAAAATCTGCAAACTCTGCAACTGTATTGAAATCTGTAGTCTAGAAATTACCGTTGGTAAAATTAGCAAATGAATATCTAATGTGTTTATGTGGCATTCCTTTGTCTGCTATTTTAGCACAGGTATTAACCTATTTAAATTCTACTGGTTAAAGCCTATGTTTAAAGAGAAATTGCAAAGAAACATGTTTGTCTGCTATCATTGTCAGTAGTAATTTCTAAGCTTTTATGTGGTTTTATTTTCTATATAACAATATAATTTTAGAATTATTGAGGACTTGGTGTCAAGGTTTTGTATAAAGCTTTTATCTCTCTGATGCTTTCCATTTTTATTATTCTTAGTAGCAGCCTGTCAACTTGAGCTGTCAGCTGGGGAGTTTCATGTGGGGTACATAAGCCATATGGAACTGTTGAGGCTGAAAATCCATCATAATCCTGCAGCAATTAAGAGAGTCTGCAGATAAGCCCTAATCACTTAATTTCTTTCAAAGAAAGAAAGCAGATGAATATTAAAGACATTAAGCTGAAGTGCAATGGGATAAAGTTGCATAGCTTTAGGACAGTGCATGGTCATTTTCACACATGCCAGCTGGCTTGTGATAACATGCAGCCACAACAGATACCACATTTGAGTCTGATGTTACACGATGATTCTAAATTGAATGACCATGAACAATTTGGAGAGTTGCATCCTGTTGACACCTGCAATACATAGGACCTGGCATTTAAACTTGGCATATTAATTAATTAATTGAGCCAAAACAAAGGTGAGAATCCCCTTTCGAAGTAAAGAAAACCACCGCTGATGTGGTTCTGAGCCCAACAGACCAAAAAGCCGTAAGTTTGATTCCTGGTCTGTGCTGAGTCAACTGACCAAACTGGAGCTGGTAGCTGGAATGCTACAATTGGTGTCAGTGCCAAGGACTAAGGAGGGGAAAAATCGGCCAAGGGTCCCACCCATATTAGCAATACAACAACTGCCACTGGAGAATGTGCATTTGTAGACATCAGCTGAGAATAGGATGAAGCTCAGATGTGATGCTGTGGATGGGCGAATAACATTCTTTCTCCAAGCTCAAACATGAAGAATAGCCACTTGGGGAATTTACTGGAGAATTAAGTATTATGGTTATATATTCCAGCAAGAGTAAGACCTCCAGGCGAGGAAGAAACCAGAGAGGGGGAGATTTCCCTCTCAAAATGTGAAGCAGATTTGGGAAGAGGGGAAAGAAGGACCTTGAATAATAGTTTAATAACAAGAACCTCTGCTGTGTTAACAGATGTTAGGGGCATCAAGGCAAAGGAGGAACAATTCTTTTTCTTTACTTATTTTGACTTGTCAATTAAACAATCCCTTACTAACATGAGTTTATATAGATGATGCATACTGTAGCTTGGTGAAATGTCTTTTAATATAATTGTCATAACCATGAGTTTGAAAGTCCTCCTCAACATTGAAAATATAATTTTGCACTGACCACCCTGAGGTTTGGAGCTTGTATTTTTTGGTTTGTGCTTGGTGAACTGAGAAACTATTAAATTAATTCATTTTTAATTTTCTCCAGTTATTTGACAGTTCAGCATACAGAGTATATTTTTTATGCAGAAAACCTTTAGTACGATTGCAGGGCAACATGATCACACTGAATGACATTTATGTTCTATTGTGATCATCACCACCACAACCTCAATTTAAGATCCTTCAAGTGCCAGTCTAAATGTTTTATAGAAACATAGAAACATAGAAACATAGAATCTAGGAGCAGGAGTAGGCCATTCGGCCCGTCGAGCCTGCTCCGCCATTCAATACGATCATGGCTGATCATCCAAATCCAGTACCCTGTCCCTGCTTTAATCCCCACAGTACACATATCCCACCCTACCCCCGTAACCCCACGTATTTAATTCCCCCTAACATATCCCATCCTATCCCCATAACACCACATATTTAATCCCCCCTAACACTAAGGGTCAATTTATCATAGCCAAATCAACCTAACCCACACATTTTTGGACTGTGGGAGGAAACCGGAGCACCCGGAGGAAACCCACGCAGACACGGGGAGAATGTGCAAACTCCTGTAATATCCTTTACTTTATGTAATATCCTTTTATTTTGTTGTTCTGTGCTCAATAAATTAAGGGGGTGGACATTTTTGTCAGTGATTAAAATCAAATTTGTCCAATATGAAACTTCATCTACAAACTGCCAGTGCAGAAAATGTGAGCTCGCTAAAGCAAAGTGAGAGAGAAGCAGAAAATTAAAGGTTCCATTACTGTTTTCTTTTGTGCGGATTGACCATTCACCTCTTCTACAGTTCTAATGAAATCTGTATATCTTTGACTTAAATTTTATTTCCATAGTTATTTTTAACATCTATTGAGTCCAGAATATTTTAACTTCTCTCCCAGCGCCATAGAACTTGGACTTGCATCCATTTTAAAGACTGCAATGTCTTTGGATCAAAGTTTAAAATTAATAAAATTAAAATTCAAAGAATACAGTAAAATAGCAAGCTCTGTTACAAAACAAAAAAAGATGCTTTCTTTCACCATCCCCTCCACCACCCCTGCTCCCCACATCTTTCTCCTGCTGGGATTTTCAGTGATACCAAGGGCTGGATTTTGCAGGGGGTCAGCAGGCGCGATCGGTGGCGGGTTGGGTGGGAAAGTTTTTTTTTTCCCCAGCGGGTTGGGACCCCACAGTGAACCCACCACCACACACCTTTCCCCGATGTCGGGTCTGTCAGCACTGAGCAGACCCGACACGCAGTGGCAGGTTCACAGCGGGGGATTCAATTCAGGTAAATAGTGGCTTGTTTAGAGCTACTTAAGAATAAATTTCAGCTCACCTTCTGCATTTGACAGCTCTCCCACGGGGTCCACGCTGGTTGTGGACCACGTCTGTCAAGCTGAGGTGGGAGATCAGTGGCCATTGCTCCAGCTGATTACTTGACAGCTTCAAATGTAAAGTAAAAGCTCCCACCTGACAGAGATATCTTCCCTCCAGCCACAAACTCTTCTTCACTGCATTTCCACAACAGATTCACCATGCTTCAAATCTTTACACAAGTCTCCATCTAGTCTGACCTCATTACCTCTCTCAGCATTGACAGATCGCTTCTGTCATCTCTCCTGCACCTGCCATCTATTCCATCAGCATGGGTGCCCTTTATACTCTCTCACCTTGGTCCACAGAATCCCACCTCGATCAGCTCCAACACCAGCAGCATCAGGCACACCAGCAGCACCAACGACAACACCAACCTCTCCACAATCACCTGATGCTGCACAGGACAGAGGGCATCAGCACCCGACCACATTGCTGCCCGGGAGACCAGGCATGGCCTCACCATGGCCAGATTTACGTCACTTGATGCTGTACACCCTGGCTGCCACATGATGTGCCAGGTTGGCACCACCCCACACCAACACCATAAAGCATCCCTACAATGTCCAAGCCATTCCTATCGCACTCATCACCATTGTGGGGGGTACCGTTATGTCTCGCCATTCACTGCAACTCACTAAGCCACTTCCAAAAGTGCACACAAATCTGTCCAAGAATGCAAACTGTTGAAAATAAAGGTTTCAGTGTTCCAACCTTTATAAAGCGCTGGTTAGGCCACAACTGGAGTATTGCGTCCAGTTCTGGTCACCGCACTTTAGGAAGGATGTGAAGGCCCTTGAGAGGGTGCAGAGGAGATTTACCAGAATGGTTCTGGGGATGGGGGATCTTAGCTACAAGGACAGGTTGGAGAAGCTGGATTTGTTTTCATTGGAGCAAAGGAGGTTGCGGGGTGATTTGATAGAGGTGTACAAGATTATGACTGGTTTGGATAGGCTAGACGGGGAAAGGCTGTTCCCACTAGTTGATGGTACAAGGACTGGGGACACAGATTTAAGGTTTTGGGCAAGAGATACAGGGGGATGTGAGGGAAAACTTTTTTACACAGCGAGTGGTGAGGACCTGGAACTCACTGCCAACGGAAGTGGTGGAAGCGGGCACACTCATGTTTTCAAGGGGAGACTGGATAGGCGCTTGAGGGAAATAAACTTGCAGGGCTGCGGGGGAATGGGACTGACTGGATTGCTCTACAGAGAGCTGGCGCAGACTCGATGGGCCGAATGGCCTCCTTCTGTGCCGTTATGACTCTAGGAGTAGGGTAGGGAAGGCAGTGATGGGGATGTGATGAGAGGCACAGCAGGATGAGGTTGAGTGTGGCTTTATACTGACATTTCGTAATTTACTGAGATCATTGAAATGTTTGCGGCACTGCACCCTGGTCCTCCTGACCACATCCCTCTTGTGCCCTCATCTGCAATGTGCAACCAGGCTGTGTTGATCTCCTGAGGAGGCCTCTTCCGCCCATGGGAAGGGAAGAGGACCTCTCTGCGTGCTGTGACTCCCTCCATAAGCATATGGAGGGAGTCATGGGAGAGCCTGTGTGCAGCCCTGCACCTCTGTGCAGTGTTTGCAGCACCTCAATGCTGTAGAACACTGACAGCACAAATGTCCAAATAAAGTTGGCCATGGTGCCTTTTAAGGAAACCAGCTGATGACGCATCATCAAATGATGTCACCAGACCCGCTTCCTCTAATTGGCCGGGAAACGTGCTGAGCGGGCTTAACAAGCCCAATCTCGGCAAAGTCATTTTACAGAGCAGGGTCGGGATCCGCCACCAACGTCTCCCGCCACAGACCCGCCGAGGTTAGTAAATCGCGGCCGTTAAAGCTGGCTGATATGTGAGAGTGGCTTGGATAGACTGCCCTTTTCCCCACTATCCAAATTGCCCAACCAAGATGGGGAGTTTCCAATCTGGTGAATGACCAGCACTGACCTGACGCCGGCCACTTTATGCTGGCTCAAGTATTTTCTACCCTTCTTTAGTCTTTCTGCACTGCAAACCTTCCTTGGCTGAGAGGGCATATTGGAGATATGCTACCATGCCACCACCAGTATTGCTGTATGAGCACCACAAGCACAATGCAGAGTGGCTAGCTGTCTGATCTACCCTTCCTCACTGTAGGTAACTGCCTGTCCTGCATTCAGTGCCTCTTATGGCAACATTGTTAAGAGGGGAAAGCTTACACTAAACTAACGCAGTGTTTTGGAGCTTCAGTATGGTTCATCACAATTTCTTAGAGTCTACCTTCAAATGTTCACCAGTTAGATTTTTGAGAATAATTGTTGAAGATATTCTTAGCAGACATGTACTTTGAAGGCACCAAAGGACATCTAGTTATCAGTGGGTTAATCAAATTAGCGTTAAATGACATTCCGCAGAACGTTAGTGCAGAAAGTAGTCGCATTGTTCAGCCACTGATACAGCGCAATCAATACCTCGCTTGGTGCTAGGCTGTGAAAGTCTCGGGGAAGCAGTCAGCTGCTATTTGTCATGCTGTATTTTATCTGACTGGCACTTTCTACAATACAATGGCTATAATTGCATGCAGCATCTTCCAGTGTAGGACAGTTTGCAGAAAGGCTAGATTTTAATTGTGAACACAAACTAAAAGCACAAATTCCATGCACAGTCATGGTTATCAGAACCTTGCATGGCTATGATGCTGTGAGCATTGTTACAGCAGTAATTACACACACACACACACACACACACACACACACACACACAGTACGTCCTGGCCAACAGTGAACTATGATCAATACCTCCAGGTACTGCTGAACCGATAACTTAAGACGACTCGTGAGCAAATTCTGGCTTGTATCATGAGCAGAAATATATATCATTCTGTCATGACGTACTTGATTTATAAGCCTGCACAACATTTTTTAATGGATTTCTATGAACTCACAAGTGTATCCTTCAAACCTTTTAAATTCTTTGCTAGTACACACTAATTTCACTGTGTAAGGTGTGTAATTCCCTACGTGAGAAACAAAAGCAACAAATCACGGGCACAAATTATCAAACACATTTCATATGCTTTTTAGGTTTGGTTGAGAATGAGAAAATTGTTTGTCTTTCTAAACAAAAAAATTGTGTTTTACTAGTACAATTTTTTTTCAACTCTTATAAATATTACAAGTGACCCTTTAACAACCTGAAGGATTCACCAATGTGTGGGGACAGGTGTATACTGGAATTGCTTGTTTTCTCTCCCTCATTCTCCCCAAAGCATTCCACAGTTAATAATGTGGGCTGGAGACTGGATTCCAGGTGGCTGCCAGTGTTACTGTTAAACCATCCCACAGGAGATGCGTCAGAGAAGACGTAGGTGACTTGCCCTCTGGGTTTCTTTCTACCCCCCAATCCCGTCCCCCCTCCACCAGCTTCCTGAGAGGAAGCACCAGTTCCTTGGTGCCCAGTGTAGCAGTTATTGTTGGAAACTTAATTTGTAGCTAATTTCAATTGTGAACCCATGTGATACCATGGCGTGGCCTCTTGTGGCCCCACACATTGTATCATTGCACCGCTTCTTGTGTTTACCTCATTATAGAGAGGCGTCTTGGTCAGCACACTTGCCCGATTCAACTACAAACCCAATCCTAATCCCGGAAGAGCGTAGCATTCCAATTGACCATTGCCATGCAGTCCCACAGTAAAGAAATCTGATCCAAGCAAGACCTTTTCAGAAGATTAACGACACATTTATCAATTGAATTGAACTAAGAATTGTAAAATGTGTCAGGCGAAATGTATGCTTTATTATCTTCTATTGCACAGAGGGAGATTTCTTCGCACCAGAAGAAAAGATTATAATTTTTAACGGCTTCTGTGCTCCTGGGTTGAAAATGCAAATATTTTGAGGGTTGCAGAGCCCACGATGTTGATGTGGTTAGAGGCTTGAATTTATTCACACACTGACCTACTGATCTCAGCTGTGCCAACATGAGGAAGTACATGGTCTCCACTAGTGCCTCTCCATGATGGTGCACGAACGAAGGTAAAACCTAAAGTGCCAGTGGTATTCCTTTACTTCACCTGACGAAGGAGCAGCGCTCCGAAAGCTTGTGATTTCAAATAAAACTGTTGGACTATAACCTGGTGTTGTGCGACTTCTCACTAAAGTGCCAGTGACTCTGGACTGCTCGTGTGTGTGTGTACCTCCTAGCTGCTGATTATTTCTGGAGGGATAGAATTGAAAAGTAGAGAAGTTATGCTAAACTTGTATTGAACCATGGTTAGACCACACTTGGAGTACTGTGTACAATTCTGGTCACCATATTATAAAAAGGGTACAGAGGCACTGGAGAGGGTGCAAAAAAGAATGATACCAGAAATGCGAGGTTATACCTCTCGGGAAAGGATGAACAGGCTGGGTGTCTTTTAACTTGAAAAGGGAAGGCTGAGGGGTGACCTAATAGAGGTCTTTAAAATTATGAAAGGTTGTGATAGAGTGGATACAGAGGCTGGAATTTTGCTCACCTCGGCAGGTCTGGGGCGGGCGACGTCGGTGGTGGGTCCCAACCCCGCCTCTGGCTCCATCCCACTGTCTGAAATGAATTTCCATTGATGGGGCTTGTTAAGCCCGCCCAGCGCGTTTCCCGGTCCAATTAGAGGAAGCGGGTCTGGTGACGTCATTTGATGATGCGTCATCAGCCGGTTTCCTTAAAGGGACCATGGCCATCTTTATTTTGACATTTGAAGTGCTGCAAACACTGACAATGACTGCACCCAGGTTCTCCCCTGACTCACTCCATATGCTTATGGAGGGAGTCACAGCACGCAGGGAGGTCCTCTTCCCTTCCCATGGGCGGAAGAGACCTCCCCAGAACACCAACAAAGCCTGGTTGCACATTGCACAGGAGGTCACAAGCAGGGATGTCGTCAGGAGGACCTGGGTGCAGTGGCGCAAATGTTTCAATGATCTCAGTAGATCACAAAACGTTAGTACAAAGCCACATTCATCTTTATCCTGCTGTGCCTCTCCTCACATCTCCATCAGTCTGCCTTCCCTACCCTACCCCTGCACATCCTTACTCACACCAGCTTACTTGGCACGTCCACCCATCCCTCTCTATCTACATTATCACATCCTCATCTCACTAGCCACCCCTCACACTCACCCTCATCCTAGTGCCATGATACCAACTAACAACACACAAGGGTAGGCACTTGAGTGTTTTATGCAATGTTCATGTAAAGTTTCTGTTAATGTGCTGTCAAACATTGAAATCTTTATTTTCAACATTTTGCTTTCTTGGACAGATTTGTGTGCACCTTTGGAAGTGGCTTAGTGAGTTGCAGTGAATGGTGAGACATAACGTTACCCCCTGAAATGGTGGTGAAAGGAATGGATTTGACATTGTAGGGATGCCTTATGGTGTTGGTGTGGGGTTGTGCCAACCTGGCGCATCATGTGGCAGCCAGGGTGTACAGTGTCAAGTGAAGTAAATCTGGCCATGGTGAGGCCATCCCTGGCCTCCCGGGCAGTAATGTGGTCAGGTGCTGATGCCCTCTGTCCTGTGCAGCATCAGTTGATTGTGGAAAGGTTGGTGTTGTTGTTGGTGCTGCTGGTGTTGGGGCTGATCGTGGTCGTATTCTGAGGACCAAGGTGAGATTTTTTTAAGGGCACCGATGCTGATGGAATAGATGGCAGGTGAAGTTGAGATGACAGAAGCGATCCGTCACTGGTGAGAGAGGTTCTTCCAATGAGGTGACACTGGATACAGAGTTTGCTCCAAACATTTGCAAGCTGCATAAAGCTCAATCTGTCTTCCAAATACAGTAAGCAACAGCTTTTGACCATGGAAAGTGAACAGCTATGAAATGGGAGCTTTTATAGAACATTTGCAGCTGTCAAGTTAAGAAATGATCCCATGCTGACAACTCCTGACCTGCTTACCTGACGTGATCCCCGAGCACAGGGAAGCCATGGGCGAACTCTTAAATTCTAAAGGTGAGCTTAAAATAATTTTTAAGTGCCTGTTAACAAGCTGTTAATCTAAATTGCCTCCCCCGTTGCTTGGACCCGACATCTAAGAAACTAGTGTGGTGGCGGATTGACAGCGGGTTCCCTACCCGCTGTCTCAATATTTTTTTCCCACCCGACCCACCACAAAACATGCCTGCTGACCCCCCGCCCCCACCCCCCCAAATATTCCCCCCAGAGTCTAAACCAGGAAATGTCAATTACAATATTTAATTCATTGCCAAATTAGGTACAGAAAGCGAAATAAAGAGAGGGAAAGAAAGATGGGATTAAGAGAGGGAGGAAAGATGGGATTAAGAGAGAGATAAGAGACAGAAAGAAGTATAAAAAAATTATTTACTTTTAAAAAAAATCTCCAATAATTAAAATCTGAAGGAATGAGACTCCACACTTGTACAAGTTATTTTTCAGTGCCAGAAAGGTTGTTTGGCAGTAATTAAGACATACCACGTCATTTAAAAATTCACCTACAGTTGAATGGACAAGCCCTAACTTTTTCTGGCATTTTTAGTGAGTATCTTGCTGTTTAATATATTTAAATGCCGATTCTCTCGGCGAGATACTGTTATAGCAAGGCTTGTGGAGGAGCAGGGCAACTTGGACAACAACTTCCTGATTTCCGCATTTAATGACACATGTGCAGTCACCAGAAGTTGCTGTCCGATTTACTCCTTAATAACGATGAATGCGGATAGTCTCACTGTTACTTCTATCGCAAAATCCGGTCATTATGTTTTCCATCACTTTGTCCTTGGGGAAAAGTTAGTCCCTGAAATTCAAGATGGCTGCTATTGAATTATGGATTTTCATGCCCCTCAATAACCTGATGATAAATATTTTAGATTTTCACAAGAATTTTAAGAAATTCTGGATTTATGCTGGTACACGTGGGGGGTAATTTTGACTTTGGGCGATAGTGTAAATCGGGTGATAATTGATTTGGCCGCTCGTTCTACATCTCATTGACTCCAATGGAAATGAAAATCGGGAGAGATGTATACAAGGTGGCAACATTCCCGCTGCGCAGCTCTCTGCCGGTCCCGCACAACCCGGGACTGGCTTTTTCAATGTTAAATTTCGCGCATGTGCAAAACTGTGAATGAACCGCGCACCTAAAAAAAATAAGATGGAATATTGACAGGCGACTGAAACAATTTCACCCGTTTTACATTAACACCCAAAGTCAAATTACTCCCCACTGTGTGATGATGTTTTGTGAACATTTATGCTTTATTAAAGCTGAGAAACTGGCTTGTAGGATTTTGACTCTTTTAAAAACATTTCTAGAGAGAAAAAAATTGAGGTACAACATTGTATGGAAAATAGACCTGTTAATTACTTAATTGATATACACTGTCACCGTGATATTGATACTTATTAAAATCTTAAATTCTTAAAATGGGAAACCCGCCGCGAACGCGCCTACTTCCGTTTTAACTGGGGCGGGGGGGTGGTGGGCGGGTAACCTCTCGAGAGGTGGGTCAGTAATTTTAGTATGTTAATGAGGCTGCGTGCCTCAGATTTGAGCAGCAGTTTGGATTTAACAGCTGTGGGCCGGGATTCCCAGAGCTCGGCAAACCCGCCAGCTGAGGGAGGAGAGAACTGCCCGATCCAGCAGGTAAGGGGTTTTCCAGCACGGCCTATGGGCCAGGTGGAGCAGCACCGTTTCCCCCCAGACTAACCCACGATCTGCCTCCCATCCCCACAATCCGATGCCAATCTTCCACCGCGATCTCTCCTTCCCTCCTCTCCGGTCCCTGGCTGTGGCTTTCTTTTTTCTTTATTTGTTCATGGGATGTGGGTGTCGCTGGCAAGGCCAGCATTTATTGCCCATCCCTAGTTGCCTTTGAGAAGGCGGTGGTGAGCCGCCGCCTTGAACCGCTGCAGTCTGTGTGGCGAAGGTACTCCCACAGTGCTGTTCGGGAGGGAGTTCCAGGAGTTTGACCCAGCGACGATGAAGGATCGGCGATGTACTCCAAGTCAGGATGGTGTGTGACTTGGAGGGCAACTTGGAGGTGGTGGTGTTCCCATGCGTCTGCTATCCTTGTCCTTCTAGGTGGTAGAGGTTGCGGGTTTGGGAGATGCTGCCGAAGAAGCCTTGGCGAATTGCTGCAGTGCATCTTGTGGATGGTACACACTGCAGCCACGGTACACCGGTGGTGGAGGGAGTAAATGTTTAAGGTGGTGGATGGAGTGCTAATCAAGCAGGCTTCTTTGTCTTGGATGGTGTCGAGCTTCTTGAGTGTTGTTGGAGCTGCACTCATCCAGGCAAGTGGAGAGTATTCCATCACTTGTGCCTTGTAGATGGTGGAAAGGAGGTGAGACACTCGCTGCAGAATACCCAGCCTCTAACCTGCTCTTGCTGCCACAGTGTTTGTGGCTGGTCCAGTTAAGTTTCTGGTCGTTGGTGACCCCCAGGATATTGATGGTGGGGGATTCGGCGATGGTAATGCCATTGAATGTCAAGGGGTGGTGGTTAGATGCTCGCATTTTGGAGATAGTCATTGCCTGGCACTTGTGTGGCGTGAATGTTACTTGCCACTTATCAGCCCAAGCCTGAATGTCATCCAGGTCTTGCTGCATGCGGGCATGGACTGCTTCATTATCTGAGACTACCGCAGGCCTTCCCGCCAGCCAGCCAGCCTTCAATCTAGCCATCTGTCGGCGGGAAACAGAGAAAAACAATCAAATTTGGAAGGACCTCCGCGTCCTCGTATTTACGGGTTTCCAACCCTCAAAGTCATTGCCACTCCCTCCCTGTAAATATCAGGGCCAGAGTTTTTTTGTGTTGGTGGGGCAGAAAAACAATATGCAAAACTATCCAATGATATCCAATTTCCAGGCATTTGGAAAACCATCTAGTTTAGCCAGTTAATCGCATCAGAAATTACCTCTTGCCTTTGAAGTGTTAATGTTTTCAAGTTTGCACTGGGGCATATTTCAAAGGAATTGGTTGTTTCAAGTTTTACACCTGTAACAATCTTAACTTCCTGACTGTTGTAAGGAAGCCATTTGATCTTCAGAGGAAACTGGTCTTTGAAACTCCAGAAAACTGTATGACCAAAGGATTTCCCCCTAGGACTTTAGTTCCATGTTTCAGCTGCCTGTTTCCACATTGAGGTGCAGGGGACTCCTCGGTGTTAATTGCACATATAAATTTCCATCAGATGCTCAGTTCAAATGTTACTGGAATAGATTCCAAAGATTGTTCATTCTTAGTTGTTTCAAAGATATAGTACAGTACAAGTATTGTACTACTGATTTTTTTGTTGTGTTTCTGCTTCTCTGTAATCAATTTGCTTTGCAAATAAATTCAAATAACTGTTTTAGCCTGAACAAAATGGTGTGACAATATTTTGCCTTTCACAGCAAAGAAGGGACTAGTGGGAGGCCCACAAATATGCTGGTGTGTCATACCATCATGAAAGGGTTATTGTTAGTCCTGTGGCATGCTGTTTCATTCATATCATACATAACATCATAAGTTCATGGGTCTGCTTATGGAAACTGCTTTTTTGCTGTGAATGTTGGGACAAAGCTCAAATAATATCCAGTGAATAATTTTTAATTGATAAGTACGCTTTCATTCTTGTCTAGTGTTAAATCCTATCTACACTGGACATTCCAGATTTCCCAATTCCTTTCAAAATAATTGAAACATGACTAAAAATGCATCCTATTCATCTCAGATTTTAAAGGGGGGGGCGGGTGTATGTGCGTGCGCCCGGGCACAGCGATGTTTGCGCCGCTCGCAAAATTGACCAGATATTTTGCGGCAGCGCTAAACACTACCGTCACGATCTCCTGCACCCGCAGATCGTGACGTCAGTAGAGCGTGTAGCGCCCCGGACCGGATATTGAGTGGGCCGCCTGCCGCTAGCAATGACAGGTAGAGGGGAACGTTTTGCAGTCGGGAAGGAACTGGGGGAGCGCTATTTAAAGGCGGCCGCTTCCTGCTTTTTTTTGTCGGTGACATTTTTGCACCACGCATTCAGAGAGAGAGAGAGACTTCTGGAGAGATTCAACGCTGTGTGAAGGAGGTTTGGGTACTGAGCAGCACTTTGCAGGTTCATTTTGATTTGACCTTCCTTGCATCGATTTAGAAGAGACTATGGGGCTGCACTCTGAGCTCTTTCCCTGGGCCTCTCCATTGTCCTTTCCAGCAGAATTGATATACAGGTCTCTCCAGGCCGAGATTCAAGGCTGCAATGAACAGGGTGTGGCTGGAGAGCAAGATCGACCCTCCCCTTTAAGAACTGTATGGCGCCAGTGTGCCTGTGTTCCATTGCTAACTGACATCACATGAGCTTCGCCAGCACTCTGAGGTAGTGCCTCGCACCTTGGCGTTAGCGCCTTGAGAGGTGTGGAGCGCCTGATTTAGCGCTCAAATCACCTCCAGGGGCGATAGAAGCCAAGTTTGCAGGCGATAATTAGCGCCAGGCGCTAAACTTTGCGCCCGGCCGATAATTGCGCCCCAAACGGGGTGATACTGAATTTCTCCCCATAGGGTGTTGGGTTGCATTTGTAGGACAATTGACTATAAGACAAAGCATACAATTTTGTCCTTGTACAAGACTTTGTTCAGGCCTCAGTTGGAATACTGTATCCAGTTTTGGTCTCCACACATGGCGGGTTAGGGTTAGAAGCTTTGGAAAGAGTGCATAGCGGGGCTACTAGACTAATTCCTAGTTTAAAGTATCTTGGTTATCAAGGTAGGCTAGAAGAACTGTAACTCTACACTTTAGAAAAGCATAGACTTGGGGGTGATCTGATCGAGGTTTATAAGATGATGAGAATAGATTGTGTTCCAGTTGACAGTTTGTTCTAATTGAATAGGTTAAGGAGGACCAGGGATCATAATTTTAAGCTTTATAAGGCCAGATCTAGGTTAGATGTCAGGAGGTGGTTCTTTTCCCAGAGAATAGTGGACTTCTGGAACAGGCTGCCAGCTTGTGCAATGGACGCCGATTCGCTGAATTCCTTCAAGCGAGAGCAGGACCTGTTTCTGGCTAGAGCAGAGATCACCTCTTTCAAAAGGTAGGTACTGCGTAGAATTATCAGGGCCAGAGTGATCTCCTGGACTAGTTTTGATTGCCTAGGGGGTGTCGGAGAGGAACTTCCCAGATTTTTACCCCCACAATTTGGCCTGAGTTTTTACCTGGTTTTTTCGCCTCTCCCAGGAGATCACATGGTTTTGGGTGGGGCAGAGAAGTATCACAATTGTGTGGGACAGGCTGTCCGTCATTGTTCGTATGTTGGTATAACCGCATAACTATTACACTGATGATCAGATGACTACAGCACTCTCCTCTTCCCCAAATTAAAGGATTTCACTTAAATGTGGTTTTGCATCTGGCTGGGTCATAGTGAGTGCTGCACCTGCACATCCAGGAACAGCTCAGAAGTTTGTGGTGTTTCTCCAAGAGCTGCTCTGTGGGCCCACCTTCCCCATACTGTGATGAGCTGTTACTTTAGAATGTCTGGAGCATCCATCTCGTGAAAGATTCCGAGAGTTACTCATAAAAAGGTGATTTATTTATTTATATTGATTGAAACACAACATAAGGCAGAGGTTCCCAGTTTACTTGGACGAGGTTAACTTACCACATTCATCAATATTATTCTGGTCCAGATGAGATGCTACCTCAGTTTTGGTTTTGAAGAGGTCAATAGGAATGTGTCTTTCTTGCTCTCTGTGAATAATGAATTCATCCACCAGCATGTGTTTCCAGTGTAGCCTAGTTGTGGCAAACTGTAGGAAAACATACTCTGGATGTAATTTAAATTCTAAACCGAAAATATAATGCGGGTCAGATGCACAAATCATAATTTTCTATCATTTTATTTAGATTACTGTATCCAATGCCATACTTTGATCATTTTAGTTCCAGAATAAAAATCCCTTATTAATTATTGAGTTGGGTTTTAAGCTTTACTGTATGTCTTGTAGGTACTGTGTTAATGTATATTTCTTTTTGTGACACAATATCTGTGTAGCGTTGGGCTTGTTTCTGTGATGTTTGCACATGTCGGTATTTGCAGCAAAACTGATAAGAAATCTTTTGCCATAAAAGGACGTAAACCTAAATTTTAAAATTCTGCCTAATTGCGGTTACCTTCTATTTGACAATTGTTTTTTTTAAAAGGCGAACTTGTTTGTATCTTCCAATTTATTCTTTGTTCGGCTCTCTTCTCCATCTCCCACTTCTCACACCCGCCCCTCGCCCGCCCCCCAACAGTCATTTCCCTCAGGAGTCATATAGATAGGAAACTCTAGGTAGGCTATGAAATTCTCTCGGACTACTGTCAGTGCTGCTCTTTGGTCAGCTAATGAAGAGCTGGATGAACCTGACCAGACAGATTTCTATTTTCACTGATTGAGAGGATCCTACGTCACCAAAATGTACCAACTGAGAGCTGGAAAAGTCCCCTCTAATTGGGTTTCAAGTGCCAGGCAGGCTTTGGGAACTTGAGACCATCAGGCTGGAGGCAGGCGGTCAATAACCTGAGCTGCTGGGTTGCTCGCAAAGCTATTTCTTATACAAAATATAAATAACATAACTATTATTTGCATGAAGCTGGAAAGTTTTATTACATTTTGTGTCTCATTTTTTGTAAACTTGGAGGAAATGGTTAAGTAAATTCCATTAAAAAAAAAAATAATCCCATCATTCGCACAATTGTAAATAAGTGAAGCATAAAATAGGGACTTTGCCCTGTGTTAGTACAAAAAGCTGTTGGTTCCCATCTTGAAATTTCTGCAATTATCCTCCCATATAAGTTATGACAAGGATCAATAATGTGTGTGCTTTGCACAGAATTCAGTCCAAAACACACAGTTGTGTTTAAAAATGTGCGATTTCCTTGTAAAAATAAGACTGTATTGCATTTAAAACTGGTTTTGAGGTGAGGCTTTATCTCTATATTCTGTCTCAAATGGCTAAAATGTGTTAATGTACTTGTACTCGTGTTTAGTTTTTTTTTGGCACAGTTGCGTTTCAGAATGCAATGATTGGTTCCTTTCTGTGGTTACTGTGCAGGAAGAATGGAACAGCATTCTTTGCCTGTGAGCAGCCAGTGGCCATTCATAGGCCTATAAGGGGTCTCAGCTGATTTTGACTGACTTTTACATAAATTGAATTGATTCTTTTTGTTCCCAGTGTTCAAACAAGTATCCTCATAACATACTGAGCCATGGGACTTAAAATGGTTTTGCTTTTTGCAGCTTTGCACTATCCGCAAATGTTCGGTGACTCATTGAATATAAGCACAGGCATGTTTCAACAGCACAATATTCTTTTTAAAATACTGTACATATATTGCGTAGCCAGAATAAATTCCATAATTTTGTGTGTGATGCATTTTTCTTATTTTTTAAAAATAAATCTTGACCAGGACAATATATTAACACGTGCTGTTCTTAACAAGCAAAGAATTTGAACTGTATATCATCATTTTATTCAAAAAGCGGACTGCTTTTCTTAATTGATTCTATTTTCTCTCCATTCCCTGGGCTGCGTACCATTTACAGCTGAGAGGGTGATCAGGAGATGTGCTCCCAGAGTTTTGCCTGTCCCAGCTTCAGCTAAAGGTTATGTGAGAGCAACCCACATTAACTATTCCTTCTGTTTATCTTTTTTGGGGGAGGGGAGGTCCCTAGCTTGTGCATCGCTTTTCCATACAACAATATGGTTGATCTCAGCAATGTTAAGGATTTTAAGTGCAGAACGACATCCTACCCATCAGGATGTGCCCAAGTTTGCACAGCAATGCAGACAATTGATTCTGCTGGCTGCTGGCTGTCATTCCTGCCTGTAGGGAGGCAGAATACTCCGTCTACCTGCACCAGGTTCACAAGGTAGTCAGTCGCAACTTTCCCAATAAGGAATAACCTCGAGTGTGGTGGCAGACAATTGTGCTTTAATGTACTTTGCTGCCTAGCAACAACAACGCACCTTTAACATAGTAAAACATCCTGAGGCGCTTCACTGGAGCGTTATCAGACAAAATTTGACCCTGAGCCACCTAAGGAGATATTGGGACAGGTGACCAAAAGCTTGGTGAAAGAGGCAGGTTTTAAGGAGCATCTTAAAGAAGGAGAGGCGGAAAGGTTTAGGGAGGGAATTCCAGTGCTTGGAGCAAAGACACCTGAAGGCCAATGGTGGGCAGATGGAAATCGGGGATGCATGAGAGGCCAGAATTCGAGGAGCACGGAGTTCTCAAAGACTGGAGAAGGTTTCAGAGATAGGCAGGGGTGAGGCCATGGTGAGATTTGAACACAAGGATGAGAATTTAAAATTTGAGGCGTTGCCAGACCGGGAGCCAGTGTAGATCAGCGAGCACTGGGGTGATGAGAGAACAGGACTTGGTGAGAGTTAGGATACGGGCAGCAGTTTTGGAGGAGCTCAAGTTTACGGAGCGTGGAAGATAGGTGGCCGGCCAGGAGATCATTGGAATAGTTGAGTCTGGAGGTAACAAAGGCATGGATGAGAGTTTCCGTAGCAGGTGGGCTGAGGCAGCGGCGTGGACGGGCAATATTACAGAGGTGGAAGGAGGCGATCTTGGTGATGGAGAGGATTTGTGGTCAGAAGCTCAGCTCCGGGTCAAGTAGGATGCCGAGGTTGCAAACAGTCTGGTTCAGCGTCAAACAGTGGCCAGGGAGGAGAATGGAATCAGTGGCTAGGGAGCGGAGTTTGTGGCGGGGGCTGTGCAACTTGGCTGCCACGTTTCCTACATTAAAACAGTGACTCCACTTTAAAAAAAAAACGTACTTCATTGGCTGCAAAGCGCTTTGAGATGTCCAGTGGTCGTGAAAGGCGCTATATAAATGCAAGTCTTTCTTTCTATAAAGAGTGGAATCTATTCAAAACTTTCTTTCGACTAGCCCAACAGGGAACCCAGAGCTGAATGGGCACAATGCCATACAGTTATACATACGTCTGTGGTACTTGAAAACAAATTGCACTCATATATGATTTAAAGGAATATTACTATTTGGGCCCAGTGCCATTTTACCAGAATTTGTTCATTAATTGGATATTATTGATGTTTTGTAAAAACCTGAACTACTTTGGGAAAACTAGGAAATACCTTAAGACTAGTGGAAAAATACCCAGGCTTTTGATCCCATGCTATGGGAACAATGGGGCACATTGTACTATAATTGATTTCTGTTGTGTTGTGACGTAGCTAGCATTGGGTTGTTTTTCATGTTGTATGTCCCAAAAATTAGGTTTCAGCAGGAACGGTACAGTTTATTTAAAGAAAGATTGGTATTTTTGTAATATATTTATAGGATACCATTATTATAACATTTTAGTAGTATTAGACAGATTATGTAGAATTAAAGCTACATAAATACCAGCACATGCTCGATGGGCCCAATAGCCTCCTGTGCTGTACGATTCTATGAAAGCTGCAGTGCTCCACAACATGAAATTTTAATTTTCTTTTTAGGGGTGTTTTCCCCTTTTCTCTCCAATTCATCCTATCCCCCTCCCCTCCCCTCCCCTCCCTGAAAGTGTTGAGTCCTTGCTGGGGTATGGTTCCATGGGTTCTAAGCATCCTTTGGTGCATTGCCCAAGTGTTCAACATTATGTGTAAGCCTTGACCGTTAGAGTTGGCGGGCTCAGCTGTGCATGGGAGAATTGCAGCCAAACCGGATCATGCCCTCACTCGACATTCCCACATGCACACTTCCAGCAAGGGTCACTGAATAGTGATCAGGAGCTGGAATCCTGGCCAACTGTTTTCATTCTTGAAGAAATATAAGTTTTATTTCATTTTGTAAATACATTTTTGCTAAGGGCTGTTAATTACTGTTAAGTTTATTGGCAGATTTAAAAAAAAGTTGAAGGCTAAAATTGAACCTGTAGCTACTCTGATGCCTTACTGGGAAAGTGCACCACCTGACCTATACAGAAGGTTGCAAGATGGATCCCTAGACTATGCTGATCTAGTCGATCTCATCTAGGGCAGCAGTGTTACACGGCTTCAGTGTTCCAAGGGCGGACAAGAGCTCCTGCTTCCAGTGGCTATTTAATGATCCCTGTTGTGTGTGGATGTCGGGTGAGGAGAAGACCAAGCTCAGCTGTGAAGCCATGTTCTGTAGAATAGTCTGCTGATGCCCACTTTTTGGACTCGCATTTGAGAGAGGTACTCAAAGGATGCTGGTCCAGTGGAACTGAACTGAAGCAGATTCAGTACCATCAAGAAATGCGAGGGAGGATATCACGAGGAAAAAATAAAACTTTCCCGGGAATGGGTGACACAATGCCCTTTCATGTCCGAGACCCAAGTTCAAATTTCAGGCCAGATAGCCGGAATGAAAGTAATACTGGAGGGGGTAATATCTGTTGGGATCCTATTTGAATTGAGTATGCCTTGATCCAGTTCCTGGTGGGTTGGATCCCACCAAACAAAATTGCTTTTAAATTGACATTTCCACTCCGAAGCCATGAGGATTACTGGTGTGGAACTGATGTTTAGCAAAATCATTTACCAGACTGTAATGCCTCTTAATATTCAGTTACAAATAGGATTTGTTGTCACATAGGAATTCCATTTATAAGCTTTAAAAATGAGATATGTAGGCTTTTAAAAATTAATTAGATTTGAGCTTAACAGAAAATAAGTGCAACTTTATCCTTTTCTAGGAACCTGGTTAAGCAATGCGCTATCTTTGGATGGTAAGCAGCTTCTTTAGTAGCTGCAGCACTAACCTGCAGTGCTGTGACCCCCTCCAATGTCACCAGGATTGATGAGCAACGCAGCATTAATGAACACTTCTGTGTGTGAAATCAACTGACTTTTTTTTTCTCTTGTTGTTAAAGCATAAGCTGGATGAAAAATTCCTGCAGTCGTCTAAACTAAAGTAAATCTGTGAGTATATTTTGAAATGCTTAAAATGAACTTGTCCTGTACTGAATTAGTTACCATTTGTAAGGGACTAATTATGACCAGTGATGATGCTCCACATTATTTTCTTTTGGTACGCTAGCAAGAAAACCCAAAACCTATCTTGTAATTTTTTTCTGGACTCTGTACAAACTAACAGAATGTGAGGATGGCCTACTCCATATCTGAATCCTAGAGATGAGCTGTCAGTCCTTCATAAGTTAACACCTACAGTGGCACCAAAAGAGTTGCTTATTGCTTGTCGGAGCTCTGTGTTTATGACCTGCAGCTCCATATTACTATTCTGTACTGATCCAAAAAGTCTGCACAGACTCCCAGTGCTGCAGCTTCAAACACTGGTTCTATTGCCTGTGGCCCCTCTCCTGTAGTACCATTGCCTGGAACTCTGTTCTTTCTGTATGTAAGTTCAAATGCAGAGTTGACCATCACTCACTCACTGAAAAGTATATCGGCCTGTGGAAAATTGGTGACTTGCCCACTGGTACTGTAATATAGCTCATTTCTTTTTTTGCTCCCACACTAATCACCAGCTACAAAAGAACCTCTTTAGCAAATCTAATTTCTTACATGTGATGTGGAATCTGTTGTGCAAGAGTCCAGTCACAATTTGTTTTCAAAGCCTTGTATTGCTGGTTTCCCCACATCCCAATTACAGAGCCAGGAGTTGGTGTTGCAGATTGGCATTTATGTGACTGGCTAACCTGTTGCTCTGTTTGTAAATTAATGTATGAAAATGCCAATCCTGTAGAAAATGGTAAATAGAAACTCAATAAAATTTTGGTAACAATGTTGATCTTGAAGCAAATTAAATCATTGCTAAGTGCTTTGATTTTAATGAATGGAAACTTGGAAATTTCATTGATGAAAAATTAGCAATTTGGAGAAAACATGGACTGAAACAGGCTATTTTGAAATGATCAAACCTTGCCTAATCTTTCCGCCTTTTGAACTCTGCTTCTATAATTTGCATGCCGTAGCTTGTTAGTTTATTTCAAAACTGTTTAATTTTATAAGAATCTCCTACTTATAATCTGTAGAACTAAGATGATTACAGGGCCAGGAGTCAAGTGTATAGAGCTTTAGCTTGGGTGCCATAATCTTAAATGTTCAAAGATTCAAATGATCTTTCGGTATTTTAATTGTACTGATTAAAATCTCAAAGGGTAAAAACAGTGAAATGTACTCTCAGCATTTATACTGTTCCTTGATATGGCTCATATGCAAGACACTATTAACAGCGCATTCATATTCCATCAATGGAGCTGAGAACTCGTTCCCAAGTCCGCTTCGGGCTGGCAGGCCCCATTCACACACAGACCTGCAAAAACTGATGGATTCCTTTGCTTGTGATGTCATGATGCCATTCAAAACAGTTTAGTTAATTTTTCTTTCCTCTAATAAACAAAATTTGAAAGCAAAGGATTGCAGAGTTGTGTTTTTTTAAATCAAAAATTCATCTTATCTCTTGTTGCTATTTGCAGTCAGGGAGAGAGTGGATGTGTGACCTGTGCTTTTGTTGCTTTTGAGTTAACCGCCAAAATATTGGTCAGGTGATAATCTTTCACCTATTTCCCATTCCCTCTTAATAAGGTAATGCCGAGCATGGTCTTGGCACCCCTCATCCCTTATAGCAGATTGTCTGAAATTAGGAGCAGGAGAGAATAAGACATAGAACACTGTCCATTGTGCAGTGGATGCATTTTAAACATATCCAGTGGAAATGTATCTGCTTTATAACGAGAATATCATAATTTAATAGAATCTACATTCTTCAAATGTGGCCTAGATCAAGACTACTTCCTGAGGTTTTTGTTGAGCCATATACCAATTGGAAATGCCTGGTTATTTACTGTAGCAAATTAAATAAAATTGGCACTTTATTCTATTATAGTAACACTTGAAAGCAAATTTGTAGTTGTAACGCAAATAGTATTCTTATTTCAATCATTGACATAAATATTGTGCTTACTGAAGTATGATGGCTAATTATTTAGCATCTCAGAAACTATCTTAAAGTAAATATGCTTTTTGTCTCTTAGTAAAGATAGCAACCATTTTGTATAGTTCTGACTTTATCAGCAGGATAATAAATCTGCTTTCAGTCAGGGCCAAGCAAACAAAATCATTTAAATCTTTCTGGAAGATGGACTTCCTATTGACAATTCCTCTGGACCATTGCTGTGGTAGTGTTGGATGGCTAGGCAAATTGTCACCCCAGGTGTTCTCAGCTGCTTAAATGATTACTGCCTAATGAGCTGTATCATGATGCTGTATGCACAGACATGTACGCTATTGCGTTTTAAATGACATTGGAATCTATCATGTTACTTATTCCCTTGTACATGAGCAATACGAGTAATACAAGCTACACAATTAAAACTAAAATATATTGTGTGATTTGTTCAGATACGTGAACGATTGGAAGCTCCTTGACTGTTGATGAAATCCACAAAGACTGGCAACTGCTTTGGGGAATTTAATTAGCTTCAACACAGAGTCAGTCTGGAATTTACAAGAACAGTCAGCCCAGCTTGCTCCTGTAGTTGGTAAGAATATATGAAAGCAACAACTTTGTATATGTATAAAAGTTCATTATAAAATTATTAGTTCGGTATAAAGCATAGTCCATTTACTATTTGCTTTATTTCATGGAGTTAGCATAGTGTGCTGTAAATAGACACATATTACTGTTGTATATTCACTTGCTTATCTATTAATAATTTGTGAGAAGTCGCACAACACCAGGTTATAGTCCAACAGTTTTATTTGAAATCACAAGCTTTCGGAGCGCTGCTCCTTCGTCAGGTGAAGTCACTTGGACTATAACCTTTGTCCACCCCAGTCCAACACCGGCATCTCCACATCATATTAATAATTTGGCTGTTAAAGCATAAAATTAGTTCTGGTGGTGTGATATTCTACTGCTTCTCAGAAGACACGAGTTTCCTGTAGAGACACAGGATAAATCCAGTAGTTAATGGAATCTGAAGAAAGGTTTTCTGTTTGTTATCCTGAACTTGTTATTGAAACTAGTTAGATATCAGACCCAGTGAAGATACTCTTGAGGCTGCAGGGAGTTGAGACTCACGTCTGAGAACAGCCAAAAATATAGAAGCAGAATAATTAGAGTAAGAAGGTCAGAAAAGACCCCAAAAGTTATGCTGGTGAGATAACTGTTACAAGTTTATGGAAAATAGTTGTAAGATCGATATGACTCCTATAGCAATTCCACTATGACCATGCCTTGCTAGGCCATATGCACTAAAACACAGTCAACTAATATTGCTAAGATTCAGTAAAAGCATATTGACTGTTTTAAAGCAGTAAATCAATGCTTATTTCTGCAGATCTTGCCATCTATACAATCTACTGTGACATTTCCTATGGTAAGTTGTATGATGTACAATTTTATATGCACAAGAGCATTATAAACCATGTAATACAAATGGTATTACTCTGCTGCTAAGGAGAAGCCGTATCACTTTAAGGGCACAAAGTGTAATTGCTGTTCAGTAAAAATTGGGTGATCTTCAGCTGCAGTTCAGATCCATTGTTTTTTTTCCCCCTTTTTAAAAGTATGATTGATGAGGTCAGTCAAAGGTTGCAGACATTCTGGGTCCTTCAGTTAGGCATTTAATTTTTTTTTAATTTGTTTATGGGATCAGGGCATCGCTGGCAAGGCCAGCATTTATTGCCCATCCCTAGTTGCCCTTGAGAAGGTGGTGGTGAGCCGCCTTCTTGAACCACTGCAGTCCGTGTGGTGATGGTACTCCCACAGTGCTGTCAGGTAGGGAGTTCCAGGATTTTGAGCCAGCGACGATGAAGGATCGGCGATATACTTCTAAGTCAGGATGGTGTGTGACTTGGAGGGGAACTTGGAGGTGGTGGTGTTCCCATGCGCCTGCTGCCCTTGTCCTTCGAGGTGGAAGAGGTCGCGGGTTTGGGAGGTGCTGCCGAAGAAGCCTTGGCGAGTTGCTGCAGTGCATCTTGTAGATGGTACATACTGCAGCCACGGAATGTCGGTGGTGGAGGGAGTGAATGTTTAAGGTGGTGGATGGGGTGCCAATCAAGCGGGCTGCTTTGTCCTGGATGGTGTCGAGCTTCTTGAGTGTTGTTGGAGCTGCACTCATCCAGGCAAGTGGAGAGTATTCCATCACACTCCTTACTTGTGCCTTGTAGATGGTGGTAAGGCTTTGGGGAGTCAGGAGGTGAGACACTCGCCGCAGAATACCTAGCCTCTGACCTGCTCTTGTTGTCACAGTATTTATGTGGCTGGTCCAGTTAAGTTTCTGGTTAATGGTGACCCCCCAGGATGTTGATAGTGGGGGATTCGGCGATTGTAATGCCATTGAATGTCAAGGGGCGGTGGTTAGACTCTCGCTTGTTGGAGAGAGTCATTGCCTGGCACTTCTGTGGCGCGAATGTTACCTGCCACTTATCAGCCCAAGCCTGAACGTCATCCAGGTCTTATTGCATGCGGGCATGGACTGCTTCATTATCTGTGGAGTTGTGAATGGCGCTGAACACTGTGCAGTCATCAGCGAACATCCCCATTTCTGACCTTATGTTGGAGGGAAGATCATTGATGAAGCAGCTGAAGATGGTTGGGCATAGGACACTGCCCTGAGGAACTCCTGCAGCGATGTCCTGGGGCTGTGATGATTGACATTCAACCACCACAACCATCTTCCTTTCTGCTAGGTATGACTCCAGCCAGTGGAGCGCTTTCCCCCTGATTCCCATTGACTTCAGTTTTACTAGGGCTCCTTGATGCCAGACTCGGTCAAATGCTGCCTTGATGTCAAGGGCAGTCACTCTCATCTCACCTCTTGAATTCAGCTCCTTTGTCCATGTTTGGACCAAGGCTGTAATGAGGACAGGAGCCGAGTGGTCTTGGCGGAACCCAAACTGGGCATCAGTGAGCAGGTTATTGGTGAGTAAGTGCCGCTTGATAGCACTGTCGATGACACCTTCCATCACTTTGCTGATGATTGAGAGTAGACTGATGGGGCGGTATTTGGCCGTGTTGGATTTGTCCTGCTTTTTGTGGACAGGACATACCTGGGCAGTTTTCCACATTGTCGGATAGATGCCAGTGTTGTAGCTGTACTGGAACAGCTTGGCTAGAGGCGCAGCTAGTTCTGGAGCACAAGTCTTCAGCACGATAGCCGGGATGTTGTCGGGGCCCATAGCCTTTGCTGTATCCAGTGCGCTCAGCCGTTTCTTGATATCACGTGGCGTAAATCGAATTGGCTGAAGACTGGCTTCTGTGATGGTGGGGACCTCGGGAGTAGGCCGATATGGATCATCCACTCGTCACTTCTGGCTGAAGTTGGTTGCAAACGCTTCAGCCTTGTCTTTTGCACTCACGTGCTGGGCTCCACCATCATTGAGGATGGGGATATTCTTGGAGCCTCCTCTTCCCATTAGTTGTTTAATGGTCCACCAGCATTCACGACTGGATGTGGCAGGACTGCAGAGCTTTGATCTGATCCGTTGATTGTGGGATCGCTTAGCCCTGTCTATAGCAATTGCTGGGAGATTTTGCATACTCCTTTGTTTCTTTATACTTTTTAAATGTGACTCTCAAACTTGCAGTGTGATGGACAGGAAGTGTGTCATAGATCTGTATATGAATTGTCTGTTGTGTCTTCTAATACCATCATTATAGTTTTTACTTGAAGACCTCAGCCTCTTCAAAAAATCTGAACTTGGACTTTGCCCAGACCTGTTGCTCTGAGCTGACTTTAGATTCTGCATTCTGATCATGTGCCGTGTACCTAATTTTCTTGGATCCATCAGCATCATTCACTAAGTTGTAATGATGGAATATTTTTCCTTAGTTTGTAGCACTTTCTGCTCAGTAGATTTTCCTCTGATCGGACCAATTTCAAAAGCTTGAAATATAATATTTATATATTTTTTTAAAAGCAGCGAGTGTGTGTGTGTGTGTGTGAGAAAAAATGCCAATATTTTGATTACAAATCTGATGGAGATTTTGCTTTACTTTCTATAAATGTTAGTAAGCGGAGGGGGTAGGGGAGAAGAGAAACAGATAGACTGGAGTCAGATAGAGAAGGGTAGAAAGTGTTTTTTTTAATCTAATGTTACCTCAGTTTTCAAAAAACTCGGTTATATTTTGAAGCCAACTAATTATCTTGCCTGTGTTTTGTTGACGATCGGAAAAGTTCAATTCTATTTACTTAACACCTGTGAGACAAATTTTAATTTACAACCAGTGAGACATAGGCCGGAATTTTAACTTGGAGGCGGGTAGGAAGCGGGGGGCTGGAATTCCCTCAGGCCCTGCCGATATGAGAGGCTGGCTGGCTGTCGGGCAGAGGGAAGGGATCAGAGATGAGGGAGTGGAGGTGGTAGGAAGGCCGGGGATCGGAGGGGGCCGGAGATTGGGGGGTAGGAAGTCCAGGGATTGGAGGGGGCCGGAGATCGGGGAAGGGCGGGGTCAGTGGCTAGGGGCCGAGGATCGGAAGGTCGGACAGGGGGTCGGAGGCCGAGGATCGGGGAGGGGGGTTAACGGAGGCCGAGGATCGGACAGCGGATTGGGGGCCAGACAGGTTGTCGGGAGCCAAGGATCAGAGGCTGGACAGGGTGTCGGGGACTGAGGATCAGAAGGGCCGGGGGCCATGGGTCGGGAGGCCTCGTGGTGGGGAGGCTCGGAGGCCTCGTGGGGGAGGTCAGAGGCCTCGGGAGGCTGGGCGGGGGAAGTGGTATGTGAGAGGAGAGAAAGCTGATGAACATACCGTTGCTGTCCCCAAGGGGGTCGACCTCTCCAAAGGCCACAGCACCGACAGCATGACTGGCAATGAGTCTGCGGACTCTCTCCTCCAATTGTGTGAGGGGGTGCATCTCCGCCTGTCCTTCTCCCGTCTGTTGCTCCGTCCGATTATGTGAAAGCTTGGCCTGCAAGAAAAAGGACAGCGTGTGAGTGAGTGTGTGTGCAGCCATGTGCCCACCATAGTTGAATAGCCGTTAATGTGTGGGATGTGCATGTGACTTTTATGAGATGGGTATAGTAATGGGTGAGTGTTGGGGATTTGGGACTTTACACCGTCTGTGCACAGAGTGAGGTTGAGATGGTGGGATGTAGAGGGTTTTCCAGCAGGTACTCACCCTGACCACCCGAGTGAGGTCGTTAAACTTCTTACGGCACTGCGTATGTGTCCTTTGGCCCAGGCACCTCGATGAAACGTGCTGGGCAACCTCCCACCAGACCCTTGTAAACTCCTGGGGCATTGGCCTCCTGCCAGTCTCTGGAAACAGCACTGCCTGTCGCCGTTCCTCAGCGCCAACTAGAGCCACCAATGCCTGGTCGCTAAACCAGCGAGCTCTTTCCCTGGGCCTCTGAGTATCCATCATAAATCTTTGATGAAGATTTTTAACTGATTATAGGCCAATGACAAACGCTGCAATGAGCAGGGTGTGGCTGTGCAGCAAGATGGCCTCTCCCCTTTAAGAACTGGACAACGCCAGTCTGAGTACAAGGTAATTGTAGCTTGAGTAGCATTCTGAGGTAGCGCCTCATCCCCCGACGTTAGCGCCCTAAGAGAGGTGTGTAGCACTTGATTTACCGCTCCAATCACCTCCAAGGGTGCTGCAGACGAATTTCACAGTCAGCGACGATAATTAACGCCGGGCGCTAAAATTTGTGCCCGGCCGATATTAGCGCCCCAAAATGGGCGATACCCAATTTTTCCCCCTTTGATTTTAAAATTCTCATCCTTGTTTCAAATCCCTCCATGACCTTGCCCCTCCCTATCTCTGTAACCTCCTCTAGCCCTACAACCCGCCAAGATATTTGCGCTCCTCCAATTCTGGCCTCTTGCACATCTCCGATTTTAATCGCTCCACCATTGGTGGCCGTGCCTTCAGCTGCCGAGGCCCTAAGCTCTTGAACTCCCTCCCTAAACCTCTTAGCTTCTCTACCTCTCTTTCCTCCTTTAAGATGCTCCTTAAAATCTACCTCATCTGCCCTAATATCCCCTTGTGTGGCTCGGTGTCACATTTTGTTTGATAACACTCCTGTGAAGCGCCTTGGGACGTTTTACTATGTTAAAGGCGCTATATAAAGTTGTTGTTGAAGCATGAGAGATTGGAGAAAGGTGAGAAGGAGGCTTTTGAAGTCCACATTTCCCCAGCAAACTCCTGCACTCCCATCTCAACTGCAGCTTGCAGCCATAGGTGGTTCCATTATCCACCGCACCATATTGTACTACCCACCCCTCCCACCTGAAAGATAGAGAAGCAGAAGAGGACAGAGAAAGAAGCAAAAATAGTTAAGGTGATTGAGAGCGTCTGAAGCTGAAGAGGAGGTGGAGAGATAAGTCATCAGTGACCATATTCTCTGATTTACTGTGTGCAATGCCACAGGAGATTGTGTGTGTGTATATATAATGAAACAGAAGGTTTTTCCAAAGTATATTTAAAAAACAGAAAGCCAATAATTTCCATCCTACAAGAGAAATTTCTTGTGCAACAAAAAATATCCTTGAATTGACCTTGCAATCTGCGAATCACTGAAAGTTAACCTGCAGGTACAGCAAGCAATTAGGAAAGCAAATGGTATGTTGGCCTTTATTACAAGAGGATTTGAGTATAAGAGTAAAGACGTCTTAGTGCAATTATATAGGGCCCTAGTGAGACCACACCTGGAGTATTGTGTACAGTTTTGGTCTTACCTAAGGAAGGATATACCATCTATAGAGGGAGTGCAACGAAGGTTCACCAGACTGATTTCTGGGATGGGGGGGATTGTCCTATGAGGAGAGATTGAGTAGACTAGGCCTATATTCTCTCGAGTTTAGAAAAATGAGAGGTGATCTCATTGAAACATACAAAATTCTTGCAGGGCTTGACGGGGTAGATGTAGGGAGGATGTTCCCCTGGCTGGGGAGTCTAGAACCGGGGTCACAGTCTCAGAATATGGAGTCGTCCATTTAGGACTGAGATGAGGAGAAATTTCTTCACTCAGAGGGTGGTGAATCTTTGGAATTCTCTACCCCAGAGGGCTGTGGAGGCTCAGTCATTGAGTATATACAAGACAGAGATCGATAGATTTATGAATATTAAGGGAATCAAGGGATATGGGGATAGTGCAGGAAAGTGGAGATGAGGTAGAAGATCAGCCATGATCTTATTGAAATGCAGAGCAGGCTCGAGGGGCCGAATGGCCTCCTCCTGTTCCTATTTTTTATGTTCTTATGTTGAAAGCATTTGGCCCATATTTGACTTCAGGATGTATGTACTCACACAATGAGAACGTAGCCTTAAAAGTTAAGCCAGATGCGCACAACTCCCCTTAACACTAGACTGATGCAATGTGCTTGACATGATATCATGCTCTTATCCTTACAAAACACTGACTTACTCATATATTCTGAGAAACAACTAATACGTTTCTTGATGAAGAAGTACCCATTAATTTAGTTTAAAAAATGGCTAACCCTGCCCCCCCCCCGCCCTCCTCACCAATTTTATCTGCTGGTTTTCTTCCTTCCGCTCCTTGCTGGGGTATAGACCACCAGGTGCCGAGTGCCCTTTGGTCCCTCAGCCAAATGGCCATTTTCCATGTGTGAGTCTTGCTGGCGAGTGTTAGCAGGCTGATCACCTGGGCCAGGCAATACAACTGATCCTAATCCTGTCTCAGCTGATGTCCACACAAGCACGCTTGCAGCAGGTATGTGACTGATATTTTTTCTTCTTTCTCTTCTCCCTCCCCCATCCCGCTCCCAAACCAGGGTGGCACTGAGGCTAGTTTTAACACCTCCTTACCCCTGCCATAGCTTAAATTAGCAACATTAAAAAAAATTTTTTTCAAGGTAAGCTGCTTAGTTTTTTTTCTTAAATTCACCTGGAATTTTGCTGTGAAAAGAGTAAGTGGGTACTTTGCTCCATTCCTACACCTACATCCTTACTTAGGTGGCAACTGGGGGACATTAGGTACTCCCCAAGCTGAACTCGTGTTTTTCTCTCATCCACTGAATGAAAATGCTGCAGTGGCCATGCGGCCTACCTCAGGTCAGACACCAAGCAAGATTCTGAGAATGAATATGTATCCTCCCACTTCGTGACGCCGAGGTTGTTGCTCCAAAACGCCCTGTTACTGTGCAAACCACAAAGCCTTTTCGTAACATCGGAATTGTTTTAATAGATTACCAAAACTTTCAATAGAAGGATCTGCTTTGTTTGGTGTCCGTGTAATTTTTAAATTCATTTTTTGAACTTGAGCTGTTTCCTACAGTGTAGCTTTCATTTCCTTGGCGATTTAATGACCACACAAAGTACCTTAGCCCTTTCTCCACTCCAGAGACCGGCTGTGTGTGTATTTTTCAATAGAGATGCGAGCTGAGGTGCATCAGACAATGATGTGTTTAGGTGTTGCAATCCAGGCCAGAAAAAGGGGATAGTTTGAAGTTTCTTATTTGTTTTCTTTGTCAGTCTGTTAAAACCTTTTATACAGTACAGAAAACAAAAAAAAATGTAAAAGTAATTAACAGATCCTCTCTGATTCATTGTGCAGTTCAACCAGGCCACAGAATTGTTTAAATCCAAATACTGTACTATTAATGGGTACTGTTTTAATATGATGATTGAATTTTTATACTAAAATCAATATGCAGGATGAACTGGGTCTTTTAATAACAATATAAACGCAATTTATTCTCACTGTGATCCTCTTTACATTATAGTTTTCTGTATCCCATGATTTAGAGTCGAGTTACAGTGCTGATGCTCTTGTTCCCCAGGATATAGATTGTAGGGACTATATTCACATCACAAAAGGTGTGCTAGTTATTCTTTACACTCTTCTGCACTTATTTTCATGACTACTAGGATGTTTGTTACGTGTGTGCAAATATGCAGCATAGATTTGTCACTAAATCAATATAGGCGGAAAAAACTGAGCTGTCAATTTATGTAAATAAATTTGGTGCCAGGATTAGATGTGGGCTGATAAAATCTAAACAGTTGGCTGCGGTCTGCTTTGGGTTTTGATTTCCTTTTGGTTAAGAACATAGAACATAAGAACGTAAGAAATAGGAGCAGGAGTGGGCCATTCAATAAGATCATGGCTGATCTGATCTTGGCCTCAACGCCACTTTTCTGCCTGTTCCCCATAACCCTTGATTCCCCTGTAGTTCAAAAATCTGTCAATCTCAGCCTTGAATATATTCAATGACTCAGCCTCCACAGCTGTCTGGGGTAGAGAATTCCACAGATTCACGACCCTCTGAGAGAAGAAATTCCTCCTCACCTCCGTTTTAAATGGGCGACATCTTATTCTGAAGCTATGCCCCCTAGTTCTAGATTCCCCCACGAGGGGAAACATCCTCTCAGCATCTACCCTGTCAAGCCCCCTCAGCATCTTGTATGTTCCAATAAGGTCACCTCTCATTCTTCTAAACTCCAATGAGTACAGACCCAACCTGATCAACCTTTCCTCATAAGACAACCCCTTCATCCAGGAATCAACCTAGTGAACCTTCTCTGAACTGTCTCCAATGCAAGTATATCCCTCCTTAAATAAGGAGACCAAAACTGTATGCAGTACTCTAGGTGTGGTCTCACCAACGCCCTGTACAGTTGTACATTCCCCTTGCAATAAAGGCCAACATTCCATTTGCCTTCCTAATTACTTGCTGTACCTGCATGGTAACTTTTTGTGTTTCATGTACGAGGACACCCAGATCCCTCTGTACCGCAGCATTCTATAGTCTTTCTCCATTTAAATAATATTTTGCTTTTCTAATCTTCGTACCAAAGTGGATAACATCACATTTTCCCACATTATACTCCATCTGCCAAATTTTTGCCCACTCATTTAAGCTATCTATATCCCTTTGCAGACTCTTTGTGTCCTCCTCACAACCTACTTTCCCACCTCTTTGTATCGTCAGCAAATTTGGCTACAGTACACACGGTCCCTTCATCCAAGTCATTAATATAGATTGTAAATAGTTGAGGCCCCAGCACTGATCCCTGTGGCACCCCACTAGTTACAGTTTGCCAACCTGAAAATGACCCATTTATCCCAGCTCTCTGTTTCCTGTTAGTTAGCCAATCCTCTATCCATGCTAATATATTACCCCCAACCCCGTGAGCTCTTATCTTGTGCAGTAACCTTTTACGTGGCACCTTATCAAATGCCTTTTGGAAATCCAAATACACAACATCTACTGGTTTCCCCTTTATCCACCCTGCTCGTTACATCCTCAAAGAACTCTTTAATAAATTTGTCAAACATGATTTCCCTTTCATACAATCAAGCAGAGTCAACATTGTTTTATTATGATTTTCTAAATGTCCTGCTACTACTTCCTTAATAATGGATTCCAGCATTTTCCCAATGACAGATGTTAGGCTAACTGGCCTATAGTTTCCTGCTTTCTGACTCCCTCCTTTCTTGAATATGGGCGTTACATTTGCGGTTTTCTAATCCGCTGGGACCTTTCCAGAATCTTGGGAATTTTGGTTCTGTACCAATTGTCTATTTTTCTCCAACTTTCCTTTCATTCGTTCGTTCTTTTGTTCTCTCTCTCTCTCTCTCTCTGTCACATTGATTATGTTCTTTCTTGATGTATCTGTACACAGGCCTGTTGTACACACTTAGGTATCCAAAAACTATTGGAGTTTAACTAACCACGGTAGCATAGTGGTTAGCACTGTTACCTCACAGCGCCAGGGACCCGGGTTCGAATCCGGCCTCGGATGACTGTCTGTGTGGAGTTTGCACTTTCTCCCCGTGTCTGCGTGGGTTTCCTCCGGGTGCTCCGGTTTCCTCCCACAGTCCAAAGATGTGCGGGTTAGGTTGACTTGGCTATGATAAATTAGCCCTTAGTGTTAGGGGGATTAAATACGTGGGGTTACGGGGATAGGGTGGGATATGTGTTGGTGCAGGCTCGATGGGCTAAAATGGCCTCTATCTGCACTGTGGGGATTCTGTGATAACCAAGAAATAGTTGCTGCTTGGCTTCCTATCTATCATTTTTTAAATTCATTATTTGGATGTGGGTATCACTGACAATGCTGGCATATATTGCCCATCCCTATTTGCCCGAGGGCTACTTTCTCGAACCACTGAGTAACAGTTTGATATGGCTGAGAGGCTTGCAAGGCCACTTTAGAGGGCAGTTAAGAGTGATACTGGAGTCACATATGGGCCAGACCAGGTAGGTTTTGTTCCCTGAAGAAAATTAGTGAACAATCTGACAGCTTCATGGTCACTTTTACTGAAACCAACTTTTTTATTTCCAGATTTTTAAAACTGAATTCAAGTTCTGAAACTGCCATGATGGGATTTGAATTCACACTCTCTGGATTACTAGTTCCGTAACATAACCACTACAATACTGTATCCAGACCAAATATATTGGGGTGATTTTGCCATTGGGGGCGTGTTGGAGGCGGGACTGCTGCTTGTCGGGTTTTAGTCCCGCCTCCATTGACTTGTGGCCAACCCACGCTATTTTCCCGTGATTGACCTTGTTAAGCCCGCCCAGCGGGCTTAGCAGGCCAATTAAGGGGAAGCCGGTTACAGAGAACGTCAGCGTATGACGTTTCGTCGTTCAAAAATTTTTGACAGAGGAATTGACATTGTTTGACAGCTCTGTGAAGCTGTTAAATACTGACATTCTCTGTTGTTTGGTGAGTTCTTGTACTCAAGACTCACCAAACCTCTTTTGTGAGCAGAAAGCAGATGGCTGTTGCATCGGAGAATGCAGCAGCCATTCTGTCATCTCTGCCGTAGAGATGCCGGAGCCTCCGGATCCCCAACGATTGAAGCCTGCAGGAAGAAACAAAGGTAAGGAAACTTTTTCTATCACTTTTCACTCACCTCACATACTTACCTCTCCACACTTGCACCCATCACTCACCTCCACAGCGCACTTTTGGACCCCTCCGACCCCCACAGACCCACTGCTCGCCTCGGTGACCCTGGCGGGGTTTCCCGACATCGGGAAGCCCGCACCTCTGCTGGAAAATGGGGATAATCCTCTTAACTGCCTATTAACTACCTGTTAACAGGCAGTTAAGTGGCTGTACTCCCCTTCCCGCCTCCAGGAGACAGGACCCGGCGCAGGTCGGGTACCCGTCTCCTGGGAAGATGGCTTGGGGGCGGGATGGGTACCCGCCCCCAGATTCTGCCATTTTCCCGGCAGTCCCTCCTCCAAACCCGCCTCCTCAGGGCTGGCAAAATCACCCCCATTGCCTCCAGAGCAATTAGATAATGTCTGCAGATTAACATTTCCAGTTTGAAGTACTGTCTATGAGCCCGGAAGTCTCAATAAATTGGAAACATACATTTTACAATGCTTGATCTATAAATTAGTGATCTTGAGTTTTGAGGATACTTCAAACTCAAACCCTGTGTACTGCATCTCTTAACTGGTTGTGCCAGTCCTCAACCAGCTTGCCTGCTTTAAAGAAATGGCTGTTTTTCCCCTGCAGGGAGGCAGCGCTAATTTGGTTGTCATTGGCTCTTATTTCATGCCATGGTGACCGTTCTGGTGAAGATCATTTCCTGGACTTGCAGTTTACCAGCTGAAGCTGTGCATATAGAGCCACAGCCATGATGAGGATATGGAGGAGGTGAAGTGATGAAGAATTTTTTTTCTGATATTACAACTGGAATCTAATAATTGTTAATCACCTCACGTAACTAAGGCATGAATTGACAGCAACATCTTACCTATGTTAAGCTGCTAATGACATCTTGACTACACCAGACTCCCCTGACATGTTCTGTGCCATCTCTAGCAGCTGCTGGTGAGCTGCTTTCCAGTTTAATAGCAGTGATAGACAATGCTGATGACAGGTTATCATAACAGTATGGTGAAACCTGTTCTAACAACTTTCATCACATTGGTTTGTTCAGTTTGTCCTCAAATTCGGCTGCCCTCAAAAGTTTGTCACCATCCTCCGCCTGCTTCATGACGACATGCAAGCTGTGATCCTGACCAACGGATCCACCACAGACCCAATTCACGTATGGACCGGGTCAAGCAAGGCTGTGTCATTGCACCAATGCTCTTCTCGATCTTCCTGGCTGCAATGCTCCACCTCACCCTCAGTAAGCTCCCTGCTGGAGTGGAGCTAATCTACAGAACAAACGGGAAACTGTTCAACCTCTGTCGCCTCCGGTCCAGATCCAAGGTCGTCCCATCCTCTGTCATCGAATTACAGTATGCAGACGATGCTTGAGTCTGCGCACACTCTGAGGCCGAACTCCAAACCATCGTTAACACCTTCACCGAAGCGTACGAGAGCATGGACCTTACACTAAACATCCATAAGACAAAGGTCCTCTACCAACCTGCCCCCGCCACACAGTACTGCTCCCCACTTATCAAAATCCATGACGAGGCCTTGTACAATGTGGACCACTTTCCATACCTCGGGAGCCTACTGTCAACAAGGGCAGACGTCGATGACGAAGTCCAACACCGCCTTCAGTGTGCCAGTGCAGCCTTCGGTCACCTGAGGAAGAGAGTGTTTGAAGACCAGGACCTCAAACCCAGCACCAAGCTCATGGTCTACAGAGCAGTAGTGATACCCGCCCTCCTGTATGCTTCAGAGACATGGACCATGTACAGCAGGCACCTCAAAGCACTGGAGAGGGACCACCAACGGTGCCTCCGCAAGATCCTGCAAATCCATTGGCAGGATAGGCGCACCAACCAACGTCAGTGTTCTCGCTCAGGCCAACATCCCCAGCATCGAAGCTTTGACTACGCTCGATCAGCTCCAATGGACGGGCCACATCGTCCGCATGCCCGATACGAGACTCCCAAAACAAGCGCTCCACTCGGATCTCCGACACGGCAAGAGAGCCCCAGGTGGGCAGAGGAAATGCTTCAAGGATACCCTCAAAGCCTCCTTGAAAAAGTGCAACATCCGCACCGACACCTGGGAATCCCGGGCCCAAGACCACACAAAGTGGAGATGAAGCATCCGGGAAGGCGCCAAACACCTCGAGTCTCTCTTCCGGGAGCAAGCAGAAGCCAAGCGCAAACAGCGGAAGGAGCGCACGTCAACCCAAGCACCCCACCCACCCGCCCCTTCAACCACCGTCTGCTCCACCTGTGACAGAGACTGTAGGTCCGGCATTGGACTCATCAGTCACCTGAGAACTCATTTTTAGTGAGGAAGCAAGTCATCCTCAGGTTCCAAGGGACTGCCTAAGAAGAAGAAGTTTGTTCAGTATTTTCCTTTCATCAATAACAACTTGCATTTATATAGCACCTTTAACATAGTAAAATGTCCCAAGGTGCTTCAAAGGAGCATTATTAAAGACTGAGCCACATAAGGCGATATTAGGACAGGTAAACAAAAGCTTGGTCAAAGAGGTAGGTTTTAAGGAGCGTCTTAAAGGAGGAGAGAGGGCGGAGAGGTGTAGGGAGGGAATTCTAGAGCTTAGGTCAATGAACACAGAGGTGATGGATGAACGGGACTTGGTGCGAGTTAGGAAGCAGGGTTTTGGATGAGCTCAGGTTTATGAAGGGTGGAAGATGGGAAGGCCGGCCAGAAGAGCATTGGAATAGTCGCATCTAGAAGCAGCAACGGCATGGATGAACATTTCAGCGGCAGAGGAGCTGAGGCATGGGTGGAGACGGCCGTTGTTACCAAGGTGGAACTCGGGAATCTTGGTGCTAGAGAGGATAACTGGTCAGAAACTGAGCTCGGGGGTCAAGTAGGACGCCAAGATTGCGAACAGTCTGGGTCAGCCTCAGACACTGGTCAGGGAGAGTGATGGAGTCAGGTGGTTAGGGAACAGAGTTTATGGAGGGGACTGAAGACAATGACTTCGGTCTTCCCGATATTTAATTAGAGGAAATGTCTGGTCATCCAATACTGGATGTCGGACGAGCAGCGTGTTAAATCACTCATTCCCGACCCAGATTTTTGCATCATCTAGCTTTGGAAGAATATTCTCCACCTCGAAGAGGGAGAAAACGGGGGTGAGAATTATTTTCCTTAAAGGAGAGAAATGTTGAGATCATTTGATGCGGCACAGAAACAGGAAGCTGACTTTAGTAAAGATTGTGATGGGAACTGGTGCTTTCCTGCTGGGGGCACTCTTGAGTCATACACAGTTGGCGTGTTTAAAATGAACCCTGCAGCACTGAATTAAAGTATATTGATTGTACTCATGCAGTCGCTGTATTTTTCTTTTCTTTAAAAAAAAAGCAATGTCAAAGCTATTACTTTGTGCTCAAAACAGTGTCAAACTCCAGACAAATTTGATCATAAACTCTATTACAGCGTTGAACATTGTTCTTGTTTCCTCACCCGGCACACCCGCCTTTCCCTATACTACATACTATTTCCCTGCTGGAATAGGCAGGTTCCTGCATATTCTGTCCTTTAACCAGCTGCTAGAAGATGTGCCAAAAGGCTTGGGGTGACTCACCTGTTGACTTAATTTTGTTTACTTCATTCTTTATAAGGAAGCATTAAACCTTCACTCCATGTCCCTGTTCAGCAACATTGCCAAGATTGGAAACTGGTGTGAGAATATTGGTTAACACTGTGGCGCAATCCATTGCACAAAGGGGTTTGGCTCTGCTACATATGTTCATAACATTTCTTTTATTTAATGTGCAAAGAAATTGAATTTAAATTTGTGCAAATGTATTCCAGAGAAGCCAAATTCAGGCGAGTTTAATTTAGATCTTAGAACTTTTGAGTCATCTTTGGCCAAGTATGTGTCTTACAAAAACACAGCCCAATTATTGTATAAAGCAGCCAAATAGACCAGCATGGTCCATAGAGAGCTCAATCGCAAGATCCTTTGAACTTCCAGAAAGATTCTAGATACTGGGTGAATTGGGTTCGTGTAGCTAAAGCTCCTCATCCTCAGCATTTTGGGACAAGAAAATTAAAAATTCAGTCAAAATTTCTAGCTACTAGTCAGGGTACAGCAGCAATGGAAATCTAGCTTGGTGCAAATATAGCTGAGTGCCTTTACAAATATAAAGAACATAAAAACATAAGAAATAGGAGCAGGGGTAGGCCATATAGCCCCTCAAGCCTGCTCCGCCATTCAATAAGATCATGGCTGATCTTCTACCTCAACTCCGCTTTCCCGCCCTAGCCCATATCCCCAGCGGCGCTGTTTTAAATAAGTCTGCTCCTGATGTATCTCCTGTGAAATCTTCTGACTATCAGTGTTTCATGTTGTTCTCTTATTTTGAATTGCAGCTATTTCCAGTTCTTTCCAGTATCATTTATACCCTAGCTGAACTTGTTTAATATTGTCTCGGTTGAAGCATCTTATGCAGCCACAGCTAATGCAGCTAAGGTTGCTTTTAATGTACAAGCATTAAAACAGCACTATGCTGTGCATATTCTGGTCACGTTACTACCTCGAACATTTTTGGACAGAGGCCCTGTTTATTAATGGAGCCATGGTAGTCCCCATTAGACCCCGTGGCCTAGATAGTCGGCCGCCCAGCTCTCTTTCGCTCCACAAATACTGACTGACCTGCTGTGTATTTCCACCAACTTTGTGTTTGTTTCAGTTTTTCCAGTGGTTGCAGTTTTTTGCTTTTTATTTATCTTGTTTAAATATTGTGAAAACGGTGGATTCAACCAAGAGGCCAGCCACTCCATAGGAAGTTTATATGGATTAAATAAATTCACTTCCATTTTTCAGATCTAATTGTGCTCAGAGGGCATTAACGCTACAACTTGAGCATTACTGCCAAACAGTTTCCTCTGCACAATAGCAACACTAAAGTTCTGTTATAAATCCAGAATCAAGGCCCAAGTGGAGAGAAGCTTGGGAGACTGTCTGGAGTATCAAGCTGGGTTTAAAATGTGCTCAAGAGGATTCAGAGGACCTACTGGGCACTTTTTAAACTTGCCTGAAATTAATGTAAAAGTTTGCAGTGGAAAGAAACACTGCTGCCCATGCTGACTGAAGATTAAAGGGTTTCCGCAGATCTTCTGCTGGAATTACGGTGGGCGATTGGGAGAACCCCTGCGATATTCAACCCCTAAGATTTTAACTGCTGTCTCAGTAGCTGCAGTACAAATGCAGCATCTATCCGCATGTTATACTTCTTTTAACAGCAAAAGAAGGCGGCATACTTCTAGGAAAGTAGTTTTAAAGCAAGTGCAGTGGCATGGCACACTGGAATCCCGTGGAGCCACGCGATGAGGGCCGCAGGTCTTCCCTTGGTAGCTGTCAATGTCATTCCTTATCATTTGATAACGGATGTGATTTTTCTGGGTAAAATTGGTTCTTTGTCTTCCCATCGGAGACCGAGGTAAGTTGCTGCTGTGAGGCACTTCATTTGGAAGCAGCCCAGCTGAGAACTAGAAAATATTCCCCATTGGGAATAGCTGCAATCAAATATTCATCAATCCTGAGATTGCCGGAGATTCACATAAGAGTTGTCAGGCCTCCTGATGACCATTTACTTCAAAAAAAAAAAAAATTCTGTAACAATATTTTAATTACATTTTTTAATTTCTCTTTCAGATTCAGCAAAGTGCAAACAGAATTGGATCAGTCTACCTATGACTCCTTTATGCAGCAGTTCTGGCCAAAAAGGGATTTTGTTTGTATTTTCCTCAAAAATGTGGACTCCTCTTGGTCTGTTTCTTTACATATCAATTTCCTCTTTGACTGAGAGCTCAATGTATAATTTACAAAATAATGGAATCAAAGTGCTGAAGTCCCTTCATGTCAGTGGTGCAGAAGAATGTAACCTAACTTGTGACGATGTATCAGACCAAGGTAAAGTATGTCAGTGTGCACATATACAATATGCACTGATGTTTATCAAACAAATGTAATAAATGTCTGAGAGGTCCGCTTGAGCAGGAGTCTATCACGGGGTGGGAATATGCTGAACGTGAGCATCATGTTGTGGTACTGGTGCTGTAGGATATATTGTCGTCTTGTCCCTCCTGCACCTACCACGTGAGTTTCTAACCAGCTGTGCTTTAGCATATGACCAGTTATGAAGAGGAAAAAAATTCTCGGAGCAACTAGCCAAGAGTGGCATTACCAGAAGTCTGAGAGCAAGAGAATGGTGTCAGAGAATGCTCCACCCACTGTCGCATTCTGCTAACCTGTGTATGACTTCCTGAAGTCTTTTGCAGTCCCGCTCGCCATTTGGCAAGCCCTCTTAATTTGTGTCATCAGCAAATTTTGATATTGATAGTTCAAGTCTAGAGTACACCACCAATCTGAGGAACATGCATTAACCATGACTCTTTCTTTCCTGTCCATTAACCAACTACTTGTGCTGCTACATTTTGTCTCTTGTACCATATGCCTAATTTTTTGTAACAAGGCTCATGTGAGGTACCTAATTGAACACCTTCTGAAAATACATATATACCACATCATATTAAAATAATCACAGAGCTGCTTTATTCTTTTATAATCCCAAAGATGTACCTGTGTAGAATTCTCAGAGAATGCAACTTTATTTTAATCCAATTTTTAGAGTGATATTTTCACCATAGACATTTTACATTCATCTCCCTTTAAATTCTAATTTCCTTTCCTAAATTACACTTAACTAAGTATCAGCATATATTGTTCAATGAAAACGAATGTTTGAACAGAAGTAAATATTAATAAATTGCAATCTAGAATAATTTAAGTAATTGGAAGTTAAAACAATTATTTTAGTTCGTCCCGAGGACATGAAATAAGTAACAAAATGACTGCCCTCCATCAGATTCTTTAGCATGCAGAGGGAAATTAATTTAGGCAGTCTCAATACATTTCCCAATGTTTATCAGTCACAAGAGCACAATTTCCCTCCCAACTGACATAAATGTATTACTTTTATTTTTTTCTAATTGATTGATAAATAACATGTTTACCAGCAGATCCTCTGTGGCATTGCTCACAGTGCGTTGGAGGATATGTTGTTTTATGTTATATAAGGGACAGTATATGCTGTGTTATATTGGGCCGTAATTTGCGGCCCCTACGGGTGCGTATGAGGTGCGTAAGCGCCGTGCACGTTCTACGTTTAGGCATGCGAAGCGCATGCGCTAAAACCCAGAACTTGCCATCTGACAAGAATTCTGCCCAACAAATGCCTATGAAATTCTTACACCTGGTAAAAGCATAAGGCCTGCCTTTACCAGCGTAAGAGTTTTAAAAAAACAGAAAAATATCAACAATTTATACATTTTAAAAACCTGTGAAATAAGGTAAGTTTATTTTTAGCCCCTTTAAAACATGTAAATTTATTTTTCAAAAAATTAAATTTGTTTTAAATATTTAATTAAATGCCATTTTAATTAATTTTAAATATGTGATGGTTTTTATTTTTATTTGAAGTGTAGAGGTATTTTCTGGGGTTTCCGTACATACAGAATTCCCATAAGCATGAATGGGGTTTCCCTTCCGTCATTCGTTGGACCGGCCCACGTGATCCCAGGGGCGCTTGTGGTTCGCCTGCGCCCCTGGGATATGTGGACCTCTTCCCGCGGGTATCCGGGAAGGCCCAGGACCGTGAGTCTCCGTACCTCCTGGACCCCCAGGTAGGTGCGGATTTTATTTGCGGATCGGGAAGCCTCCGACCGCAAAATCAGGGCCATTATATACGGTGCAATATATCCTGTTTTATGTTATATCGGGTGCAATATGTTATCAGTGTCACTGATTTATGGTGCTTGAATAAGTGAAATTGTGGTTTTATTACAGAGTATAATAGGAGTGATAGTGATATATTTTTAAACTCTCATTCTGATTATGTGCATATTCACGTGGAAACTGTAAACCAACAGCTGTGATTATTATTAAATGTAAGCTTAACTATGCAGTTAATTTTATGTTCAAGCCTAGAATACAAAGGAAGATGTTGCAGGGAGGTAGGAGGTATGTGGTAGGAATTCTGTGTAGCAGTGTTTGTGGGCCCAGTGTATTAGTATGTTGAGAGGCTGTCCTGGGGTTTGGGAGTGGGAATCATGGGATGAGGGAGCACTGGGAAGGACGGTCGCAGTGTTTCTGGGTGTGGGAATGTTGAGAGAGAGCCACTGATTGAAGGGGTTTTCTCCGGAACAGGTTGACATTTGGAGAGGGGTTGAGGCAGAGGAGGTGGCAGCAACAAGCAGCAACTTGATGAATGGGAATTGAGCATGGTAAAGGTGCTCAGGACAGGGTTTGGTCACCGTGGGGAGGAAACGAGTGGCAGGGATGGATTTAGTCAAGGTGGGGAGATGGTATTACCTAACAGCTTTTCTGCAGCACTGACTTGGAGAAACCTCTCTTATTTTAAATTGATGCTGCTGAGTATGTTTTTTTAAGTAATCCATCTCACCTGTTCGCCACCACTGCGGCTGCTGCTTCACCCCCACCACCACAATTGGACATCTCCTCCGCATCACAACCAGACCCCAAGCTAGATTAAAGGTTGGGGCTCAGGTCTTGTCATGGTAGAGAGCCTGATTGCAGCAGGAGGGTGGTAGCGGCAAGGGAGGGGTACCAGGTAGGACGTTCTGGTCGTGGGAGGGGCAGCAGCTGCAAGGAGGGGCTGCAGGGATAAGGTTGCAAGCTTGATTTTAGCTGCTCCGATACAGGGCCTCCTGTGGACCACAGCAACCCTTAATCTTGGAGCTGTAGCTGGGAGGTAAGTAAAGAATAGTGCCACCTCCCTTAAAGATCAAGCTTGGAGGACTCGGGGTTAAGTAAAATTAATGCGTTAAGTTTTAATCCTGACAAACTGTGACATAGGTGTTACAAGAAGTAAGTGTGCCACCTAAAATAAGTATATGTATGTGCACAACTTTTAATATATTATAGATATCTGTGTGTGACTGTGTTAATAGGTTTAAAGCAATGCAGATGATGCATAGATTTTTCTTTTAAATTTTGTTGCAGATGGCTTGGAGTGTAACTGGGTGGTGATTGAAGAAAAACAAAATCTCTGTTTTTATTTACACTGTCCTGATATCCCTATCTGTAACGAAGCAACTGTGGAAGATGTTAAAGCTTTGCAAATAGGTATGAGCAGAATCTATTTACTTTGTAAGGGCTCACTGCATAAAATTGCCACTTGTTAATAACTATTGACTATTCCTCAATAACTGTGCAAGATGTTTTTGATTTTGAGTCCAGAAAATCTTTTGACGAGTTTATTAGTTTTTCAGTACCTTCTTTTGACTGTCTACAGTTCACATGGAAGATGAGGCCTCCAGAGTAATTTGCATTTTTTTTTTGTTCCTTTTCTAAAGTTAATTAATTATATTTTTATGCTTTTCTGTTCTGGCCTTTGACTGAGAGGAAAAGTAGGCCTCTGCCAATGCCAGTCAACAGAAGATAATCCGAGTAGCTCACTCCTGTGTGGAAATGGGTTAGCCTGCACTCGATCTTTTCAATGGTGCACAGTATTGAGAATTATGCTGCTTTGACTTCCTATTTATGTAGGTTGGGTAGAAGGATCTTGAACATCCAAGCAGACACATTGGCTGGAATCGTTACCTGAGTGTCGGGACAAGTGCGTGCGGGCCGCGTAGCGGGTCGCCACCCCGAGCTTTTCAACAGCGTGTTCTGTACTGCGCGTTTAACACAGTTACATCAATTGAATAAGTCATTGCGGGTTTCCCAGCCCAGTTAAATGGAGGGGGTCTGATGTCACCGATGACGCATTTTCAGCGTGGATATTTAAAGCAGCCTTGCACACATCTCATTTGAAGGTTGCTGTAGGAGAGACCCAGGTGTTTGGAAGAGCTACAAACTGCTGTATAATTTGAGATTTCTGTGGGTCGTGGAGACACACAGACAGAAGGCTGCACCACGATTCCCTGATGCCTCCCTGGAAGTGTTGGTCTAGGGAGTCAGAGCACGCAGGGAGGTCCTCTTGCCTGCAGATGGCCACAAATGACCAGCTAAAGACACTAAGAGAGCATGGCGAGATATTGCGGAGGAGGTCAGCAGCAGGGATGTGGTGAGGCGGACGTGGATCCAGTGCCGCAAAAGATTTAATGATCTCAAAGTCTAATTCATCTCTTTACTCTCCCACAGGTCCAGCAAGTGACCCCCCCCCCCCCTCACCACACTGTCCAGCTGGAGGAGGAAGACGACTCCTCAGAGGAAGCTCCAGTCTCTGAGGGTGCACCGTCACCAGACATAAGCGCACCCAGCACCAGCGCAGATATGCACACCTTGGTGGGTCCTCTGAGAGATAGAGTAGTGTTGTCACCTGGTGTCACACACATCACAAGTGTGCAAGAGCAGATGATGGAGACAGGGGCAGCAGTGTAGAGTTCTCAACGGAAGACGCTCCAAGCTCTGCTGAGCTGCATGCAGATGCTGAACCTCAGGAGCCATCGAGAAAGAGGGTGATCTTGGAGGAGCAGCAACAATTGCGCGAAGTCCTGGCAGCTTTTGCAGCCACGATGTGTGCGACTGTACAGAGAATGGAGGAGTCCATCTCCAACATAAGCACCACCATCTCGCAGGCGATGGTGACGATGTGCTGTTTCATGAAAAGGATGGCCACCTGCATGGAGCAGCAAATGCACCAGACCAACGAGAACATGCTTGCTGTGAACAACAGATTGCAGACACTCATTGACCTCCTCTCGAGGAGGAATACTAACGTAGACTTGGGCCTTCATCGCCCCACTGATGTGCAGCAAGGTCCTCTCCAACTCCTTGCTAGTAGGGCAGTGCAGGTGGCCCATGAGAGGGATTATGGTGAAAGGGGACATGGAAGTGGGGGCTCTGCTCAAAGCACTCCCACTTCTTCCCCGTTGCCTCCCCCTCAGTCAGAGCCCCTACATGCTGCCTCGGACCCCAATGGCCGAGTCTGCCCCTGCACAGTTGCAGGAGGAGCAGTCTTTGCCGGATCCTCACAGGCTCCAAAACCCAGAGGACGTCTGCCAAAACTGTCTAGGCAGTCACAGCAGGGAAGTGAGCAGGCTGCCTCTACCTCTGCTGAAGCCACAGGGGTTGCGCCTCATAAAAGCACGCGTAAACAAAAAAAGACGCAATCGTAGATGCACATGGGTGTATGAAAATATGTGAATGTTAAGTTTCAGTTATATTTATTACGCACACAAATTTATTTCTTTGCACAACTTTACCGTCTTGTCCATTTTTTGCCTACTACCTGGGAAGTGGCTTTGTCACTTGGAGTAAATGGTGAGGCATTACTTAACCTCAAGCAATGGGGGTTTGGGTAATGGGAATGGCTTGGTCATTGTCGGACTGCTTTGTGGTGGTGTTGTGGTGGGTGGGGGGAAGTTAGTACAGCTTCTGGGAGCCATATGGGTGCACTGGTGCAAGTTAAGTAAAGCTGGCCCTTATGAGGCCCTCCCTGGCAGCAATGTGTGCCGCTGCTGGTGCCATCTCCACCTCAGGTTCCTCCTCCTCTTCATGTTTCACCCGTTCCTCCTGAAGAGGTTGTGCGCTCTGCGCCTTGCTCCTCCTGCAGCTTCAATCCTCGCTGCTGCACTGTGTTGTGCAGTGCACAGCATGTGATGATGATTCTGGAGACCCTGGCTGGTGCATACTGAAGGGTTCCTCCAGATCTGTCAAGGCATCTGAAGCGCATCTTCATCATGCCGATTGCTTGCCCTGTGACACATCTGGTGGACATGTGGCTGTCATTATAACGCTGCTTGGCCTCCTCAAGGGTGTCATCAGTCACATCTCCAAGAGCTGAGGGAGGGTGGACTGGTGCAGCATGAAAGTCACGACAGCTGCCAGGGAATCTGGCACACACATGCATGATCTTTTTATGGTTGCAGACAAATTGCACATTGAAGGAGTGGAAGCCCTTGCGGTTCACAATCACTCCTGGGTGATGTGGGGGTGCCTTGATGGCCACATGTGTGCAGTCGATGACTCCCTGCTCCTGTGGGAAGCCAGCCAGAGCCGCAAAGCCGAGTGCCTGCTCCGTAACACTGGCTTCATCAGTGGCAAAGTTGACATAATTAGCTGACTTGTGAAACATGGCATCATTCACGTGGGTCAGGCATCTGTGGGCAGCCGACTGCGAGATCCTGCAAATGTCTGCCACAGATCCCTGGTAGGAGCCTGAGGTGAAGAAGTTGAGGGCGGTGGTGACATTTGACAACCGCTGGTAAGGCATGTCCACCTGGTCCTCTGGGCAGCAGGTCTTGTTGCAGCAAACTACAAATGTCTGCGACGACCTGGAGCGATAACCTGAGCCTCCTGAAGCACTGCTGTTCAGTCATGTCCAGGAAGCTCATCCTCTCCTATACACCCTGTGTTGGGGGTATCGCCTCCGGCGCAGTGCAGCCCTGTGCTGACCCCCTCTCTCCTGTGGAGCATCAGGTCATTGAGGAGAAGGCTGCTGCTGCTGGTGTGGCTGGTGTTGTTGGTGCTGGGGCTCAGCTTGGTCCGATTCTGAGGTCCAAGGCGAGACCGCATAAAAGTGGCACCTATGCTGATCTAATAGATGGCAGGTAAAGTGGAGATCAGAGGCACAATCCTTCAATGTAGTGATAGTGACGAGCAATGTGGTGAGAGTGTCTTCCGAAGTTGCAGAAATTACCTGCAAACTCCTGAAAGCAAAATCTCTGCACACAGTGGTGTCAGCAAGAGCCTTTCCCTTAGCCAAGGAAGCAGGTGTAATGTGGGAGTATTTATGTGTTTTTTCCAGCTGTCACTTAATGGACTCGTACAATGGCCACTGAGCTTCTGCCTCCCCTTCACAGGCGAGGTTCCCGAGGTGCATGAATCCCGTGCGCAACAAGTTAAAGCCAAAACCTGAGGTTAAAAAGGCAGTTGAGTGTCTGTAAACGAGCAGTTAAGTACCTGCAATGAGGTTGCCCGCCTCTCCCGAGCGGGTCCGTGGAGCACCTTGAAACGCATCCGAGTTAAATGCTGAAGTCGACGGGATGACGGCGGGTTTCCAACTGCTGGTGACACTTTGGTCGTGGCTGTACTGTCAATTTCCGAGTTTTTAACTGCCGACCCGCCCCCAAACTTGCACGCTCTGCAATGGGAAAACTCCGGCCATTGTGTGTCTTATTGTGAACATCCTGAGTAACCATTTGGAAATGCGTTAACATATGCCCACTTGGAAGATGAATAGCATCACTAATTTTTTTCACCAAGTTATTTTTTTTTGTTTTCTAGGACAAAGTTCACCAATCAAGATTTTGTTAAGTCGTTTACGAAGGAATAAAGAATTTCAGGAGATAATTCAACAAATCCTCGTCCACCTACAACTGCAACTTCAGCATCACCACCAATCACTACTGCAACTGGTCAACAAACCACGTCAGCTCCAAGAACTGGTCAACAAACCACAATGACAAATGAATCATCTACAAAACCCAATAGTAATTCACCAGAAATTGGCAGTACGGCCACGACCAAAGTGTCAACAGCAGCTGGTCGTCTAACCATGACTGTAACTACAGTACCACCAGCTGTCCCCAATACAACCACAGCCTCAACTACAGTGTCACAGGCAGTCACAAGCACAACCACATCTACAGTAGCACCAGCAGTCACCACTACAATCACAACTGTTAACGTCACACTAGCAGCTTCCAGTACTTCTGGTGCCAAATCAGCCACAACCATAGCGACGACAACAGCCCCCACTACAAATAATTCAGCAATAACTGCTACTGAACCAACTTCAATGATACTTACATCATCAACTGAATATACCACACAACTCCCCAATACTAGTTTAGCAGAAATGCCCACCATCCATGAAATCAATGTAACAATGCCAGCTCCAACAACTGGTCAACCAACCACGCCAGCTCCAACAACTGGTCAACCAACCACGCCAGCTCCAACAACTGGTCAACCAACCACGCCAGCTCCAACAACTGGTCAACCAACCACGCCAGCTCCAACAACTGGTCAACCAACCACGCCAGCTCCAACAACTGGTCAACCAACCACAATGACAAATGAATCATCTACAAAACCCAATAGTAATTCAACTGAATCTACAACTTTCCCTCAAGCTATCCCAAGCACTACAAAGCAAGTGCAAACAGCAACTGCATCTCCGACCCCAAAATTGATCAGCAAAACCCCTAAGTTGACTGTGACCCCAACAAATGTGTTTACCACACAGCAAGTCCAGGAAGCAACAATGCTGCACAAGCAAGGAGATGGAACCAATGTGAGCAGTTCAACTCCTGGAGCTGTGCCCACATCCACAATGGCTGGAGGAGCATCAAAGCCACCAGAAATAAACCCCAGAACTACAGTTGCTTTCAGTGATGGGACGAATTATGTCTTTCCTCCGGTGCCTGCTGGAGCTCTCATCAAATATTTAGCTGACACCAGTTCATTAATAGCTGTACTAATATTTGGGCTGTTGTTTTTCTTGGTAAGTATTGTATTGTTTGCCCAAAAAGCATTTGAAAGCTATAAAAGAAAAGACTATGTTCAAGTGGACTATTTAATAAATGGAATGTATGCAGACTCGGATATGTAAGAAAAAGGAAAGTGAGAAATATAGGAAACATAACACTTCTCCATTATAGTAATGGGAGTGTTTCATCAAACTAAGCACATTTGTAGAAAGTATGGTGTGGATCAGCAGCAACTTATGCCGTAAGTCAGACAGTACTGTCTCATTCTGGAACTTCTGAGGGGCTTTCAGAGGATCAGTTGCCTGAGTATCCATTATGAATTTCTGAATATTACAATTGGGGCTGTCCTGAGATTGACTGTACCCCTCTTTGTTAACCTCGATTAAATATTTTGGGGGACTGTCCTCCTTGGTTCTGGCTAGATTGCAACAAAAAAAGCTGCTGCTTAAGTCACTGTCTTGTTTAAAAAATATCCTTGGTGTATTTTTGATTAAAAGGGAATTTTGCAATAAAATAAGTTTTGAATGAGAATAATGCAGTAACCTAAAATAACCTTCCCAGCAATACAGTTGAAAAAACTGTGCTAATGAACATAAAGCCATAAAATACAATTGTAATGTACCACTATGCAGTTTTCTTGCCTTAAAATGTAATTTTTTTATCCTAGATTCCTAAAATTTGAATCTATTTTTGGGAGGTGCTTGTGTATAATTTCGTGAGATTCCTGTGCATTACTTCATCATATAACTATTAAAATGGTTTCTGTATAATAATCACAGAAATACTATTGTATCTTGCTGCTGTAAATGCTCTGCTTTTCTAAACTACCTTAATGGAAGACAGAATGTGATGCACATAAAAGTACAACGCTCACACAGTTTCACTCGTACTACTTTAGCATGTGTCTTTCACATAGTGTGTGGCAGTCTTAACAGCAACTTAGTTACAACACATCAAAGCCCATCAGTTTGCAGGTCAAAATTGTCACATGATGGATGTCTCTTCCCCCCTCCCCTCACTCGCACTAACTCTGAAGATATAGAATATATGTAGCGTATGAAGAAGGAGACTATGTGTTACGGTGACTTTCAGAAAAATAGATGCATTCTGAAACCAAGACTAAATGGGGGCAAAAATGGGCTCGGTAACTCCTGTTTTTTGGGCACTATAAGGCCCCATAAGGTTCCAAAATGGCGTCCGTGGCACGCGCACACACTTCTGATGCAAAGTGCGCCAGACGCTATATTGGTAAAGGGGTTAGCGCGAGCGCACCTAACATCTGCCGGAATTATGCAGAGCAGGCAGATCATGATGTGCACCCTGATTTGATGCCAGCGCTGCCATTTTGGAGCCCCATGCTCCAGCCTACACCCTCTCTTAACCTCCCACAGCTGAACACGCATTCAGTGGAATGAAGAATTCCTGACCAGCGCTATTTAAAGAGATCATCAACTACTTACAGGTTAGTTGCTTGATTATATCTTCTGGCTGTTGATGCAATTCTATGCGTTTTGGGTACTTTTCCATACTTGTTAAAAGTTTCAATATACTGAAGTATTTAATTGATGACTTAAAGACTTGTGCACAATCCAGTTGCTTCCACGTGGGTGGCCTACTCGGGCTTCCTCTTGGCATTGAGCATGACTGGGAGAATGAGCAGAGGCCGTGCAGAGCAGGACAAGCTGCTAGAAGAGGGAGGATGGGGAGAAGGACTCTCAGCAAGAGGTCATATTCGCAGAGGGTCTTCAGGGAGCAGATCTGTTGGAGAACAGATTGCAGGAGTGCTGTGACGCCGCTTTGCACACTGGTATCCAGAGCCATGATGGTAGCAGTCTGAGCTTTCATGGCAGCAAATGGAGATTGTATGACAGCACTATGAGCTTCCACTGTAGCACTCAGACATTGGGTGGATGCTGCTTGTGTTGCAATGGAAGCTGAGGCATCGGCCATCAGACGCTGCATCATGGTTGGCTCCACAGGTGCGTTGATGAAGGTGGCCACCCGTTCCATGTTGGAAAGGATGGGTTCCAAGCTCTGCACAAAGCCCTGTGTCAAGTTGGTGCCGGACTCCTCCATGCTCCTTGACATTGAACACAGGCTTTCTGGTAGGCTATCCAGTGCACCAAGCATTTGGGTGTGTACATCCATCAGCCTTCTTCTGTAGCCTGGCCCATTGAAGTCATCATCTGAGTCCTCTGCAGCAGAACTAGTGTGTGACCTCGCCCTCCAGCAACCTGACACCTGCGCTATCCTTTCTCACCCCCCGCCCCCGCCCCCCCCCCCCCCCCCCCCTCCCATCCCTGGCTGCAATGCATTTGTGCCTGCTGTCTCCATGTGCAGATCCTATCCTCTAAATTAGGTGCAATGTCAGTATCTGAGCTGGTGGCTGTGACTGTGAAATCAAGTGACGGTGTGTTTTCATCTTCACTGTGTTCTTGTCTTCCTCCACTTGTTGGGCAGGTTGCAGTTCTTGGTAGCTGAAAGGAAAATGGGACAAGGGTAAGGTTGCGGTGAGGGGAGAGAAATTAAGAAGTGGATGCTTACACCATCAGTAGCTTCTCAGTCAGAAGAGACTGGGATGAGGGAGAAGTGGGATGAGAGAAGGAGGATTAGGTATGCGGATTCCCTCATCTTCAATGGCTTCAGACCCGCCGGTGGCCACGGCCTCAGCAATGGCTGTTCCAATAATGGCCAGCACCGTCTCCTCCATGGGTGTTAGAATATGCTGGCGTGCCTCTCCCACTTCGGTTAGTTCCTGCTGCCTCCTGTTGTGCGCCGCCTTCTCCTGCAAGAGAGGGGGAAGAGTGTCAGCGAGTGTTGTGCAATTTGTTGGGTGATGTGGCTGTCTTGATTGAATAGCTGCCATTGTGTGCAAGATGTGAGATGTGGGTTTGAGGCTTGCAGAAGTGTTAAGTGTGTGAGGTGAAGTGAAGCATATGAATGTTAGGTATGAGTCCTGATTGTAGAAATTGTTGGTAGGTGAATGATGGGGGTGTGGTGAATTGAGCAGTGTCTGAGGTTAGTTGGTAGGATAGGGCATTTGAAGATGCATTCATGGACCTTTACCACTCGTGAGATCGTTAAACTTGTTCCAGCACTGCATCTCGGTCCTTTGGATTAAACCCCTGGCATTGACCTCTGTGGCTATCTGTTCCCAGTGCCTTCTCATCATGTGTCTGGAGGGCCTCCTTCCCCTATGAGGATACAGGACATCTCTCCTCCTTTTCACCTGCTCCACCAAGACATCCAGTGCAGCATCCGAAAACCTGGGGGCCCACTCTCTCCCATGGTCAGTCATTGATCTCTCTTTTCCAGGTCAGATTCAGTTGCAGAACGACTCCCAGCACCTGCTGCAGCCACAATGCACCTCCCCTTTAAAAGGTGCAAGCTAGCTTTAAGTAGTGCAGACTAGCTTTAAAAAGTGTAAGTTACTAACGATATTGGGACCCCTGCTGATGAATGCAACCAATCAATAGTGCGGGAAGCACTGGCTGCACACAGAAATCATTGTACAGGAAACTCTTTATTAACCGGCACCCAAATATCCGGAAATCTCTCTTAACCGGCAAAATTCTTGAGTAGGTAACCGGGGTTTTCCTTCATCTCTCGTTTAAAATTAACTTAAAAAAAACCCCCGAGGCGTTTGCCTTGTATCGGAGCGTGTAGATTGGGAGGGGAATGTGCAGCCCGGGTAGGCAGCGGACACGACAGATGGTCAGCTGGTGGTTCCCGGGGAGACGGAGCTCCGAATGCAGGCGCATGTCAATGTGTACGGGGCTCTCGTACGTTGGGAGATATAACTCTCCATTATCCGGACTTTTTGATTAACTGGCACCACGCCGGTCCCGTCGGTGCCGGTTAATAAAGAGTTTCCTGTAATTAGCAGGCAAAACAAAGTTGGCATGCTGCCTACATTCCACTCAACGGGCGCGGGTTAATCGCGCACTTCGATCCCCGCACCCATTTTTGGGGGGTTAACCAATTAATAGCCCATTATCTCTCTAACATCAAAGGTGAATGCCAGAAATTGGATCAGAGTAAATTGACAATTGGCTTTGTTGCAATCAGCAGACTCTGTTGTGTTAGCTGCTCTCAGTGTAATAGCAGTAGGAGTGCTTCAAAGGGTGTGAGTGCCCCTGGATAGAGAAGGGAAATATTAACCAGACTTTCTGCTCCTGACCACTGCCCAGTCACTCCTTTGGAAAATGCATAATTATGGATTTGAGTGAGAACAGATTAGGCTTCCCCCTCTCACCCACTTAAATTATACAAATGGTATCCAGTGTTGAGGAAGTTGGGGTTTTTTCCATCCACAATTGAAGGCTAAAGCAGTAACTTTGTGAGAACTGTTAGGAGGATAGACATATCAATTGGAAAGGTTCACGCACAAATGCTTAGCAGCTTACACTGCATTCATGTATGCACTACTTTTCCATAAGTATTAACTGTATTTATTTTACGTTAACTTTGTCAATTGGAATTTTTACCATGTAGACTTTGTCATAAGCTGATACATAGAGAAAGAGCAAGTAATATGGAGAGCAAGAAATCAAGATCCTTAAGACGAAGAGTTGAAGATTCAGAAAAATTCACAAAGTTATAAATCCAAAGACTGGAGCCAGAAAAAGGCATTGTAAGTGAAGAAAGGTATTGGGAATTACCTCGGAACTCAGCAGTCAGTTTCTTTGTGATTGATATTTTGTGAGACCTAATGAACAATTGAGGGATGGAGGTAGGAATAAGTAATTCTTCGGGGAGGAGATTTCTGTGGATACTTAACTGAAAGTTTTTTTTATGTCTCCGTGATTGGAGGGAACGCATGATGTAAAGAAAAAAACCTTGCATTTATATACCTTTTTTTGTTTTCAGGATGTCCCAAAGCACTTTACAGCCAATGGACGACTCATCCTGTTCACCCTTTCTAAAGCAATTAATCTGGTTGAGCACCATCCTTCTCCAATGCCACTCTTCTGTCATCCAGCTCCATGGGAATGAAAGAAAGAAAAACTTGCATTTATAAAATGCCTTTCACAGCCTCAGGACATTCCAAAGCACTTCACAGCCAATTAAGTACTTTTTGAAGTGTAGTCATTGTAATGTAGGCAAATGCAGCATCCAATTTGCACACAGCAAGGTTCCACAAACAGCCATTGGATAATTGACCAGATAATCCTGTTTTGGTGGTGTTGGTATCCCTTGCGTTTACTAGTATGTCTCCAACAATGACTTATTTTCCCTCCCTCTGAGGTCCCCCAATCATCTATCGTCAGCCCTCATCTCTTATGTACATGCTTGCTGCCCCCCAATGGCATCATCTGCAGGCACTGGGTCAGCTTTTATATGCACACTGATGACACCCAGTTCCAGTCCTCCACCACTTCTCTTGACTGCCTGAATGCTAACAGACTGCTTGTCTGACATCAAGTCTTGGATAAGTCAAAACGTCCTACAGCTCAACAGTGTGAAAACTGTGGCCATTGTCTTCTGATCCCATCACGTATTCTGCTCCCTTGCCATTGTCTCTATCCCTCTTTCTGGCTACTCTTTCAGGCTGAACCAGACAGTTTGCAATCTTGGTACCCTTGTCGATCCTGAACTGATCTTTAAACCCCAACACTGCAACTGCTTACATCTACCACTGCAATATTGCTTGCTTTTGACCCTACCTCAGCCCATCTGCTGGTAAAAACCCTTATACATGTCTTGGTCACCTCCAGATCTGACTACTCAAACACTGCCCTTGCTGATCTACTGGAAATTCCATCTGGACCAAAACTCTGCCACATGTATCCTGTCCTGCACTAAATCCCACTTGCCCATCATCTCATCCTTGTCTACACTGGCTCCACATACTCCAAACCAGTCAATTCAAAATCCATGGCCGGAATTTTCCTTACCTTGGCGGGGCTGGTGTCCATGGCGGATCCCGATCCCGCTGCTGGCTCCATCCCGCTGTACAAAATGAACTTGCCTTAATGGGGCCTATAAAGCCCGCCCAGCGCATTACCCGGCCCAATTAGATGGAGTGTGTCTGGTGATGTAATTCATGACACATTTTAAGCTGGGATCCTTAAAGGAACCCTGGCCACATTAGATTTTAAGTTTACTCTAACATAATGGGTGTTGAATCTTTACTGTACAATCATATAATAAAAGTTATATATGAGTGACGAAATAAATATTTAAATAAAGTTATTAAGTAATATGACTCCATCAACAAATATGATCAAGAACATAATTAAAGTGCTTTAGTCACAAATCTATAGACTTTTGTATCAGTAACTGGTACAAATAAAAGATGTGTGTGTATAGGTAAGACATAAAATTAAGCAGATTTTAAATGTAATTGTAAAGGGGTGGATTTACAATCTTATGCAAGTTCAGCAGAAGAGCTGTGGAATCCCTGACAAACAGTGTAAGTGGTGCTTACAGTGTGTTTTGGGGATTTCTGCAGCTCTTCCGTTGAAGTTAACAATGGATAAGTGAGAACCTCCGCAGAAATTCCCCCTAAATTATAGAATCATAGAAGATAGGAGCAGGAGTAGGCCATTCGGACCCTCTAGCCTACTCCGCCATTCAATGCGATCATGGCTGATCATCCAAATTCAGTACCCTGTCCCTGCTTTCTCTCCATATCCCTTGATCCCTTTAGCCTTAAGAAATATATCTATCTCCTTCTTGAATATATTTAATGAATTGGCCTCAACTGCCTTCTGTGGTAGAGAATTCCACAGGTTCACCACTCTGGGTGAACAAATTCCTCCTCATTTCTGTCCTAAATGGCTTACCCCTTATCCTTAGACTGTGACCCCTGGTTCTGGACTCCCCGACCATCGGGAACATCCTTCCTGCATCTAGTTTGTCCTGTCCTGTCAGAATTTTATAAGTTTCAATGAGATCCCCTCTCATTCTTCTAAACTCCAGCGAGTATAAGCCCAATCGACCCAATCTCTCTTCATACGTCATTCCTGCCATCCTAGGTATCAGCCTTATGAATCTTTGCTGAACTCCTTCCATGGCAAGAACATCCTTCCTCAGATAAGGCGACCAAAACTGCACACAGTACTCAAGGTGTGGTCTCACCAAGGCCCGGTACAACTGCAGCAAGACATCCTTGTTCCTGTACTCAAACCCTCTCGCTATGAAGGCCAACATACTATTTGCCTTCTTAACCGCCTGCTGCACCTGCATGCTTACCTTCAGTGACTGGTGCACAAGGACACCCAGGTCTCGTTGCACTTCCCCTTCTCCCAATCTATTGCCATTCAGATAATAATCTGCCTTTCTGTTTTTGACACCAAAGTGGATAACCTCGCATTTATCCACGTTATATTGCATCTGCCACGCTTCTGCCCAATCACCCAACCTGTCCAAATCATCCTGGAGTTTCTCGGCATCCTCCTCGCAGCACACACGCCCACCCAGTTTTGTGTCGTCTGCAAACTTGGAGATATTACATCTAGTTCCCTTGTCTAGATCATTAATATATATTGTGAATAGCTGGGGTCCTAGCACCGATCCCTGCGGTACCCCACTAGTCACTGCCTGCCACTCGGGAAAAAGACCCGTTTATTCCAACTCTTTGCTTTCTGTCTGCCAACCAGTTCTCTATCCAAGTCAATACCTTGCCCCCAATCCCATGTGCCTTAACTTTACACGCTAATCTCTTATGCGGGACCTTATCAAAAGCCTTTTGGAAGTCCAAATACACCACATCCACTGGTTCTCCCTTATCTATTTTACCAGTTACATCCTCAAAAAATTCCAGTAGATTAGTCAAGCATGATTTACCTTTTGTAAATCCATGTTGACTTTGTCCGATCCTGTCACTGTTTTCCAAGTGCTCAGCTATTACATCTTTTATAATGGACTCTAGCATTTTCCCCACTACCGATGTCAGGCTTACAGGTCTGTAATTCCCCGATTTCTCTCTACCACCCTTTTTGAATAGTGGGGTAACATTAGCTACCCTCCAATCCATGGGTACTGTTCCAGATTCCATCGAATGTTGGAAGATGATCAGCAATGCATCTACTATTTCTAGGGCCACTTCCTTAAGTACCCTAGGATGTAGATTATCAGGCCCTGGGGATTTATCGGCCTTCAATCCCGTCAATTTCCCTAACACCATTTCCCTACAAATATTGATTTCTTTCAGTTCCTCCCTTTCATCAGACCCTATGTTCCCCAACATCTCTGGGAGGTTATTTGTGTCTTCCTTTGTGAAGACAGAACCAAAATATGTATTTAATTGGTCTGACATTTCTTTGTTCCCCATTATAAGTTCCCCTGATTCTGACTGCAAGAGACCTATGCTTGATTTCACTAATCTTTTTCTCTTCACATATCTATAAAAACTTTTACAGTCAGTTTTTATGTTCCCTGCAAGCTTACTCTCGTATTTTATTTTCCCATTCTTAATTAATCCCTTTGTCCTCCTTTGTTGAATCCTAAACTGCTCCCAATCCTCAGGTTTGCTGCTTTTTCTGGCCAATTTATATGTCCTCTCCTTGGATCTTATGCTATCCCTAATTTCCCTTGTTAGGCACGGTTGAGTCACCCTTTTTGTTTTATTCTTATGCCAAACTGGGATGAACAAATTCTGTAGTTCGTCCATGCGGTCTTTGAATGTTTGCCATTGTCTATCAACCATCAACCCTTTGAGTGACATTCCCCAATCAATCCTACCCAACTCGCACCTCATACCATCGTAGTTTCCTTTATTTAAATTCAGGACCCTAGTCTCTGAGTCAACTACTTCACTCTCCATCCTAATGAAGAATTCTATCATATTATGATCGCTCCGACCAAGGGGCCTCGCACAACAAGATTGCTAATTAATCCTTTCTCATTGCATAATACCCAGTCTAAGATGGCCTGATCTCTGGTTGGTTCCTCGACATATTGGTCCAGGAAACCATCCCGTAAACACTCCAGGAATTCCTCCTCCATAGTATTGTTACTAATTTGGTTAGCCCAATCTATATGTAGATTAAAGTCACCCATGATGACTGCTGTGCCCTTATTGCACGCTTCTCTAATTTCCCTTTTAATGCCATCCCCAACCTCCGCATTACTGTTTGGAGGTCTATATATCACTCCCACTAACGTTTTCTGCCCCTTGTTATTTCTCAGTTCAACCCATACAGATTCCACATCATCAGAGCTAATATCCTTCCTTTCAATTGTATTAATCCCCTCTTTAACCAGCAATGCTACCCCACCTCCCTTTCCTTTTTGCCTATCTTTCCTGAATATTGAGTACCCCTGGATGTTGAGTTCCCAGCCTTGGCCACCCTGGAGCCATGTTTCGGTAATCCCAATCAAATCATATTCATTTACCTCTATTTGCGCAGTTAATTCATCCACCTTGTTCCGAATGCTCCTTGCATTAAGACACAAAGCCTTCAGGCTTGTTTTTTTAACGCTCTTCGACCTATTAGAATTAGTATTTACTGTGGCCATGTTTGATTTAAACTGTTGTTTTCTCTGACTGCCACTTTTGTTATTCTCCTTCCTATCTTTTGCTTTTATCCTTGTTTCCCTTTCCTCTGTCTCCCTGCTCAGGTTCCCAACCCTCTGCCATTTTAGTTTAAACCCTCCTCCAGAGGACTAGCAAACACTCCCCCTAGGACATCGGTCCCGGCCCTGCCCAGGTGCAGACTGTCCGGTTTGTACTGGTCCCACCTCCCCCAGAACCGGTTCCAATGCCCCAGGAATTTGAATCCCTCCCCCTTGCACCATTCCTCTCGCCACGTATTCATTTGAAATATCCTTCTATTTCTACTCTGACTAGCACGTGGCACTGGTAGCAATCCTGAGATTACTACCTTTTGAGGTCCTATTTTTTAATTTACCTCCTAACTCCCTATATTCTGCTTTTAGGACCTCATCCCGTTTTTTACCTATATCGTTGGTACCTATATGCACCACGACAACTGGCTGTTCACCCTCCCCTTCCAAAATGCTCTGTAGCCACTCTGAGACATCCTTGACCCTTGCACCAGGGAGGCAACATACCATCCTTGAGTCTTGTTTGTGGCCGCAGAAACGCCTATCTATTCCCCTTACAATAGAATCCCCTATCACTATAGCTCTCCCACTCTTTTTCCTCCCATCCTGTGCAGCAGAACCACCTACAGTGCTAGGAAGTTGGCTGCTGCTGTCTTCCCCTGATAAGCCATCTCCCTCAACAATATCCAAAGCGGTATATCTGTTTGAGAGGGGGATGGCCACAGGGGACCCCTGCACTACCTGCCTGCACCTATTACTCTGCCTGGTGGTCACCTGTTCCCTTCCTGCCTGTACACCCTTTACCTGCGGTGTGACCAACCCCCTAAACATGCTATCCAGGATGTCCTCAGCATCGCGAATGCTCCAGTATGCATCCATCCGCAGCTCCAGCGCCGCAATACGGTCTGTCAGTAGCTGCAGCTGGGTACACCTCCCACACACATGGTTGTCAGGGACACAGGAAGTGTCCCTGATTTCCCACATAGTGCAGGAAGAGCATGTCACAGCACCGAGCTGTCCTGCCATGACTTACCCTTTAATTAATTAATTAATTAAAATTAAATGGATCCCACCAATTACATTGGAATTAAGTGATATACTCAAGGGCCCTTGCTTAACAGTAGTCCCCGCTACACAAAGAGACCGTAGAAACCACAAAATTTAAGTTTAGAAAAATTGAGATAGAAAACACTCACCAACCAATCACTTACCTGCTTTTTGGTGACGTCACACTACGAATACTTTTTGCTTCCCTCTCCCGGAACCTGGATTTGTAAGCCGCCTCGGGGCTCACCTTAAATACCGCCGCTCGCCGCCTCTGTTCCCTCGCAGGTCCACCACCTCTGCCGCCTCGCCGCTGTAAATTCTCAGACTGAAAAATTAAATTAGTCATATTCAGGGACTGAAAGCAAATTGAACCAGTGGAATGAGTGATGAGAATGAAATTGTTACGGTTGATGACTTGATTTAAAGTGTAACTGGACAATCACAGTATACTGTGAGAAAAAGCTGACCAGAAACAACACAAAAATGTATTTAAATGGTATACGTCATTTTTTTATAGTGCAGATCAATTCACTGCAATTACTGTTCAGTTGGAAGGCAACAGCCGAGAATGGCCAGTGAAAAATTAACATTTACCAGTAGCTTTTCAAGTAGAACAGAATCTCCATCAATCTGTTAGCTGATGTAATCAACATGTTTTTATTTTGGTTTGTTTTCCATGCTGTCAATTAATCAGCTGGAGCAATAGCCACGGAACTCACACCTCAGGTTGACAGACGTGATTCCCGAGCTGTGTGAATCCCGTGGCCATGCAGGGAAATTTGAAAAGTAGGTGGAAAAAGGCTCTTAAGTGCCTGTAAAGTACCTCGTAATGATTTCAATTGGGTCCCAGCCGCTGCAGGTCGGGTCGGCTCCACGCTGATGGATGCACCTGTGGGACCCGCTGTCAAAAAAAACCAACTTTCCCACCCGACCTGCCACCGATCGCGCCCACTACCACCCCGGAAAATTCATCCCCTTGTCTTTGTCTAAACCACCCTCCAAAGCCTTGCCCAACCTTTATTTCTACAATCTCCTCCGGTTCACCTTTTTCCTCAGGTCTTTTGTACATTCCCCTCTCCCAAATACTTTAGCTATCTTGATCCTACTTTTAGAAATCCCCTCCCTGAACCTCTTCACTTCTCTCCCCACCACTTTAAAAACTTACACACAACCCATCTCTTTGATCTAGCCTTCAGTGACCCTTCTTAATCTCTTTCCTCCTGGATCAGCATCCATTTTGTGTGACTATCTGTAAGTACCTTGGGATGTTTTCCTTAATGTGTTAAAATGTGCTGTATAAATGCAAGTCGTTGTAGTAGTAACAACAATCTTGCGCCCATCGTTTACTTTCTATGCAGCACCCATCTTGATAAAAAGGCAAAAAACTGCGGAAGCTGGAAATCTGATATTATAAACACAAAATGCTGATAATACTCAGCAGGCCAGGCAGCAGCTGTAGAGAGAGAAGCAGAGTTAACGTTTCAGGCTGGTGACCTTTCGTCCGAACTGAAAAATGTTACAGATGTAGTAGGTTTTAAGCAAGCGCAGAGGCAGGGAAAGGAGTGGGGAGGGGAGGGAAGGGAAGGGCATGGTAGGATGGAAGGCAGGAGTGAATAAATGAACAGCAGAATCATTACCAGCACCTGTTGTCTGGAAAAATTGCTAGCAGTGATAATGATCTGAAATTGTTGAACTCAAATGTTTTTTTTTTATTCGTTTATGGGGTGTGGACATCGCTGGCAAGGCCAGCATTTATTGCCCATCTCTAATTGCCCTTGAGAAGGTGGTGGTGAGCTGCCTTCTTGAACTGCTGCAGTCCGTGTGGTGAAGGTGCTCCCACAGTGCTGTTAGGGAGGGAGTTCCAGGATTTTGACCCAGCGACGAAGAAGGAACAGTGATATACTTCCAAGTCAGGATGGTGTGTGACTTGGAGGGGAACGTGGAGGTGGTGATGTTCACGTGCGCCTGCTGCCCTTGTCCATCTAGGTGGTAGAGATCGCGGGTTTGGGAGGTGGTGCTGAAGAAGCCTTGGCGAGTTGCTGCAGTGCATCCTGTAAATGGTACACACTGCAGCCACGGTACGCCGATGGTGGAGGGAGTGAATGTTTAAGGTGGTGGATGGGGTGCCAATCAAGTGGGCTGCTTTGTCCTGGATGGTGTTGAGCTTCTTGAGTGTTGTTGGAGCTGCACTCATCCAGACAAGTGGAGAGTATTCCATCAAACACCTTACTTGTGCCTTGTAGATGGTGGAAAGGCTTTGGGGAGTCAGGAGGTAGACATTCGTCACAGAATACCTAGCCTCTGACCTGCTCTTGTTGCCACAGTACTTATGTGGCTGGTCCAGTTAAGTTTCTGGTCACTGATGACCCCAGGATGTTGATGGTGGGGGATTCGGCGATGGTAATGCCATTGAATGTCAAGGGGCAGTGGTTAGACTCTCGCTTGTTGGAAATAGTCATTGCCTGGCACTTGTGTGGCGCGAATGTTACCTGCCACTTATCAGCCCAAGCCTGAACATCATCCAGGTCTTGTGGCAGGCGGGCATGGACTGTTTCAGTATCTGGGGAGTTGTGAATGGCACTGAACACTGTGCAGTCATTAGCGAACATCCCCATTTCTGAACTTATGTTGGAGGGAAGGTCATTGATGAAGCAGCTGAAGATGGCTGTGATGATTGAGCTCCAAACACCACAACCATCTTTGTGCTAGGTATGACTCCAGGCAGTGGAGAGTTTTCCCCCCGATTCCATTGACTTCAGTTTTACTAGGGCTCTTTGATGCCACACTCGGTCAAATGCTGCCTTGATGTCAAGGGCAGTCACTCTCGCCTCACCTCTGGAATTCAGCTCCTTTGTCCATGTTTGGACCAAGGCTGTAATGAGGTCGGGAGCCAAGTGGTCTTGGCGGAACCCAAACTGGGCATCAGTGAGCAGGTTATTGGTGAGTAAGTGCCGCTTAATAGCACTGTCGATGACACCTTCCATCACTTTGCTGATGATTGAGAGTAGACTGATGGGGCGGCAATTGGCCAGATTGGATTTGTCCTGCTTTTTGTGGACAGGACGTACTTGGGCAGTTTTCCACATTGTCGGACAGATGCCAGTGTTGTAGCTGTACTGGAACAGCTTGGATAGAGGAGCGGCTAGTTCTGGAGCGCAAGTCTTCAGCACGACAGCCGAGATGTTGCCGGGGCCCATAGCCTTTGCTGTATCCAGTGCGCCCAGCCGTTTCTTGATATCACATGGAGTGAATTGAATTGGCTGAAGACTGGCTTCTGTGATGGTGGGGACCTCGGGAGGAGGCCGATATGGATCATCCACTTGGCACTTCTAGCGGAAGATGGTTGCAAATGCTTCAGCCTTGTCTTTTGCACTCACGTGCTGGGCTCCACCATCATTGAGGATGGGGATATTCATGGAGCCTCCTCCTCCCATTAGTTTTTTAATGGTCCACCACCATTCACGACTGGATTTGGCAGGACTGCAGAGCTTTCATCCGTTGATTGTGGGATCTCTTAGCCCTGTCTATAGCATGCTGCTTCCGCTTTTTAGCATGTGTTGCAGCTTCCCCAGGTTGACACCTCATTTTTAGGTGCGCCTGGTGCTGCTCCTGGCATGCTCTTCTACACTCCTTATTGAACCAGGGTTGATCCCCTGGCTTGATGGTAATGGTAGAGTGAGGGATATGCCGGGCCATGAGGTTACAGATTGTGGTGGACTACAATTCTGCTGCTGCTGATGGCCCACAGCACCTCATGGATGCCCAGTTTTGAGCTGCTAGATCTGTTCTGAATCTATCCCATTTAGCACGGTGGTAGTGCCACACAACATGATGGAGGGTGTCCTCAGTGTGAAGACAGGACTTTGTCTCCACAATGACTGTGCGGTGGTCACCAATGCTGTCATGGACAGATGCATCTGCGACAGGTAGATTGGTGAGGACGAGGTCAAGTAGGTTTTTCCCCTCGTGTTGGTTCTCTCACCACCTGTCGCAGGCCCAGACTGGCAGTTATGTCCTTCAGGAGTCGGCCAGCTCGGTCAGTAGTGGTGCTACTGAGCCACTCTTGGTGATGGACATTGGAGTCCCCACCCAGAGTACATTCTGTGCCCTTGCTACTCTGTGCTTCTTCCAAGTGGTGTTCAACATGGAGAAGTACTGATTCATCAGCTGCGGGAGGGCGGTAGGTGGTTTCCTTGCCCATGCTTGACCTGATGTCTTGACATGGGGTCCGGAGTCAAAGTTGAGAACTTCCAGGGCCACTCCTTCCTGACTGTATACCACTGTGCCACCACCCCTGGTGGGTCTATCCTGCCAGTGGGACGGGACATACCCAGGGATGGTGATGGAGGAGTTTGGGACATTGGCTGAAAGGTATGATTCTGTGAGTATGACTGTGTCAGGCTGTTGCTTGACAAATCTCTCAATTTTGGCACAAGTCCCCAGATGTTGGTGAGGAGGAATTTGCAGGGTCGACTGGGCTGGGTGTGCCGTTGTCGTATCCGTAGCCGGTGCCGAGGTCGATGTTGGGTGGTCCGTCCGGTTTTATTATTATTCTTGTATTTCGTAGTGGTTTGTTACAACTGAGTGACTTGCTAGGCCATTTCAGAGGGCAGTTAAGAGTCAACCACATTGCTGTGGGTCACATATAGGCCAGACCAGGTAAGGACGACAGATTTCCTTTCCCAAAGGACATCGGTGAACCAGATGGGTTTTTACGACAATCCGATAGTTCCATGGTTACCATTACAGATACTAGCTCTTTATTCCAGATTTATTTAATTAACTGAATTTAAATTCCCCAGCTGCTGTGGTGGGATTTGAACTATCTCTGTAATCTCCTTCAGCCCCACAACCCCCCCCCCCCCCCCCCCACCGAGATATCTGCGCTCCTCTAATTCTACCCTCTTGTGCATACCTGATTATAATTGCTCAACCTTCTGTTGCCGAGGCCCTAAGCTCTGGAATTCCCTGCCTAAACCTGTCTGCCTCACTACCTCTCTTTCCTCCTTTAAGACACTCCTTAAAACCTACCGTCACCTGCCCTAATTTATCCTTATGTGGATCAGTGTCAAATTTTTTGTCTTAAAATACTCCTGTGCAGCGCCTTGGGACATTTTACTACGTTAAAGGCGCTGTATAAATACAAGTTGTTGTTGTTATTGCTGCTCAATTGTGTATTACATTTTGGGTAATAGTGACTATTCAGTCTGTAAGTTTGCTGTGTACCACGTCACCAATTTTTTTTCCCAATTAAGGACACTCATCTAAGAAATTAAATAGATGAATGGAAACCATTTTAATCAAAATTGCTAATCTTATTGGTAATGTTTATGCCAAAACTTGTTTTTTTTAATAAATTATTTTTCCATCTCTATAATTCCATTCCCTTTTTCACATTTTGCCTAACTCCAGGCTCTTGGAGCTATTTTCTCTGAGGTAGTTGTTTGTCAATAAGAAAGTTCCACCTGAGAGGTTGTTGATATACTTAGATAAAGTGCGACCAAATTGTGCTGCTGACTGCATTATAATGTTACACTGGAGCAAATAAAGCATCAAAAGATCAAAGTTCAAAAAATATATATTGTTACCTAGCTGAATGTAAACATTCGCAAAGTTCCAGGACAATGGGAGCCAGAGGCAATTCAAAATTAAGGTGTGTTACAACCAAATTGCTGATTGAAGGCTGGCTCTCTGCTGTGATTGATCTGTGTACAGTTTTTGGAACTGAGGGTGCAACATTCTCAGTGTTCACCCGAGGCTTAGCATTTTGCTTGTGTCATTGCACTGAACTTTATTTTTGCTCCTTCCGAGCATTGCCTTTTTGTCTGGTTTTTTTTGTATTTTTTACTTCTTCCTTCACTTGTGTTTGATGAATCTGTTGGAGTTTTTTGAGGTTGTAACTAGCAGAATAGATAAGGGGGAACCAGTGGATGTGGTGTGTTTAGATTTTCAGAAGGCATTCGATAAGGTGCCACACAAGAGGTTACTGAACAAAATTAGGGCTCATGGGATTGGGGGTAATATACTGGCATGGATTGAGGATTGGTTAACGGACAGAAAACAGAGAGTAGGAATAAACGGGTCATTTTCGGGTTGGCAGGCTGTAACTAGTGGGGATCAGTGCTTGGACCTCAGCTGTACACAATCTATATCAATGATTTGGATGAGGGGGCCAAATGTAATATATCCAAGTTTGCTGATGACACAAAGCTGAGTGGGACTGTAAGTTGTGAGGAGGATGCAAGGAGGCTTCAAGGGCATATAGACAAGCTAAGTGAGTGGGCAAGAACATGGCAAATGGAATGTGAAGTTATCCACATTGGTAGGAAAAATAGAAAAACTGAGTTTTTTAAATGGTGAGAGATTGGGAAATGTTGGTGTTCAGAGGGACCTGGGTGTCCTTGTACACGAATCACTGAAAGTTAACATGCAGGTACAGCAAGCAATTAGGAAAGCAAATGGTATGTTGGCCTTTATTACAAGAGGATTTGAGTACAAGAGTAAAGAAGTCTTACTGCAATTATATAGGGCCCTGGTGAGACCACACCTGGAGTATTGTGTACAGTTTTGGTCGTCTTACCTAAAGAAGGATATACTTGCCACAGAGGGAGTGCAACAAAGGTTCACAAGACTGATTCCTGGGATGGGGGGATTGTCGTTTGAGGAGAAATTGAGTAGACTAGGCCTATATTCTCTAGAGTTTAGAAGAATGAGAGAGGATCTCATTGAAACATACAACATTCTTACAGGGCTTGACAGGGTAGATGTAGGGGGGATGTTTCCCTTGGTTTGGGAGTCTAGGACCAGGGGTCACAGTCTCAGAATAAGGGGTCGGCCATTTAGGACTGAGATGAGGAGAAATTTCTTCACTCAGAGGGTGGTGAATCTTTGAAATTCTCTACCCCAAAGGGCTGTGGAGGCTCAGTCATTGAGTATATTCAAGACAGAGACTGATAGATTTTTAGATATTAAGGGAATCAAGGGATATGGGGATAGTGCAGGAAAGTGGAGTTGAGGTAGAAGATCAGCCATGATCTTATTGAATGGCGGAGCAGGCTTGAGGGGCCGAATGGCCTACTCCTGCTCCTATTTCTTATGTTCTTATGTTTCCTGTCACTTGGAATAAGTTTTTTTAGCTTACTGTTCATATTCAGTGAAAATTAGATAAAATTGAAAACTAAAGCAAGATTAAGACAGAAAAATGTCTGTTTCGAGAAAGTACATAGAAGCTGACTGAAAATGACACATGGAAATATTTTAGTCCTGATACTAACTTGTATGTGGGGAATTCATTCCCCAGTGAAATGAGAGCACAGGCCAGTAATACCCTTGCTCAGAGTTGAACAGTTTGTAGGATATTTATCTTGCTGTCATAATTGCCACAGACTGTTGGTTTCCAAATTGTATTACAATAACAACAACAACTTGCATTTATATAGCGCCTTTAACGTTAAAATGTCCCAAGGTGCTTCACTGGAGCGTTATCAAACAAAATTTGACACCGTGTCACATAAGGAGTTATTAGGACAGATGACCAAAAACTTGGTGAAAGAGGTAGGTTTTAAGGAGTGTCTTAAAGGAGGAGAGAGAGATGTGGAGATGCTAAGAGAGGGAATTCCAGAGCTTAGAGCCCAGGTATCTGAAGGCACTGCCACAAATGGTAGAGTGATTAAAATCGGGGATGCACAAGAGGCCAGGATTGGAGGAGCGCAGAGATCTCCGAGAGTTGTAGGGCTGAAGAAGCTTACAGAAATGGGGAGTGGCGAGGCCATGGAGGGATTTGAAAACTAGGATGAGAATTATAAAATCGAGGCGTTGACAGACCCGAAGCCAATGTTAGTCGCTGTCTTGTATGGCGAGCACAGGGGATAGGTGAACAGCACTTGGTGGGAGTTAGGATACAGGCAGCAGAGTTCTAGATGAGTTCATGTTTATGGAGGATGGAAGATGGGAGGCCGGCCAGGAGAGCATTGGAATTAGGCAAGTCAAGTCCAGGAGGGCACTGGAATAGTCACGTCTAGAGATCAGAAAGGCATAGATGAGGGTTTCAGCGGCAGATGGGCTGAGGCAGGGGCGGAGCCGGGCAGTATTACGGAGGTGGAAGTAGGCGGTCTTGGTGATGGATTAGATATGTTGTTGGAAGCACATCTGAGTCAAATAGGTTGCGAACATGCTAGTTCAGCCTCAGACAGTCAGCAAGGAGCCAGTGGCTAGGGAACGGAGTTTGTGACTGAAGACAATGGCTTTGGTTTTCCCAATATGTGGAGGAAATTTTTGCCTATCCAGGACTGTATGTCAAACAAGCAGCGTGACAAATCAGAGACCGTGAAGGGGTCGAGAGAGGTAGTGGTGAGACAGAGCTGGGTATCATCAGCGTACATGTGAAACCTGACATGTTTTTGATGATGTCGGCGAGGGGCAGCATGTAGATGAGAAATAGGAGGAGGCCAAGGATAGATCCTTGGGGGACTCGAGAGGTAACGGTGCAGGAGCGAGAAAAGAAATCATTGCAGGTGATTCTCTGACTAATACTGGATAGATAAGAATGGATCCAGGCAGTCCCACCCAGCTGGATGATGGAGGAGAGGCGTTGGAGGAGGATGGTGTGGTCAACCATGTCAAAGGCTGCAGACAAGTTGAGAAGGATGAGGAGGTATAGTTTACCACAGTCACAGTCACTTTTGACTTTGATAAGGGCCGTTTCAGTGCTGTGGCAGGGCCGGAAACCTGTTTGGAGGGGTTCAAACATGGAGTTGCAGGAAAGGTGGGCATAGATTTGGGAGGCGACAACACATTCAAAGACTTTGGAGAGGAAAGGGAGGTTAGAGATGGGGCGGTAGTTTGCAAGGACTGAGGGGTCAAGGGTGAGTTTTTTGAGGAAGGGATGATGATAGTAGATTTGAAGAGGAGGGGGACAGTACCGGAAGAGAGGGACCCATTAACAATATCAGCTAACATGGGGGCCAGGAAGGGAAGTTGGGTTGTCAGCAGTTTGGTGGGAATAGGACGAGGGAACTGGAGGTGGGTCTCATGGACAAGGTGAGCTCGGAGAGGACATGAGGTGAGATAGTGATGCGTTACAACTCTGCAAAATAGGTACTCCTCCCCTCAGCAATGGAAAGAGTCCCTCTGTGGGAAATGGACAAATTCACACTGATGAAATAGGAGATGCTATTCTGGAGATAAGGTCAAAGTACATGGTTAAGACAGAGTACAAGAGGCTTTATTCAACTTCTTATTGTGTTGCATCTAATCCTGAATGCAACAAGTGGAAATGTACAGAGGGAGTGCTGCAATGTGGGATGCTGTCATTCAGATGAGACGTTAAACTGAGATCCCTTTCTGCTTGTTCAGGTGGACGGACAAGATCCCATGGCATTATTCAAACAAGAGCAGCCAGTTCTCCTGGTTTCCTCGCAAGCATTTCTGTCTCAATCAAAAAAAGAGGATATTTTGTAATTCATTTAATTTGCTATTTGTGGGACCTTTTTGTGTTACCTATATAATTATGGTGACTGCACTTCAAAAGTAATTCATTTGTTGTGAAGCACTTTGGAATATTCTAAGGCTGCTTGGGCAGTAATCTGGCAGTGCGAATCACCTGCCCTTTGTACAGCCCACCTGATTTTCATTCCATTCTTTTCCGCTCTGTTAGATTACCACTCAGGCAGTGAAGATGAAAATCTAACCCACTGTATCAATGCAAGTTCTTTCTTTTTGTGGACAGATCCAGAAAACATGGGACAAGCTGGCAGCTCTTGTGCATCCCCTCCAACATGTACTATTTATGCCACGTTACTAATTTCACCACCGTGTGTCCTTTCTGCAGTCGAGCTGAGACAACTTTCCAAGTGTACCCAGAGCCAGATTATTTCAAGCGCTGCTGCTTAATTTCTGGTTGCACTTTTCGCTAACGATATTTGTTTTTTGTCGCCCAGCGCGAGGGTGAGCAGGTCAAAGAAAGTGCTGTTGGGTCTGCTCCTGGAGTAGGAAAATCAGCCATGCACATGGATGTGAAGGATCACTGAACCAAGCTTGACAGTTGTGTACTGGAAGATCTCCTGCAGGCTGATTTTGAACAGGCATAGGTCACTTTGGTTGGGAGGCTGTAAGCCTAGTTGCAAATTTGAGGCCTAGATTTTAACAGTTAAGCATAACAAAAATGTAAACATGCATCAAAATAAATATGTTTTCGCCTCAATTTTCTGACTAGTTTGATTGTTACATTGTCCAGTCACAGTTTTACTAGTGTATTGTTTAAATTTTGTCTGTCTGGCCAGAAGCTTTCTGTGAAAGCCATAGCATGTTTTGTCGAAAAATTTCCAATATTTGCCAAATATAACTACTTATTAAGAAATTAAAGTTACTTCATTAAAATCATGACACAAAACATTTTTTTGGGCACCTCATTGTTTTCCTAATGTCCTTTTGTTATCGCCTATGTATCCAAGGAGTGTCCTCTTCTGTACATCTACAGCACCACATAGTGGTCAAAAATATTTTCGTGATCAGAAATATTTTAGCTTTGTAGCACAAGTACAGATCTTTTCTATGTAACAAAAACAAAGTAACAGGCAAAGACTTGTTCAAAGCTTTTTTGTTACCACATCATGATGTCAAACTGCTGCTAAATTGCATGGGAAAACATGAATTGATATCAACAAGAAGACGCCCCAAACCACCCACACACACGCACACAATTGCCTCACGCTGCGGTACAATTCTATAGGTACTCCGGTACTTCACCCAAGTAATCATTCTTTAAGTATGAGCCTGGACAGTGAGCTTCAGCAGGTTATTCAACTTTGGGATGTGGGTAAGGTTTTACATAGGATATACAGCACAGAAACAGGCCATTCGGCCCAACCAGTCCATGTCGGCTTTATGCTCCACTCGAGCCTCCTCCCGACTTTCCTCATCTAAATCTACCAGCGTAACCCTCTATTCCTTTTTCCCTAATATGCTTATCTAGCCTCCCCTTAAATGCATCTATACTGTTTGCTTCAACTGGGGTAGTGAGTGCCACATTCTCACCACTCTCTGGGTAAAGAAGTTTCTTCTGAATTCCCTATTTGATTTCTTGATGACTATCTTATATTGATGGCCTCTAGATTTGCTGCTCCCCACAAGTGGAAACATTCTCTATCTACTCTATCAAAACCTTTCATAATTTAAAGACCTCTATTAGATCAACCCTCGGCCTTCTCTTTTCAAGAGAAAAGAGACCCAGCCTGTTCATCCTTTCCTGATAGGTATAACCTCACATTTCTGGTATCATCCTTGTAAATCTTTTTTGCACCCTCTCCAATGTCTCTATATCCTTTTTATAATAGGGCGACCAGAATTGCTCACGGTACTCCAAATGTGGTCTAACCAAGGTTCGATACAAGTTTAGCATAACTTCTCTACTTTTCAATTCAATCCCTCTAGAAATAAACCCTAGTGCTTAGTTTGCCTTTTTTATAGCCTTGTTAACCTGTGTCACTACTTTCAGTGATTTGTGTATTTATACTCCGAGACCCCTTTGCTCTTCTACCCCACCTAGATTCCTATTTTCCAAGAAGGCATCTCTAGTTGGATGTATTCCTGGAGGTTTCAACCTGCCTCAGCCCCGCCCCCTCACGCTCCTGCCATTGGTGACCCTATATGTCCAACCTCCAGCCGCCCCGCCCCCTCACGCTCCCGCCATTGGTGGCCCAACATGTCCATCCTCCAGCCGCTCCGCCCCCTCACGCTCCCGCCATTGGTGGCCCAACATGTCCAGCCGCCCCGCCCCCTCACGCTCCCGCCATTGGTGGCCCAACATGTCCATCCTCCAGCCGCCCCGCCCCTCACGCTCCCGCCATTGGTGGCCCAACATGTCCATCCTCCAGCCGCCCCGCCCCCTCACGCTCCCGCTATTGGTGGCCCAACATGTCCATCCTCCAGCCGCCCCGCCCCCTCACGCTCCCGCCATTGGTGGCCCAACATGTCCATCCTCACAGCGCACCGCCCCCTCACGCTCCCGCCATTGGTGACCCAACATGTCCATCCTCCAGCCGCCCCGCCCCCTCACGCTCCCGCCATTGGTGACCCTATATGTCCATCCTCACGGCGCACCGCCCCCTCACGCTGATTGAGAAACTAACAGATTCTTCCTCACTCAATTGGATGATTCTGAACTCAGTCAGTCTTTTCCCCATCTCCAATATTTTTTGAACTAATAAGCGAACATGTTCAAAGAAAATGGGGGGAAAAAACATTTTTTTTATGCCGTGATGATTTTTCTCCTGGGTTTACATAGAATTACATAGAATGTACAGCACAGAACCAGGCCATTCGACCCAACCGGTCTATGCCAGTGCTTGTGCTCCACACGAGCCTCCTCCTGCCCCTTTTCACCTAACTCAATCAGCATAACCTATTCTTTTCTCCCTCATGTGTTTATCTAGCTTCCCCTTAAATGCATCTATGCTATTTGACTCAACTACTCCTTGTGTTAGCGATTTTCTGTTTTCATAACTTCTCATGGCTTCTTTTAGTTAAACCTTGTACGATATGACTTCCATTTAATCATTTTTAACACAGTGCCCTTTGGGCAGGAGAGAATGACATTGTCAAGTCGCGTTGAGCAATCGCTTTACTGACATCTCGGGGCAAACACAACTGGAAACAGTTTCCACATCTTACTCAGTTTCACAAATTGTAAAAAGTAATCATTAGTAGGTCAAGTACCCACATGAAAAACATGACATCAAAAAATACTGCTTGCGTGACTGACTGACAGAAAGATTTCTCCCTAATTCTGTGGAGGATAGGGGGGAAGACGAGTTACTTTTGCAATTAATTAGTTGAATACAATCAAAGTTCAACAAAAGTATCAACATGTGTGTATTTTAATAATTAGCAAAACACTTCAAATGTGACAAAAAAAATTCTTCACAAAACTGTAATTTAACCTTTTCAGTAGCATTATAGCATTGTGCAAAAGTTCCCATTAAGGCATATATGTTTGGCTATGTAATGTGCACTTGAATATTACTTTATTAAACAGAATGTTACATTTTCACATCTAACTGCATCACAGAACTTATGTGTGAAATACTGTATCGACTTCTTTTTAAAATAAGAACAGTGCAAATAATTGCAAGCATGCAGGGTCAATCTTGTCCAAACCTAAATCCCGGTTTGTTCTAGTGAAACAGTTCATTCAAAACCCTTTTAAGTAATGTTAACTAAATAATTATATCGTATATTGAATCAGTTTAATTTTCTCTCTTATTGATATTGTTTTAAAATAATTATAATATGTCATTTATGTGGTGTTTTGTCCAAAATAGGTACAGGTATACAAATAAGGAATTTAGTTAAAATATACAAGGTTTCAACATATTACAGGTAAAACTTAATCTTTTTGAGATAACTAGAACTTAATTATACATTAGAAATCTGATCATCTACTCTTTAAAAATGTAGTTTACGATAAACAGGTGATTGTAATGACTGATTTTTTATAGTGAACGGAATGAGGGAGGGTTGAGAAAGTTTATACCGAGGAAAATAAATATTGGAATTCAGTAATCTTAAATACTCCAGTCTTTTCCCTAGTCTTTGCGTGTCTATTTAAGGATTAGAATATGAAGTACTGCAACACCCACCTTTGCAATTAATTTGATTTGTAAGTCCCAGCCATGGGCTTATTAATAATTGCAAATAATTTATGATAACCACAGTCTGGACACAGTATTTTTCGTCTGAGAAACGGAGCTGGAAATAACCTACTCCATTATTTAAAAGCCTAAGTGGCTGTGGTGAGAAAACTGGCGTAAAACCTGGCGTAAATCGAGGAAATTCACAATTGGCATCAACTTGACTGTTTGATGTTTCAGCGAGAGGTGTTGGCGGAGCGACACCGAAATCCCAGGAAATTATGGCAGTGCGCGAATAGTGGCATATCTCATATGCCACAATTTCCTGGAACTTCTACTCTCGATTAATGGTGCACACCATAGATATGCCATTACTATGGTGCAGGTTTCCAGGAGATTCTGGGCCATTGTAATAAATTATATTAAAAATTCCTACCTTCATAAAGTAGATGTGTGCTATCATGGAAAATTAAAAACAGCAGCCGCACAGCATGCTATTCTGTAAGGCGCTATAAAATCCACTGCCATCCCCACATCACAGGTAACATTTCACTTGTTCCTCTGCCTAACTGCCTTTCAATCCAAGCTCCTTATCTTTCACACCAACAATTTTCAGTGAATTGTTTTCAATCTCCCTAAATACAGGAAACTCTTTATTAACTGGCACCCAAATATCCGGAAATCTCTCTTAACCGGCAAAATTCTTGAGTAGGTAACCGGGGTTTTCCTTAATCTCTCGTTTAAAATTAACTTTAAAAAAAACCCCGAGGCGTTTGCCTTGTATCAGAGCGTGTAGATTGGGAGGGGAATGTGCAGCCCGGGTAGGCAGCGGACACGACAGATGGTCAGCTGGCGGTCCCCGGGGAGACGGAGCTCCGAATGCAGGCGCATGTCAATGTGTACGGGGCTCTCGTACGTTGGGAGATATAACTCTCTCCATTATCCGGACTTTTTGATTAACCGGCACCACGCCGGTCCCGTCGGTGCCGGTTAATAAAGAGTTTCCTGTACCGCTCTTTGTACTCCACCTGTGGTCTAGAAATCCAAACAGCTATTGAAGGTTCCTTCATCGGCAAAACGAGATTCCAAAGGCAACAAATGAAAAGAAACAACTGCCCTCTCAGGAAGCCAGTCTCCAGGAATATCTTTAAATTTTAGAACTTTCTTGGTGCAAACATACAATGGCAGATCCCCACACTGACTTAACTACAGACCCCAGCAACAGTGGTGATGGGCAACTCCATGCTGCAAACTCTACAAACTGCATCTGCAGCTCCCTTTTGAGAGCTGGCCATAGATGGATTAAGGTCCAATGCTCTACACAAACTAGTCACCCAGGCCCTGACCATCAGTCAGTCATCCAGGTCCTACCCACCACCAGCCAGCAGGCCAAGCCCTGCACCCCAATCGCCAGCCAACCTATCAGGTCCCAGAACCCAGCCAACCAACAGCCAGCTGACTGGCTGGGTCCCAATCCCCAACTACCAGCCAGCCAAGCCTTGCATTTTGTCCAACGCCTCCTGGCCCCAGACGACGACTTCCTTTAATGCTACGGTACCCCAGATTTTCTTCTTTCCTTGACCACCACCAGATGCTGTATTCCTTTGACTGCTTTTAGGCCCTGGTCTGTGTTCACCACTCCTGATGACTTATACCATTACATCATCCTGGATGAGTCTATTAACATTTTGGGTCTTGCCTAAATATAAATCATTCTTTCCTGCTCACCTCGCCCACTCCGCCTGGGTAAATACATCCACCATATCCCTGCACAAACTGTTGTGGTCACAGTTTGGCTCTTATCATCAGGTCCCACCATGACCTCTCCACTTACTCTTTCCGAGTCCTCTACCATACCTTCCAACTCTCCTTAAATCTCTTTATCACCTATCACCCATCCAAGTTGTCAGGCAACTTCCTGGCTGAAATCTCTTCCATCCCTCACTTAGCCTCTGTACTGAACGACTCCTCATCTTCAGTGATTTCAACTTTCAGCAAAATTCCACTAGCCCTCCCCTTTCCAATTTCTCTGCACTCCTGTCCTCACTCAATCTCACCTTGCACACCAACCACACCCGTGGCCTTTGTCACCTCTGAGGTTTCTAGTACTGGCAAGGTCATCTATAATTACTTTCTTATTTTCCCCAATGGCTACACCTCCCTGCCTTCCTCCAATGTCCTCTATGTTTACCCTCATGATTTTGAAATAAAAACTGCTCCCCCCCAGTGCCCTCTCCCATACCATCTGAAACTCCCAACTCTTCTTCTGTGGTTTTGCACCTGCCACAACACTGCTTCTGTTAAGCTGTTCAATAGTTCTTTTGCTTCTGAGCTATGGCTTCCCTTGAAGACTACTGTCTTTATCCCTTCTTCAAAAGGTCCATCCTCAACCCTTCTGTCCTCTCCATCTCCAACCTATCTTTTTTTAAATTGTCCAGGTTGTCCAAATAAAGCCATCCCAACTTCATGCTCAGCTCTCCCATCTCTCCCATTAAATCCCTTCACTTCAGTTTCCACCCTGCCCACAGCACTGAGTCTACCATGGTCAGTCACTAACCAATGTCCTTTGTGACTGTGACCATGGCATGCTATCTCTTGTCCTCTTTGGCCTCTTTGCAGCATTCAAAGGCATTGACTCCTCCAACCTCCTTCATTGTCTCTCCTCTGCTGCATCTCCGTGGCACTGACTTAGCTTCTTTCCACTCATCTGCCTCAACACAACCAGCAGATCTCCTGCAATGGCTTCTCCTCGCACCTCTGCATGGTCATCTCAGATGTGCCCCAAATTTCCATGCGTGGCTCCCTTCTTTTCCCTGTCTAAATGCTGCCTGTGGGCGACATATATGTTTAGCTGTTGAATAAGGACAAGCCTCTCTTCCGCCACACTATGGTCAATTAGCTTGCTAGCACTCACTTTCTAGACTCATGCATGAAGAATAGCGACTGGGATGTGGTATCAGAGGGTCGTTGGGACCTGTGTAACTGCATTTCGGAGTAAACCACGATCTCAAAAAGAAAGGCCAGGAATTTGCGGTGAGCAGCGAACTATGATACGCACAAGGATCTCGCAATCCTTGTGTTGAGAGCTTTGGGTTTTCCGAACTTCAAATCAGTTACCCTCTGATACCACATTCCAGTCACTATTCTTCATGCATGAGTCTAGAAAGTGTGTGCTAGCAAACTAATTGACCTTCAATTCAATTCAAGGGAACTTAATGGGGCTCCCCTTGTTCAAACTGCTGTGACGTCAACAGGCTGTCTAAGCAGCCAATCAAAAGGCAGAATTCTCACAGGAAGTGAGTAAGCCCTTAAAATTCTAACTTTTTAAAATAGTTAGAGAGAGCAAAAGAAAGATTGGGGCTCTCAGATGGGGAAAAGGCAAAGCTGAAATAAAGATGGACAAACTTTTTAAAACATTTAAAAAAAATTTTTGTAAAGTTCCTGAAAAATTTAAATATTTATTAAAATGGACAAATTTCACACTGCACAAAATTAAAATTAATTTTCCAGGCCCTTAACATTTGATTAACAGTCAATACACTGTTAAAACTCCAGTTACAGCTGATCCCTTTGGGTCTAACTTTTAGTGGGGAATTTAACAGCGTACTTACTGAGGAAGAGCCGAAGTTTTTGTCAGTTTCAATGATTTGGCTGATTTCACAGATTGCCGGCTCTGTGTGTGGGGGGGGGGGGGGGGGGGGGGTGCTGTTGGGGGTGGGGTCACAGGGCAGCCTGTTTTGGAGCTGTCAATGACTGACCGCAACTTCGGGATTTCCGCACGCGCCTGCGCCAGATCCTGAAGTTGCGGTCAGTTTCAAAGGCGGAATGACAGCGAACGCTGCCAGTTCGCCATCATACCGACTGCAAATTCCAGGCCAAAGTACTTATAACTACTGAAAGGTTAAAATATAACGTCAATATCTGTTTCTGTGGTCTGTAGAAAGGCATTAATAATTTGAATAAGTGAATATCAGAGGAATAATCTATCTTTTAGCTGTGGTCATTTTTCACACATTTCATTCCAAAAATTCATGCCACAACATTCTATTTATCTATTTTTTCACCTTAGCTGAGGACAAATAAGATTGGGCCAAATTTTTCTTTCAAAATAACGGTGACGATAATGACGCTCACTGTTATTTATGTGCAAATAGTACAGCAATTTCAGGCGAGGGGCAGATGCGCAGTTAAATGCAAATATTCAAAAGCTGCTGTCCGAGTTGCGCCGCTCCGCCATTATCTTTGCAAAAAGCGGCATTTCGCTGTCTGCCTCACCATTGAAATACATTGAATGTTGTAAAGTTGCAGTATTTGCGCGGTAGATACAAACTGAACTCGCCACAGAAAGCAAAGTCATGGGGGGAGAAATTCAGTATCGCCCCATTTGGGGCGCAATTATCTGTCGGGCGCAAAGATTAGCGCCTGGCACTAATTATCGCCACTGACTGCAAACTTGACTTTTATCGCCCCTGGAGGTGATTGCAGTGCTATATCAGGCGCTCCACACCTGTCTTAAGGCGCAAAGGCCGAGGAGCGAGGCGCTACCTCAGAGCGCTGGCGAAGCTCATGTAATGTCAGTCAGCAATGGAACACACACACAATGGCACGGGCCAGTTCTTAAGGGGGATGGTTAATCTTGCTTTCCATCCACATCCTGCTCATTGCAGCCTTGAATCTCGGCCTGGAGAGACCTGCACATCAAATCTGCTGGAAAGAACAATGGAGAGTACCAGGCCAAGAGCTCAGAATGCAGCCCCCACAGTCTCTGCTAAATCGATACAAGGAATGGCAAATCAAAATGAACCTGCAAAGTGCTGCTCAGTACCCAAAACTCCTTCACACAACGTTGAATCTCTCCAGAAGTCTCTCCCTCTCTCTCTCAGAATGCGTAGTTCAAAAATGGCACCAACAATAAAAGGCAGGAAGCGGTCACCTTTAAATAGCGCTCCCCCTTTCCCTTCATGACTGCAGAACGCTCCCCTCAACCTGTCGTTGCTAGCGTCAGGCGGTAAGGCAGGGGGCGCCACTCAATATCCGCTCCGGGGCGATACCGGGGCGTTGCGCACTCGAGTGACGTCATGATCTGCCGGCGCAGGAGATCGTGGCGGTAGTGTTTAGCGCCGCCGCAAAATGTCTAGTAATTTCGCGAGCGGCGCTAACTTCGCCGCGCCTGGGCGCTGGATGCTTTGTGCCCCATTAGCGCCCTCTTAAGGCGCTAACGGGAGGCGCAACCAACTGAATTTTTCCCCCATAGAGTCATAACGGCACAGAAGGAGGCCATTCAGCCCATCGAGTCTGTGCCGGCTCTCTGTGGAGCAATCCAGTCAGTCCCATTCCCCTGCTCCATCCCCGTAGCCCTGCAAGTTTATTTCCCTCAAGTGCCTATCCAATCTCCCCTTGAAAACATTGAGTGTCTCCGCTTCCACCACTTCCATCAGCAGCGAGTTCCAGGTCCTCACCACTCGCTGCGTAAAAATGTTTTTCCTCACCTAAAAGTACAGTGGGAAGTCTAACTAATAGTAGATGCCGGTAGGTGCCCTGCTACAGCAAAATCTGGACCATTATCTTCTAGCTTCCCAAATTGTCCTTTCAATTCTCAATCTTGCAAAATAATAAGATGAAGGCAGTATTTATTTCATACTTCTTTTCTGCCTAGTTTTCCCACTTCCCTACCCCTCCTCCTCCTCTTCGTTCGGGCTTTTACTCTTGTTGGATGTGGTCCCACCAGTGGTGGCTGCTCTCTGATACATTGCCCAAGTGACCATTCTTCATGTGTGACCCTGGACAATAAAGTGTCAGCAGGCTACCTGACCGGAGAGCATAAAGTATTCTAAATGTTAAACCTCTCGCTCTAGTTCTGTTTTTAATGATTGGTTCGGGGAAGAGGAGTCAGCAGAGATTTTATTTCCTGTTTTCGTAGGAGTGAAGCTTTGTTGAAAACTGCTATCCCAGAATACCTTGGGGGAGCCCTTTGTTAAATTAAATCAGAGAGCAAAAAACCACTGGAGAAGTAATTTAGTGAGTCGTATGCATTTTAAAGAGATATTTTGTTGAAAAAGTCCAGTATAGCACAGTGCTACTCCTAGCTCTAATACTAAAAACATACAGGTCCTACAACACATGCAAGAAATAAACTTTATTTAATAAAAAGCTAGTCATATAAATCACTTACAGTTGGGGGAAAAAAAACCTGAGACATCATAGGGCCACTTGTATCTTACAGCGGAATTACTCTCCATAGCTGATTCAATAAAATCATACTACATTTAATATTTATTAATTCTTGGCACATTGTGTCATGTAAGGCAATGTTAAAATTGTTTAAAAAAAGTTAAACTTTAAAAAATAATTATGCTAAAATAAAGAGGACATAAAGCAAGAGTTACATGGCTTACTAAAAATAAAAACACACTTGTTTTGAACTATATTTAAATTGAGGTTCAATTATGTGTTTGGTCGAGTCACAAACCACGAGTAGGCAGCAGGGCAGTTGGTGTACAATATGATTTCACTGTCTGGTCCATCCATCCTGTGGTTTGCACTGCGATTGTTTGAGGAAACTTTGCACTGGCACACTCGTTCACTTCAAATTTCTAATGCGAGGACTGGGTTAATACTGCCAGGCAGGCAGTTTTGACCAGACTATCCAGTTTTTGAATGAGCTTTCCAAATATTTCTAAAGCGTAAACTACACGCAAAAGTTTGCTTCTTAAAAAAAAAATTATTCCACTACTGTGTCTCTAAGTGAATTGCAATGTTTTTGTTGAAACTTAGAACTCATGACCCCACCTCCATGCCCTGCTATTATCCTGGCCCCAGCCTGGTTTTGGACTTGGCAAAAGGCAGCAATCCTAACTGAAACAGATAAACACAACATCCAGATTTTCAGTCGAGAGGCAGGCTCACAGTTTGTGAGGGACTACTGTACAGTGAAATATAAAATAAATATTTGTAAAATTACTTCTCGAAATGAAGTTATGTTTGAATAAGAAAATGCTGGGTTTTTTGTAACATGATGCGAGCGGTGTTGGACTGGGGTGGACAAAATTGAGAGGTCACACAACACCAGGTTATAGTCCAACAGTTTTATTTGAAATCACAAGCTTTCGGAGCTATCGATTTGCTCCTTTTTTGTAACACTCAGTGTTTGTCCTGGACCATGAAGGCTTGGTGACCTTTTGTTCTCCCTGCATCTAAAGATGCTGAAATTGTGGAAAATTAAAAGTTTTTATTATTTCAGTTTTTATGTTGATATATAAATTTTATTTCACAAGTTTACCACATATTTAGCATTCAGCAGAAGAAACCAAGGTTTCAATCAGATCCTAATGACAATGTGATAACAACACCCTGAAGTCCGCACAACCACTATGTTTGTAAATCATTTGTGCTTGTTTACCGCAGGTTTATTAATGGATGAGCCGATACGGTTAGGACGTGCCAAGATTCCCCTGCTCAACCAGATAGTACAGTCATTGAAATTCTTTCAGTACACCAGCAAAACCCCGTGTGAAATAGAAATGGTTTCGAATCAGCCTGTTTACATTGCTGGGTGGATTCCAGAAATCTGGTGGTAATACCAGAACAGTTGCACATGCAAAGTTATTTAAAAGTCACAAGCTTCAATTTTCTGTCGACCAAACTCTCCCAGAACCAGCAAGAATGCTAACTGGAGGCTTGGGGAGAAAAAAACGCCTCCTAGGTTTGCTTCATCACAGTGCTGTCGCTGAAAGGCTGTAAAATAAATACAGCATCTAATATAGCAATTAGGTGTCAGCCTTGGCTCGGTGGTAGCACTCTCACCTCTGAGTCAGAAGGTTGTGGGTTCATAGTCCCACTCCAGAGACTTGAACACATAATCAAGGCTGGCACTTCAGTGCAGTACTGAGGGAGTGCTGCACTGTCAGAGGCACTGTCTTTCAGATCAGATGTTAAACTCCCCATCTCTGTAATCTCCTCCAGCCCTACAACCTTCCGAGATCGCTGTGCTCCTCCAATTCTGGCTTCTTGAGCAGCCCCAATTTTAATCGCTCCACCATTAGCGGCCATGCCTTCAGCTGCCACGGCCTTAAGCTCTGGAATTCCCTCCTTAAACCTCTCCGCCTCTCTTTCCTCCTTTAAGACGCTCCTTAAAACCTACCTCTTTGACCAAGCTTTTGGTCGTCTGCCCTAATATCTCCTTATGTGCCTCAGTGTCAAATTTTATTTGATAACACTCCTGTGAAGCGCCTTGGGGCATTTTACTATGTTAAAGGCTCTATATAAATACAGGTTGTTGTTGTTGTTGTTGTCTACCCTCTTAGGTGGACGTAAAAGATCCCATGATAATATTTGAAGAAGAGTAGGGGTGTTCTCTCTGGTGTCCTGGACAATTTTTATCCCTCAACCAACATCAGTAAAACAGATGATCTGGTCATTTGTGTCTTTACTGTTTGTGGGACCTTGCTGCGCACAAACTGGTTGGTGCTTTACCCTATATTTCAACAGGGACTACACTTCAAAAGTACTTCATTGGCTGTAAAGCACTTTGGTACATTGTGAAAGGCATTATATAAATTGAAGTTATTTCTTTATGCCTTCCTTCTATCCAGGAATTTTGAGGCCTCAATATTTCATTTTGCAAACATATTCTTAGTCACTTCAGTCCATGTCTCATATTTGCCAAACATGCAGGTTTTTCTTCAACTTCACTCCACCCATACAATTAATTGTTGTTTTGGATTTCACAGAGAATTAGTTCATGTGTAAGTAAGTACCCATAAATAGCCAGAGTGAAATGCACAAACAAGAAGCTATAACACACGTGCTAAACTTTTACATTATGCTTAACATGCATATACAAGTCAAGGTAAAAGGCTTTAAGTAAACTGAGATCCTGTGTAGAACAATGTCTCTATGATGTTGCCATCCATTAAAGTTATCGTTATTGTAATTAACTTTAACCATTGTTTTCATGACTTAGAATGAAACGATTATATGTTTGGCTTGGTGCATGTTAAGTTTGCAGTTGTTCCCTGGTGATGTTACTAGTTTCCGTTTCATGCTGTACTGTACAGTAATCTAAAGCTTGTAAAAGAACTGGAAAGTATTGTTCATTACATGTAAATCCATGTAAGATTTATACAGTGTTTTCTTTTGATATTTTGTGCAGATGGTGATATTTAATACAAGATATTGGCACGTTGATGCAGAGGCCTAAATGTTTTGATTTGGCAAGAATCCCACTGGTTTGGTGGCGTAGTGGCCTTTCAGCCCGTTCCCCTTCACCTTGAATCCGGCAAACCTGCTCTGCACTCAGGCTTATTTTAGTTTTTGTTGTGACCTCTCCACATTATTTCTGCCCCTTTTCCTTTGCTTGACACCCCAGAAACTAATACATACTTAAACAGAGGAAAATCAATCCCAACGTATGTTCCAAGTCACTCCCATTTATTTATTTTGAACGGAGGAATGCTTCCATTAAAATAGTGAAGGAAGGAATTTCACATGAACTGGTTACATGTTCATATGCAAATATTCCAGGGTTTAATTTCAAGCCCCCTCTGTCTTTAACATAGCCCCTGTTAAACTGACTTTATATACAGCTTCCAAAGGCAGGGTTATTGAAAGGATCTGTTGCACATATATATTGAATGTCAGAATGCAGCTAAATAGGAATGTTGCCAACAAAACTGAAAGATATGAGTTCGTTAATTCAAAGACCTAAGCACTAGTGGCTTTTCAATGTCTAGCTTCATTAAAGTCGGCCTTTTGGTAGCTGTATAATAATAAATAAAATATGATCGTTTTTGTTTTGGTTTTGTTTGTGGCTTATTAACATACTTTTTCTCAAGTTGGCATCACATCTACTTGCTTGCGGTCCAGACTCAACAGTGCAGCTGGGAGATAGTCTGCTTAAAATGTATTCCATATGTGCAGAGACCATTTTGAGCAGAGATTTACAGGGTACAAAATGATTAAACAGTGGGCTTTGGAATGTCGCTCAACTTTATCCTTAAACATCGATTAATATAAAACCAAATCTAATGGGAAGAACAAAGCATTTGCATGTAAATGCTGAAGCTTCATGCAAATGCAGTTTAGCTTGGCAAAGAAAGTTCAGTATCAGGAGGATATTTGTAACAGGAGTTTACTCTGAAAGAGGTACAGTATGAGGTGTTCAGTTCTCTATACTGTAAGTAAAATGGCTGCAAACATTACGAAAAATGACTGCTGAGTATTTTAACTCATTCCCTCCCCACACAGACACATGAAATTTATAATGTAGCAACATTGTTTTTCTGCCTGACTTTCATTTGTAGACAGTTTCTTCTCATCATAAGAACTTGTAAAAGCTTTTTTTCCTTAACGAATTTTAACCAAATTTTATACAATTGAGTTCTTTCAAGAGCAGGGCTATTTCCCATAGAATAAAAACTTGAGGAAAACAAGAGGGCTGACTCCACCATTTTGTTTTCTTTTGTAATTTAGGAAATTTGTGTATCAAAGTGAATATGTAAAGTTATCTGATTGTGTGGCTTTTTTTTAGAAAAGGATTACTGCGGTGAGGTAAGATTGCTGTCTTAAAGAATGCCGAACAAATACAGTGATGAGTTCTTTAATCTTCAAGTTTCACTGTTTGCAGATTTTAATATGATAAAACTATGGATTATTTGTTCTTAAACTAAATACATATTCTTTCCTGAAATAAACAACATCGAATGAAAGCATAATAGTATGAAACTTGTTCATTAAAAGTAATATATGTTTATGAACACACACAAAATGTCAAAGGTCCAAAATAAGGATTTAAAGAAAATTTAAAAAAATTAAAATGACATATTTTGTAATAACATGATTAAATGTACTACTACAACAGCAACTTCCATTTAAATAATGCCTTTAATGCAGAAAAATGTCCCAAAGTGCCTCACAGAGACATAAGTAATAAAGAATGGACAGCAAGCCAAAGTGGAGCTATAAGGACAAAAGCAAAAAACTAGGGATGCTGGACATCTGAAATAAAAACAGAAAATGCTGGAAATACTCAGCTGGTCAGGCAGCATCCGTGAAGAGAGAAACAGAGTTAACATTTCAGATCGATGACCTTTTGTCAGAACTGGAAAAAGTTAGAGATGTAACAGGTTTTAAGCAAGTTTGGAGGCAGGGAAAGGGGGAGGTGAGGAAAGAACAAAAGGGAAGGTCTGTGATAGGGTAGAAGGCAGGAGAGATTAAATGACAAAATGGATGATGCTGCAAGGCAGAAGGGAGTGGTAATGGAACAAGTAAAGAAACAAAAGATGGGTCTGGAGGAGGTGTAAATGGCAATGGCAGAATTATTACCAACAGCTGCTGTCTGAAAAAATGGGAGCAGTGGTTATGATCTGAAATTGTTGAACTCGGTGTTGAGTCCAGAAGGCTGTAAAGTGACTAATCAAAAAATGAGTGCTGTTCCTCGAGCTTACCTTGTGCTTCATTGGAACAGTGCAGGAGGTTGAGGACAGAGAGGTCAGAGTGGGAGCGGAGTGAATAATTAAAATGACAGGCAACCGGAAGCTGGGGATCGCGCTTGCAGACTGAACGGAACTTATGAATGGATTGTTAACTTTAATATAATCATCTTCATTGTTAAAACCTGAAAATGGACATGAATTTTAAAGAAGTTTTAAAATGTTCATAAGGGACGTGACAAAGGGAAGAACATTACCAGTCAAAGATGATCTGAATGTAAATAGAGGCGGATATATTTACAAAGGAAAAGTTGTCAGACAATTTGAGTGGAAACATGCATAATAATAATGAAGAATTCCTTTACCTTGCTCGGACAAATGAAATAGATATGAAATTATTTAAAGACAAAGAAGCACTTCTGAGAATGGGGGGAGCAAGGGTTGTAATCCAGGTCGACCTCAATTATCCTGATAATTGGCTGATCAGAAGTTTATTATCCCATAAACCATGGAAACCCATGAGTTATGTTATTTAAAAGAACATAATTGTGGCATTAAACATAAAATTAATTTTGGCAGCTTCCCCAGTTGCTAATTGCACTGCTCAATATGGAACTGAACCATGCAGATCCGGATGATTGTAGGTTTGATCCTTGGTCGGTGCTGAATTCACCGCTCTCAGATGGGATGGCAAGTTGCCTCAGGAACTCGGTAATAGGGTGAGGAAATATCAGGCAGGGTTTGTCCCCCTGAATTCTGTCCGGTGACCCCTGCTGGAAATGGCATGTGTGGACATCAGTGAGGATAGGATCCGGGCTCGCTGTGATTTCACCCTCCCTCCCCAATACAGTCAAACTACCTTCTGACACTAATATGTAGGATCCTAGATTTTTTTTAAATGATCACTTGGTTAAGATATTGGAAGATGATTGTTGCCCTTGGAAGGACACACACGGTCAGTGCCATATGTCAGAAAATTGGCGGGGGAAAATTTGAAATCAATGCATTGACAATTTCTGCCAAAATTAGACGAATTGGGATTATAACTTAGCATGTGTTAAAAGAAGCCGTATATCAGATGAAAGAGTCATTCATGGAAGTGAGATTGGGAGGCAGCATCCTGAAGGATGCATGCAAAAAACAGACAGAATGAAGAGCTACAGCAAGAGGTACTGACTGGGAGAGAGAGTACATGAAGAGAGGGTCAGATTGGAATAGAGAACAACAAGACCTACAAGCGAGGAGGGGGAGTAATAATGGGATAGCTGTTAATGATGGTTAGCAAATATTCTAAATCACTGTCATAATATTAAACTATGAGAAATAATCCGCCGGTTTCTAGTCTGCATGGGCATAAACAGAGCTACTATTGGCCTGCTTCTTCATAGAATCATTGGCCGCGAAATTCGGGGGTGTAGCGTCGGCCGTCAAGGCGAGTTTTGATGGAAAAATGGCGGCTGCCTTGCTTCCGACAGTGAACACGGCGGCCGCCATTTTGGAGAGGTTGTTAGCACTGCCGTTGCCTGCGTTCGCCTCTCACATGCAGGTTGTGACGTCAATCGGCGTGCAACGCCTGAATTGATGTACGACTGTGATTTTGGACGTCGCTGCTCTGCATACCGCCCTCTCTAAACCACGCACGGAAGAACGTGTGTGCAGCAGTACTTCAGAGACGCTGCCAACGCTTCGTAAAGGGACACACACATCTTTCAGGTAAATTTTGATTTGAGCTTTTGGAGTGCTTTTTTCGCATTTTATTGCATTAGTGGCTTGGTGCAATACATTTAAAAAGTTGTTAAAATGTGCAGGGAGTGCAGAGAGTGCTGCTGGATGCTTGCAAGGTTTTGGATGTTAAAGGAAGACCTCTGAGAACACCACTTGCTCAGTCCTGGGGGCTCTAGTTGCAGTCCCCCTTGGGCTGCAAATCACATGGAGATGAAGCAGAGGCAGCAAAGGGGACAAGCTGCTCGCAGAGGGAAGAGGAAGAAGCAGAAGAGGAGGAAACAGAAGGAAGGAGGCAACCCAGCCAACCCCTTTCTGGCCGGCATATCTGGGATTGAATCATCTGCCTGCGGTACCAGTGAACACAGCCCCAATTCCCCTTTCAACATTTGTCCCACACCTTACCTTCTCTCTGTTACTGACCATCACAGCGTCCTCTTGGTCACAATGCTGAAATAACAACCACCACAAGGCAAAGTTTCCAATCCAACTTTATCCATATATGCATCCAACATTACATCAAAATCAACTGATCACCCTTATGCATTCCCTTAGTGACTGTCTTGGGTGTGCCTTTGCCTATCTTAGTGGTGTTACGCAGCGCTACCCCAGTGGCTGCGGCATGGCTGGTGGAAGGCTGCTGACTTTCAGTGGGGGACACTGCAGATGGCCTTGCAGGACGACCTTGAGGAGCTGGTAGCTGGGAATGTGAAATTGAGTGATGGTGTTTCTTCTTCTTCTTCTTCACTCTTGGGTGTCTGAAATGAGGAAGGCACAAGGGTAGGGTTGTGGTGAGGGGAGGGCAGGAAAGCAAGAGGTGCACGCTTATACCATGTGCAGCTTGTACATCAGAAGAGATCGTGGGATGAGGGGGAAGTGGGATGTGAGAAAGAGGATAAGGTATGAGGATACCAGCCTCTTGTATTTAATGATAAATGTAAGGTATTGTGTTTAAATGCTAAAACACATCAAATATGATTGCAAAGTGGTCTCACTGATCATTTGGCACAGGAGTGTAACACTGTATTCCACTCAGTTTTTGTTATATATGCATACTGACATGAATCTTGTCATTCATGTGGAAATGACTTATGAAATAATACTGGGCGGCCTGCTGGTGGCGCTGTCCAGGGAGAGTATAAATACTCGGGCACAGGCCCAGCTTGCGCAGGACATTCTTAACAGGAACTAGTGAAGGACACAACTAGACCTCCATGTTGTAAAACAGTTGATTAAAGCTTTGTTTAATGCTTAGACCAAGTGCCTAGTAGTTTTATTACATCACATACATCATTGGTAACCCTGGCTGATAATTTTCAGGGTTTGTATTGCACTATAGCTTTTTGTGGTGGCAATAATGGGCCGGATCTTGCTGGAGCAGTGCATCTTGCGGCGTGCCCTGTTAGTTAGACTTTTATCTGCACCCTTCAGCTCAAAAATGCTTTGGGCCGTAACTTGCTGGAAGTGCGAGCTGATAACAGTGCAGTGAGGGCAACGGGGTATCTGGGAGCAACAAATCTCCTTAACCAATGAGATTTAAGGCTCGAGAAAGAAACAGAAGGATGACAGAGAAGGAAATAGGGTGAATTAGAATCAAATCAGGTACAGAAAGAGAAATAAAGAGAGTGAAAGAAAGACTGGAATAAGAGAGAGAGAGAGAAAATGAGACAGAAAGTAAAAGAAAAAAGTGTAAAGATTTCAAATTTCAGATTTTAAAAACAAACCTGTAGGAATGAGACTCCACAGTTTAAATTGTTCCCTTTCTGGGCAGAAGAGGTTGAATGGCATTGCAGGAACATATATGTCCTCATTAAAAAGGCACTTATGCTGTTAAATTGCAGCCCTAACTTTCTGCGGTGAGTGTAATTGACAATTAATGCGCAAATGCAGCAATTTTTAAAAACTCACGGGGCGGTTGAGGGTGAGCGGCGCAAATCGCCCAGCAACTTGTGGCGATTCGCAATTCACAAGCTATCTCTTCCTCACCACAAGTTGCTGGACGATTTAAACAATAATGACGCCAAGCGCCATTGAACGCACCGTTATTTTGGCAGCAAACTCTGCGCCAATATCAACCAGTTCAACCCAGCATTATTTAATCTGGTGCATTAAATGAGATTGTGTGAGGATATAAAAAAGAAAAAGAAAGACTTGCATTTCTATAGCGCCTTTCACGACCACCGGACGTCTCAAAGCGCTTTACAGCCAATGAAGTACTTTTGAAGTGGAGTCACTGTTGTAATGTAGAGGGATTTTCCTTTCACCTACTTAGTGCGAACAGTACAAGGTCTTTCTTTCAGCGAGCACATGCATCCTAACATTGTGACGTGTGTGGCTGTTGCTTGAACAAGTAAAAAAAACTAAGGCGATCACAACCTTCAAAGGAGGTTCATCTGCTCAACTGGAGCTTTTTGGCTCTTAATAAAAGATAAGTCAGACACAGATGGAGATGAAGCAAATAAAAGATAGTTGATCTCTGTGCTAACTTGCATAAAGATTCATAATTGTAGTTCATACAGCCCTGCGTGTAATTGTGAACTTGACAGCAACCCTCAGTTTGTATGCTATTGGCTCTTTTCCATCTCCAGACATAGATTTATCTGGCACCAGCTAATCTCGCTGTAGATTTATTCGTCAAGTTACTGACATTGGAGTTAATTAAGATAATCAGTATAGGGCTGATTTTCTGTTCCCAATGTTGAAGTGATGGAATTGGACTGCAGGCCTTGCACTGACCAAAGTCACACTGTGCCAAAGTTGCCAAATTTTGCAAGGACGGCCTCATTACATATGCATAGAGAGCTCCCAACCTGGCTGACCGTGCCAGGGAGAAACTTGCTTTCAGCACAGGGAGGGAAACAGCACATAACAGCTTCTTCTAAAAGGCTGGAAATGGCTGGTCAAGGATGAAGAGCACGTCCATTTTCTGATGGTGCTTCGAATGCGCTTGTCAGCAGAGCAACACAGGAGCGGCTGCGAGTATTTAAACAGCAGCACAGCTGAGCAGGGGAAACAAACTCTGTGCAAATTTGGAAAAGTGATGTTACAGTCAACGAAGCAGGGGAGCCGTGAAAGCTCAGGTTTTTCAATTTAGTATACACTCTATGCCAATTGTAGTTGATTATCGTTGATTAATATCCACCTTAAAAAGGGTAAATAAATAAATAATCATAGAAATTAATTAATTACTAACTGATTTGAAATCAAGCTAATTCTATTTACTAATTATAATCTAGACCTCTAGTGATTCTAGAAATAAAGTATTGCAAACTAAGGGTACAGAGGAGGTTTACCAGGATGTTACCAGGGATGAGGGACTTCAGTTATGAGGAGAGGTTGGGAAAGTTAGGACTGTTCTCCTTGGAACAGAGAAGGTTAAGAGGTGGCCTAATAGAGATTTCCAAGATGATGAAAGGTTTTGATAGAGTAGAGAGAGAAAAACTATTCCCTCTGTCGAGTGGGTCAATAACCAGAGGTCATAGATTTAAAATCATTGGCAAAAGATCTAGAGGGAAGATAAGGAGAATTCTTTTCACTCAGTGAGTTGTTGGGATCTGGAACTCTCAACCTGAAAAGGTGGTGGAAGCTGATTCCATAAATAATTTTAAAAGGGAGTTGGACAGGTTCTTGAGGATGAGGAACTTACAGGGTTACAGGCAAAAAGCGAGGATGTAGGACTAGGCCGACTGCTCTTTCAAAGAGCCAGCACAGGTCAAATAGCCTCCTTCTGTGTTGTAAGTTTCTATGATTCTATATATATTCAGAATAAGTATCTAAAGGGTTAAAATAAACTAAGTAGGGGATACTAACACGAAAGGGATTTAAAATTGTATTAAATAAGAATCTGGTATACATAAACATTAAATAAAGAAATAATAAATAGGAGTTAAAGGGGTACTAAGATAAAACATATAAATAACATAAGAGGCTTATCTATAATATAATATATATAATATAAGTAGACTCTAAATAGAATGGAGGAACAGCTGAAACCCGTTGCCTGCTATTCCTGCACCATGTCGGAACTCCAGGACACTTCAGGTGTCCTGGGTGACCATGTGTGCAGGAGGTGCCTCCGGTTGCTCGAGCTCAGAGTTTCTGAGCTTGAGGTGTGGCTGAAATCACGGCAGGACATATGGGCTGAGAAGTTACTGGATCGTACGTTCCAGAAGGTGGTCTGCCCCTATCATTTTCTCTCTCTCTCTCACATGGCAGCAGTCTTTCATTCTGCCATTGCCATTTACACTTCATCTAGAGTCATCTTTTGTTTCTTAACTTGTCCCATTACCATCTCCTTTCGCCTTGCACCATCATCCCTTTTGTCTTTAATCTCTCCTGCCTTCCATCCTATCGCAGACCTCCCCTTTTGTTCTTTCCTCCCCTCCCCGCTCTCCCTGCCCCTACACTTGCTTAAAAACCTGTTACATCTCCAACTTTTTCCAGTTCTGACAAAGGGTCATCAACCTGAAACGTTAACTCTGTTTCTCTCTCCACAGATGCTGAGTATTTCCAGCATTTTCTCTTTTTATTTTATATAATATCATTAAGATTGGAATCCAAAATTGGTAGGCAAAACAGTAATTGAACAATGGGAGGACGTCAAGGAGGAGATGGTTTGGGTACAGAGTAGACACATTCCTACGAGGGGGAAAGAAAGGGCAGTAGGATAAGTCAGGTTAATGCATGGCTGGAGAAATGGCGTAGAAGGGATTGTTTCAGATTCATGGGGCATTAGGACCAGGAGAAACAAGGTGCACAGAGGGCTGGGAGAGACAAATAGCACTAGAGCAAAGAATAGTTCCGAAATAGGAGAGATCGGACTGGGGGCAAATCTGAGGCAGTCTAAGATGAGTTAGGAGTGCATGTGCGTAAATGCACATGGCGTGGTAAATAAGGTTGGTGAGCTACAGCCACAAGTCGCCACATGGGACTACGATATAGTGACAATAACAGAGACCTGGCTCAATGAGGATTGGGATTGCCTACAAGGTATTCAAGAAAGATAGGGAAGGTCAGAAAGGATGAGGATGGCAGTATTGATCAAAGAAACTATTATAACACTGGAAGGGGAATGATGTAGCTGAGGAGTCAAAGTCAGAATCTATTGGGTTAGAATTAAGGAACAATCGAGGAGCTATTACGCTTCTGGGTGCACACATTTGAAAGTTCTTTATCTGAATGCACGTAGCATTCGTAACAAAATGGACGAGTTAACGGCACAAATAACTATGTATGGGTATGATCTTGTGGCCATTACAGAAACATGGCTGCAGGGTGACAACGTCTGGGAATTAAATATGCCAGAGTATTTAACAATCAGGAAGGATAGGCAGGAAGGAAGGGGAGGGGGGGGGGGGTGGCTATGTTAAGAAAGGAAGGAATCACTGTAATACAGAGAAATGATATTGGGTCAAAAGAGCAGGATAATGAAACAGTTTGGGTAGAGATAAGGAATAATAAGGGGAAAAAAACACTGGTGGGCGTAGTATATAGGCCTCCTAATAGTTGCAACTCTGTTGGAAGAAGTATTAATCAGGAAATAGTTGGGGAATGTAATAAGGGAACAGCTATAATTATGGGGGATTTTAACTATCATATTAACTGGACAAATCAAATTGGGCAGGGCAGCCTTGAGGAAGAGTTTATTGAGTGTCTTAGGGATGGATTTCTTGAGCAGTATGTAACTGATCCTACAAGGGGGCAAGCAACCTTGGACCTGGTCCTGTGTAATGAGTCAGGATTAATTAATAATATTAATTAATAATGTCCTAGTTAAGGATCCCCTTGGAATGAGTGACCATAACATGGTTGAATTCCATATCCAATTAGAGGGTGAGAAGGTTGGTTCTCAAACAAGCATACTGAGCTCGAATAAAGGAGACTATGATGGTATGAGAGCAGAATTGATTAAAGTGGACTGGGAAAATAGATTAAAGGGTAAGACGGTACATGAGCAGTGGTGTTCATTCAAGGAGTTATTTTACAACTTTCAAAATAAATATATTCCACTGAGGAAAAAAGGGTGTAAAAGAAATGACAGCCATCCATGGCTAAGTAAAGAAATTAAAGAAAGTATCCAACTAAAAACAAGGACATATAAGGTAGCCAAAGTTAGTGGGAGGATAGAAGATTGGGAAGTCTTCAAAAGACAACAAAAAGTAACTAAAGGATTGATTAAGAAAGGGAAAATAGACTATGAAAATGAATTAGCAAAAAATATAAAAACAGATAGCAAGAGTTTCTATAGTTATATAAAAAGAAAAAGAGTGGTTAAGGCAAACGTAGGTCCCTTAGAGGATGAGACTGGGAAATTAATGGTGGGAAACATGGAGATGGCAAAAATGCTGAACAAATATTTTGTTTCAGTCTTTACGGTAGAGGACACTAAGAATATCCCAACACTGGACAAACAGGGGGCTCTAGTGGGGGAGGAGCTAAATATGATTAAAATCACTAAGGAATTGGTACTCAGTAAAATAATGGGACTCAAGGCGGATAAATCCCCTGGACCTGGTGGCTTACATCCTAGGGTCTTGAGGGAAGTGGCAGTAGGAATTGTGGATGCTTTGGTAATAATTTTCCAAAACTCCCTGAACTCAGCAAAGCTCCCGGCAGATTGGAAAACTGCTAATGTAACACCCTTATTTAAAAAGGGTTGTAGGCAGAAGGCTGGAAATTATAGACCAGTTAGCCTAACATCTGTGGTGGGTAAAATTTTGGAGTCTATTATTAAGGAGACAGTAACGGAACATTTAGATAAACATAATTTAATAGGACAAAGTCAGCATGGCTTTATGAAGGGGAAGTCATGTCTGACAAATTTGCTCGAGTTCTTTGAGGACATAACGTACAGGGTGGATAAAGGGGAACCAGTGGATGTAGTGTATTTAGGCTTCCAGAAGGCATTCAACAAGGTGCCACATAAAAGATTATTACTCAAGATAAAAAATCACTGGATTGGGGGTAATATTCTGGCATGGGTGGAGGATTGGTTATCTAACAGGAAGCAGAGAGTTGGGATAAATGGTTCATTCTCGGACTGGCAACCAGTAGCCAGTGGTGTTCCGCAGGGGTCGGTGCTGGGTCCCCAACTCTTTACAATCTATATTAACGATTTGGAGGAGGGGACCGAGTGTAACATATCAAAGTTTGCAGATGATACAAAGATGGGAGGGAAAGTAGAGAGTGAGGAGGACATAAAAAACCTACAAGGGGATATAGACAGGCTGGGTGAGTGGGCAGAGATTTGGCAGATGCAATACAATATTGGAAAATGTGAGGCTTATGCACTTTGGCAGGAAAAATCAGAGAGCAAGTTATTATCTTAATGGCGAGAAACTGGAAAGTACTGCAGTACAAAGGGATCTGGGGGCCTTGGTGCAAGAAAATCAAAAAGTTAGTATGCAGGTGCAGCAGGTGATCAAGAAAGCCAATGGAATGTTGGCTTTTATTGCTAGGGGGATAGAATATAAAAACAGGGAGGTATTGCTGCAGTTGTATAGGGTATTGGTGAGACCGCACCTGGAGTACTGCATACAGTTTTGGTGCCCATACTTAAGAAAAGACATACTTGCTCTCGAGGCAGTACAAAGAAGGTTCACTCGGTTAATTCCGGGGATGACGGGGTGGACATACGAGGAGAGGTTGAGTAGATTGGGACTCTACACATTGGAGTTCAGAAGAATGAGAGGCGATCTTATTGAAACATATAAGATTGTGAAGGGGCTTGATCGGGTGGACGCGGTGAGGATGTTCCCAATGATGGGTGAAACTAGAACTAGGGGACATAATCTTAGAATAAGGGGCTGCTCTTTCAAAACTGAGAGGAGGAGAAACTTTTTCACTCAGAGAGTAGTGGGTCTGTGGAATTTGCTACCCCAGGAAGCTGTGGAAGCTACTTCATTAAATAAATTTAAAACAGAAATAGACCGTTTCCTAGAAGTAAAGGGAATTAGGGGTTACGGGGAGCGGGCTGGAAATTGGACATGAGTTTGAGTTCGGATCGGTCAAGGCCCTGTGGGTGGCGGAGCGGGCCCAGGGGCCGAGTGGCCTGGTCCTGCTCCTACTTCTTGTGTTCTTAGAGTTGAGGTTGGATCAGATCAGCCATGATCTCATTGAATGGTGGAGCAGGCTCGAGGGGCCGATTGGTCTACTCCTGCTCCTATTTCTTATGTTCTTATGTTCTTATACTTTTTTTATTCGTCCCTGGGATGTGGGCGTCGCTGCCAAGGCCAGAATTTATTGCCCATCCCTAATTGCCCTTGAGAAGGTGGTGGTGAGCCACCTTCTCGAATCGCTGCAATCCGCGTGGTGAAGGTACTCCCACAGTGCTGTTAGGGAGAGAGTTCCAGGATTTTGACCCAGCGACTATGAAGGAATAGCAATATATTTCCAAGTCAGGATGGTGTGTGACTTAGAGGGGAACTTGGAGGTGGTGGTGTTCCCATGCGCCTGCTGCCCTTATCCTTCTAGGTGGTAGAAGTCGTGGGTTTAGGAGGTGCTGCCGAAGAAGCCTTGGCGAGTTGCTGCAGTGCATCTTGTAGATGATACACACTGCAGCCACGATGCGCCTTTGGTGGAGGGAGTGAATGTTTAAGGTGGTGGATGGGGTGTCAATCAAGCAGGCTGCTTTGTCCTGGATGGTGTCGAGCTTCTTGAGTGTTGTTGGAGCTGCACTCATCCAGGCAAATCGAGAGTTTTCCATCACACTCCTGACTTGTGCCTTGTAGATGGTGGAAAGGCTTTGGGGAGTCAGGAGGTGAGACACTTACCGCAGAATACCCAGCCTCTGACCTGCTCTTGTAGCCACAGTATTTATGTGTCTGGTCCAGTTAAGTTTCTGGTCAATGGTGACCCCCAGGATATTGATGTTGGGAGATTCGGTGATGGTAATGCCGTTGAATGTCAAGGGGTGGTGGTTAGATGCTCTCATGTTGGAGATAGTCATTGCCTGGCACTTTTGTGATGCAAATGTTACTTGCCACTTGTCAGCCCAAGCCTGAATATCGTCCAGGTTTTGCTGCATGCAGGCATAGACCGCTTCAGTGTCAGCTGTGGCTCAGTTGGTAGCACCCTTGCCTCTGAGTCAGATGGTTGTGGGTTCAATTCCCACTCCAGGGACTTGAGCACATAAAGCTAGGCTGACACTCCAGTGCAGTGCAGTGCTGAGGGAGTGCTGCACTATCAGAGGTGCCGTCTTTCAGATGAAACGTTAAACCGAGGCCCTGTCTGCTTTCTCAGGTCGACATAAAAGATCCCATGGCACTATTTCGAAGAGGAGCAGGGGAGTTATCCCCGGTGTCCTGGTCAATATTTATCCCTCAACCAACATAACAAAAACAGATTATCTCGTCATTATCACATTGCTGTTTGTGGGAGCTTGCTGTGCACAAATTGGCTGCCGCATTTCCCACATTACAACAGTGACTCCACTTCAAAAATACTTCATTGGCTATAAAGCGCTTTGAGACATCCGGTGGTCGTGAAAGGCGCTATATAAATGCAAGTCTTTCTTTCTTCTTTCTTTCATTATCTGAGGCGTTGCAAATGGAACTGAACACTGTGCAGTCATCAGCGAATATTCCCACTTCTGACCTTATGATGGAGGGAAGGTCATTGATGAAGCAGCTGAAGATGGTTGGGCCTAGGACACTGCTCTGAGGAACTCCTGCAGCGATGTCCTGGGGCTGAGATGATTGGCCTCCAACAACCACAACCATCTTCCTTGGTGCTAGTTGTGACTCCATCCAGTGGAGAGTCTTTCCCCTGATTCCCATTAACTTCAATTTTACTCGTGCTCCTTGATGCCACGCTCAGTCAAATGCTGCCTTGAGGTCAAGGTGAAGTCAATCTCACCTCATCTCTGGAATTCAGCTCTTTTGTCCATGTTTAGACCAAGGCTGCAATGAGGTCTGGATCCAAGTGGTCCTGGCGGAACCCAAACTGAGCATCGGTGAGCAGGTTATTGGTAAATAAGTGCCGCTTGATAGCACTGTCGACAAAACCTTCCATCACTTTGCTGATGATTGAGAGTAGACTGATAGGGCGGTAATTGGCCGGATTATCCTGTTTTTTGTGGACAGGACATACCTGGGCAGTTTTCCACATTGTCAGATAGATGCCAGTGTTGTAGCTGTACTGGAACAGCTTGGCTAGAGGAGCGGCTAGTTCTGGAGCATAAGTCTTCAGCACGACAGCCGGGATATTGTCGGGGCCCATAACCTTTGCTGTATCCAGTGCGCTCAGCTGTTTCTTGATATCACGTGGAGTGAATCGAATTGGCTGAAGACTGGCTTCTGTGATGGTCGGTCCTCAGGAGGAGGCCGATAAGGATTATTCACTCGGCACTTCTGGCTGAAGATGGTTGCAAATGCTTCAGCCTTGTCTTTAGCACTCGCTTGCTGGGCTCTGCCATCATTGAGGATGGGGATGTTCATGGAGCCTCCTCCTCCCATCAGTTGTTTAATGGTCCACCACCATTCATGATTGAATGTGGCAGGACTGCAGAGCTTTGATCTGATCTCTTGGTTGTGGGATTGCTTAGCTCTGTCTATAGCATGTTGCTTCCGTTGTAGTCCTGTGTTGCAGCTTCCCTAGTTTGGCACCTCATTTTTAGGTACACCTGGTGCTGCTCCTGGCATGCTCTTCTACACTCCTCATTGAACTAGGGTTGGTTGCCTGGCTTGATGTTTATGGTAGAATGAGGGATATGCCAGGCCATGAGTTTACAGATTGTGGTGGAATACAATTCTGCTGCTGATGATTTAGGCCACCAAATAGTGGGTAGGAGATAGAGGAGCAAATTAGCAGGCAAATTACAGAAAGATACACCAAGTGATCACCCTACAGGAAATGGTCACCCCACAGACCATGACTTCTGGCTGTTCCCCTCCCCACTCGGAGCAGGCTCGAGGGACCGTATGGCCTACTCCTGCTCCTATTTCTTATATTCTTATGTGATAATGGGTGACTTCAATTATCCCAATATTGACTGGGTTAGTAACAGTATAAAGGGCAAAGGCGGGAAGGAATTCCTGAAATGTGTACAAGAGAACTTTCTTGATCAGTGTGTTTTCAGCCCAATGAGGAAGGAAGCAGTGCTGGATCTAGTTCTGGGGAATGAAGTGGGGCAAGTGGAGCATGTTTCAGTGGGAGAGCATATAGTGAACAGTGAACATAATATCATTAGGACGATAGCAAAATACTGCGGATGCTGGAAATCCGAAATAACAACAGAAAACGCTGGAAAAACTCAGCAGGCCAGGCAGCATCCGTGGAGAGAGAAAGAGAGTTAACGTTTCAGGTCGATGACCTTTCATCAGAACTGGGAAGAGCCGGAAATCAAATAGATTTAAGGCCAGGGTAAAGCTGGGAAAAGGGGGAGGGGATAAAGGAACAAAGGGGGAGATGAAGAGACATTAAGAGACATTAAGAGATATGCAAGGTAATATCATTAGGATTGGAATCCAAAATTGGTAGGCAAAACAGTAATTGAACAATGGGAGGCCTTCAAGGAGGAGATGGTTTGGGTACAGGGTAGACACATTCCCATGAGGGGGAAAGGAAGGGCATCCAAAGCTAGAGCTACCTGGATGACTAAAGATATAGAGGTTAAAATGAAACAGAGAAAAGAGGCTTATGACAAATATAAGGTTCACACTACAGTAGAGAACCAAGGTGAATACAGAAAGTACAGAGGAGATCCAAAAAAGGGAATAAGGGGGGCAAAAAGAGAGTATGAGAATGGATTAGCGGCTAACGTAAAAGGGAACTTAGAAGTCTTTTATAAACATATAAATAGTAAAAGGGTAATCAAAGGAAGGGTGGAGCCGATTCGGGACAAAAAAGGAGATCTTCTTGTGGAGGCAAAGGGCATGGCTGAGGTACTAAATAAATACTTCACATGAGTCTTCACTGGAGAAGAGGATGCTGCCAATGTAGCAGTAAAGGAGGAGGTAGTAGTGATATTGGATAGGATAAAAATAAATAAAGAGGAGCTACTTAAAAGGTTGGCAGTACTCAAAGTAGAAAAGTCACCCGATCAAGATGGGATGCATCCTAGGTTACTGAGGGAAGTAAGCGTGTAAATTGCGGCGGCTCTGGCCACAATCTTCCAATCTTCCTTAGATACGAGGGCAGTGCCAGAGGACTGGAGCATTGCAAATGTTACAAACATGTTTGAAAAAGGGGGAGAGGGATAAACCTGGCAATTACAGGCCAGTCAACCTAAGGTCAGTGGTGGGGAAACTTTGAGAGACAGTAATCGAGACAAAATTAATTGGCTCAGTATGGGCTAATTAATAAAAGTCAGCATAGATTTGTTAAAGGAAAATTGTGTTTGACTAACTTGATTGAATTCTTTGATGAAGTAACTGAGAGTGTTGATGAGGGTAGTGACTTCCAAAACAAGCGCTCTACTCGGAGCTCCGGCACGGCAAGAGAGCCCCAGGTGGGCAGAGGAAACGCTTCAAGGACACCCTCAAAGCCTCCTTGAAAAAGTGTAACATCCCCACCGACACCTGGGAATCCCTGGCCCAAGACCGCACAAAGTGGAGGAGAAGCATCCGGGAAGGCCCCGAACACCTCGAGTCTCTTCGCCGGGAGCAAGCGGAAGCCAAGCGCAGGCAACCCAAGCACCCCACCCACCTGCCCCTTCAACCACCGTCTGCCCCACCTGTGACAGAGACTGTAGGTCCCGCATTGGACTCATCAGTTACCTGCGAACTCATTTTTAATGTGGAAGCAAGTCATCCTCGGTTCCGAGGGACTGCCTAAGAAGAAGAAGAGTGTGGTTGATGTTGTGTATATGGGTTTTCAAAAGGCATTTGATAAAATACCACCGTGTTTAACAAATTTATTAGAGTTTTTTGAGGCTGTAACTAGCAGGGTAGATAAAGCGGAACCAGTGAATGTAGTGTATTTGGATTTCCAAAAGGCATTAGATAAGGTGCCACATAAAAGATAAGCGCTCATGGGGTTGAGGGCAATATATTAGCATAAATAGAGGATTGGTTAACAGACAGAAAACAGAGAGTAGGGTCATTTTCAGGTTGGCAAGCTGTAACTAGTGGAGTGCCGCAAGGATCAGTGCTTGAGTCTCAGCTATTTACAATTTATATTAATGACTTAGATGAAGGGACCAAGTGTAAGGTATCCAAGTTTGCTGACGATACAAAGCTAGGTGGGAAAGTAAGCTGTGGAGAGGACACAAAGAACCTGCAAAGGGATATAGACAGGTTAAGTGAGTGGGCAATAAGGTGGCAGATGGAGTATAATGTAGGCAAATGTGAGGTTATTCACTTTGGTAGGAAGAATAGAAAAACAGAATAGTTTTTAAATGATGAGAAACTATTAAATGTTGGTGTTCAAAGAGATTTAGGTGTCCTCGTACAGGAAACTCAGAGAGTTAGCGTGCAGTTGCAGCAAGCAATTAGGAAGGCATGTTGGCCTTTATTGCAAGGGAGTCGGAGTATAAGAGTATAAGAGTAAGAAAGTCTTGCTACTATTGTACAGAGCTTTGGTGAGACCACACCTGGAGTACTGTGCACAGTTTTGGTCTCCTTATCTAAGGAAGGATATACTTGCCTTGGAGGTGGTGCAATGCAGGTTCACTAGATTGATTCCTGGGATGAGAGGAAGCTGAGATAGATAGAACTTTGGACTCTAGTGGAATCAAGGGATATGGAGATTGGGCGGGAAAGTGGAGTTGAGGTCGAAGATCAGCCATGATCTTATTGAATGGCGGAGCAGGCTCAAGGGGCCGTTTGGCCTACTCCTGCTCCTAATTCTTATGTTCTTGTAGACTTGTTAGCAAAATTAAAGCCCATGTGATTGACAGACAGTGGCAGCATGGGTACAAAATTGGCTAAGGGACAAAAAGCAGAGAGTAGTGGTGAACGGTTGTTTTTCAGAGTAGAGGGAAGTATACAGTGGTGGTCCCCATAGGTCGGAATTAGGACCACTGCTCTTTTTAATATATATTAATGACCTGGACTTAGGTGTAGAGGGTATAATTTCAAAGTTTGCAGATGACACAAAACACAGAACTGTCATAAACAATGAGGAGGATAGTAATAGACTTCAGGAGGACATCGACAGACTGGTGAAATGGGCAGACACATGGCAGATGAAATTTAACGCAGAGTAGTGTGAAATGATACAATTTGGTAGGAAGAATGAGGAGAAGCAATATAAACTAAATGGTACAATTTTAAAGGAGGTGCATTGAAAGACAAACTTGGGGGTGTATCTTTGAAGGTGACAGGAAAAGTTGACAAAGCTGTTAAAAAAGCATATGGGATCCTTGGCTTTATTAATAGAGGAAGAGTACAAAAGCAAGGATGTTGCACAAGCCCGTTATGCCAAACCTTTATAAAACACTGGTGAGGCCTCAGCTGGAGTTTAGTGCTCAACTCTGGGCACCACAGAAGAATGTCAAGACCTTAGAGAGGGTACAGAAGAGATTTACTAGAATGGTACCAGGGATGAGGCACTTCAGTTATGTGGAGAGACTGGAGAAGCTGGGATTATTCCCCTTACAGCAGAGAAGGTTAAGAGGGGATTTGATAGAGGTGTTCAAAATCATGAACGGTTTTGATAGAGTAAATAAGGAGAAACTGTTTCCAGTGGCAGACGGGTCGGTAACCAGAGGACACAGATTTAAGGTGATTGGCAAAAGAACCAGAGGCGACATCAGGAAACATATTTTACTCAGTGAGTTGTTGTGATCTGAAATGCACTGCCTGAAAGGATGGTGGAAGCAGATTCAATAGTAACTTTCAAAAGGGAACTGGATAAATACTTGAAGGGGAAAAATTTACAGGGCAATAGGGAAAGAGCATGGGAGTGGGACTGATTGGATAGCTCTACCAAAGAGCCGGCAGAGACACAATGGGCTAAATGGCCTCCTTCTGTGCTGTATCATTCTATGATACTATGAAGTGCAGCAAAAGAGAATTGCCATATTTGGAACCCAGAGCATTCTTCCCAAAGCAGCTTCATCACACTACTTGGTATTAGGTCGTAGACAGAATTAATACTGTGTATAGTCAAATGATATGGGAGCAAATGGTTTAACAACCTGAGGAAGTCTGTCAAGTTAAAGCTAGCCAAAATTTCACTGTACTAAATAGATGGGCAAATTATGCATGTCACAATGAGTTTCCTCTCGCCCTTTTAAACTATGACTAAGTCTGCATGTTAAGCCCTCACAGAACAGCTTTTCCAAGCTTCACGTGCATGCCTGTCCTGTAGCACGTCACACATTTTACCACAGCCACTTCAAATTGTAATAGTTGTAACATTACCATTTGGAAAGGTGAGCCCACAAACCAACCTTACATCACAACCTAGCTGCATGATGCCTGTTCATTTAACGACACACAAGCTGGGATGTTCAGTAGACACTTTGGTTCTAACTTTTTATGTGCTCTTCAAACTTCCAGCATCTCAACAGTATTTCTCTGCTTGCAGGACAAAGAGGCACAAAGAGGGAACAAACCTGGTCATCAAGAAAGCATCTAATTTACAATTTATGAGTCAGTTTGAACAGGCCGTGGTTGACATCCTGGAGCTTGGGAGCATAAAGGGTGTAGGCCAGAATGAAGCAAGAGGCCTTCCCAAAAGTTAGGGCTGCTACTATCCTTTTCCGATTCTTCTTCTTTTCCTTTTACTCATATGCATACATTTCATCATACCATCATGGCACGCATTATTAGCTGTGTAACCTTTGTTTGAACGGGTGTCCTGCAGCCAGCATTCTAATGGATGTTCCTCTTCCGTTTCCATAGTTGAACTGCAAGAATGAACTGCAGGTCCCAGTGATGCTAAGAATCCAGCACATCGTAGCACCCTGCGTCATTTTCTCATTCCCTAGAAAGCACTGTGACAGGTATATCCACCCTAGGGGAGTTTGACAAGTGTGCACCAGGTGATGCACATAGGCCGAGAGCAGGAACCTGACATCTGGAGGACTACCTTGCATCCTTCCTCAGTTGCAGAGTACAGCGATTTGGACCTCAATGGGGCTGCATTTAATAGGGTGCCTACTATCTGAGCACTAAAGTTTCATGCTGTCATGCCATTGAGGAAGCACCTAGAAGGAGCACAAGAATAAGATTTAGAGCATACAAAGCACACGCTATCAGCAAAGGGACGCAAAACCATAGCTATGTACGCTAAGCACTTTTAAAGAATTAAATTTGCCTGCACTTTATTTCAACTGTGTCCAGAGAGTTTTAATCTAAAGGCGTAGAATAACATAGTTGAGTTAGTGTAGAGGTTAATATTGTTGAAGATGGTTTGGCCTAGTGCATTGTGCACATGTGTCAGGAGGACTGTTAGTGCATTGGGTGGATGTGGCACTCAGTCAAACGTTTTCTCTATGGGCCTGTTGTATAACACTGTCTGCTAGTAATGGTATTTTGGCAGTGATATCTTTTGGCTAATTCTCAGTGTCTTGCTTTGTCCTTGGCTGCGGGTGGGTCTCCACCTCCTCCAGCTGCTCCATTGTTAGTCCCGTAAGGATGGCAAAGCTGTGGAGCATACAGCAGACGACAATAATCTTGGAGACCATGGGCTGTATTGTAAGACACCCCTTGATCTACTCATTCATCTGAAGTGCTGCTACAAGATGCATAAACTATATTTGATATTGATTCACAGCTCATAGAGAAAATTAAGGCAGGGTGGAAAACACACCTAAAATCAGAGCTCGTCTAATTATTATTGTTTTTCATGGGATTATTATTCATTCATGGGATGTGTGGCATCGCTGGCAAGGCTAGCATTTATTGCCCATCCTTAATTGCCCTTGAGAAGGTGGTGGTGAGTCACTTTCATGAATCGCTGCAGTCCGTGAGGGGAAAGTACTCCCACAGTACCGTTAGGGAGGGAGTTCCAGGATTTTGACCCAGTGATGATGAAGGAACGGCGATATATTTCCAAGTCAGGACGGTGTGTGACTAGGAGGGGAACTTGCAGGTGGTGGTGTTCCCATGTGCCTACTGCCTTTGTCCTTGTAGGTGGTAGAGACCGCAGGTTTGGGAGGTGCTGCCAAAGAAGCTTGGCGAGTTGCTGCAGTGCATCTTGTAATTGGTACACACTGCAGCCACGGTGTGCCGGTGGTGGAGGGAGTGAACGTTTAAGGTGGTGGATGGGGTACCGATCAAGCGGATGGCGTCGAGCTTCTTGAATGTTGTTGGAGCTGCACTCATCCAGGCAAGTGGAGAGTATTCCATCACACTCCTGACTTTTGCCTTGTAGATGGTGGAAAGGCTTTGGGGAGTCAGGAGATGAGTCACTCGTCGCAGAATACCCAGTCTCTGACCTGCTCTTGTAGCCACAGTATTTATGTGGCTGGTCCAGTTAAGTTTCTGGTCAATGGTGACCCCCAGGATGTTGATGGTGGGAGATTCGGCGATGGTAATTTTCTGTCTATTCATTTAGTTTATGTGAATAGAAAATTGGGAATGTTCCATTACAGCATCCAATTATCCCCATCTGATTTAATCCTCTGCGCTCCACAAAGGTAATTATTTAACTCCCAAGTGCAAAATAGGAAAATCTGCCGTGGCAGGTATTTTCGGTGTGTTTGTTGTTACCAGCTGTGAGAGAGTGCAGTGCTATATCTGGAACAAGTAAGAACTACAAGTGTTACCATTCATGTCACAGCATTACCCATTAATTTCAATGGACTGGTGTGTGACAGCATTACCAGCTCAAGGATTTTAATATAATTATATAGATAGCTGTACTTTTTAAGCCAAGGAATCCATATCCATTACATTTCATTATATCATCAATTAACCTGATGAGACATATTAATGCTTGAAATGGCTGCAGTTACTGTAGCCTAATTGACTATAGTGATAGTACAGAAATAAATGTGAAGTGTTTTAAATAGTGTGGGATTTATTTTAAATAAACACCCACACAGTCATAGTTAACTTTTACACTTAAAATAACTAGCCATTAAAATGCCTGTGGGACTGCTGCTAATTCAGCCTTGGCGGCCTGCATTGACATATGTTCCCTCAACTACCCAGATGATTGTAATAGCAATTGTCTGTAGAAGTTGTCATAGAGGAGTTATTATTTAATTTATTGATTCATTCAGAAATAATCAGACTGCACATTACTAAAGTAAACATTCTCATCCTGGCACATTGTAAGAGCATTTGAATGATTTGTGCGATTGTAGAAACAGAAGAAAACTTTATGGCTAATTTACCGGACATGGTTGATGGGAAAAGGAGGTATAAGTCAGGTCAAAGATTATAAAGAGGGTGATCAGGATGAGACCTCACCACTTGTTTATACCTGGAGGGAAGCGCAGAATTGGCCCAGGCAGATGAAAAGCAAACTTCCACATTTCTTCTGTGTCCTAAAGCAGATGGGTTTCAGCAATGTTTTGTATGGAAGAGTATGTGAATAGGGTTCTTGGATACTTAGTCATATATGCAGTAATATTCATTCTCACTGATGCAGGCAATTTTTTTTTTGTTCCTGGGATGTGGCCGTCGCTGGCAAAGTCAGCATTTATTGCGCATCCCTAATTACCCTGGAGAAGGTGGTGGTGAGCCGCCTTCTTGAACCGCTGCAGTCCTTGTGGTGAAGGTACTCCCACAGTGCTGTTAGGGAAGGAGTTCCAGGATTTTGACCCAGCATCGATGAAGGAATGACGATATATTTCCAAGTCAGGATGGTGTGTAACTTGGAGGGGAACATGCAGGTAATGGTGTTCCCATGTGCCTTCTGTCCTTGTCCTTCTAGGTGGTAGAGGTCATATGTTTGGGAGGTGCTGCCGAAGAAGCCTTGGTAAGTTGCTGCAGTGCATCTTGTAGATGGAACACACTGCAGCCACGGTGCGCCGGTGGTGGAGGGAGTGAATGTTTAAGATGGTGGATGGGGTGCCAATCAAGCAGGCTGCTTTGTCCTGGATGGTGTCGAGCTTCTTGAGTGTTGTTGGAGCTGCACTCATCCAGGCAAGTGGAGAGTATTCCATCACACTCGTGACTTGTGCCTTGTAGATGGTGGCAAGGCTTTGAGGAGTCAGGAGGTGAGACACTCGCCACAGAATACCCAGCCTCTGACCTGCTCTTGTTGCCACAGTATTTACGTGGCTGGTCCAGTTAAGTTTCTGGTCAATGGTAACCCCCAGGATGTTGATGGTGGGGGATTCAGCAATGGTAATGCTGTTGAATGTCAAGGGGTAGTGGTTAGACTCTTGCTTGTTGGAGATAGTCTTTGCCTGGTGCTTGTATGGCGCAAATGTTACTTGCCACTTAGCAGCCCAAGCCTGAAGGTCGTCCAGGTCTTGCTGCATGCAGGCATGAACTGCTTCATTATCTGAAGAGCTGCGAATGGAACTGAACACTGTGCAATCATCAGCAAACATCCCCACTTCTGACTTTATGATGGAGGGAAGGTCATTGATGAAGCAACTGAAGATGGTTGGGCCTAGAACACTGCCCTGAGGAACTCCTGCAGTGATGTCCTGGGGCTGAGATGATTGACCTCCAACAATCACAACCATCTTCCTTTGTGCGAGGTATGACTCCAGCCAGTGGAGATTCAACAAGATATATATCATTTCCACTCCTCTTTGTCAGACTCATCACCATAGAACTTGGAACTACGTTTATTAGAAAATAATAAAATTGGACAGGGAACAATGGAGTAGATTTTCAACTTACCATCTGGGCATGGTGGGTCAGTTGCCCATTATAGAAACTGCCCAATTTCATCTTGATTGACTTCAATGGAAATGAAAATCATGTAGTTTCTATAATGGGCAGCTGATCCACGGTGCCAGTATTATGCCTGGGTAAGAAGTCAAAAAGTTACCCCATGCTTTAGAATTATGAAGATCTCAAATGAATTGAGTAGCATCAGAAGCTTTGTCCCTCATCTGATTCTGCACCAATAAGACGGTGAAATAATCTCAGTCCGACTGGAAACCTAATAGGTTCAACCACCTGGGTGTTACCTACTTATGAGAATGAGATATAGTTCCCTTCCTCCAATATTTTTCTGATTTACCAAAACAGGCTGTTAAAAATATTAGAATAGATTGGGGATTGAACCTACAAGTTTTCTGGTCTGTATAGTGTAGCATCAATTTGTTTCAGTTGGTAGCACTCTTGCTTCCAAGTTAGGAGGTCATGGGTCCAAGCCCGTATTCTGGACTTGAGCAAATCATCTAGGTTATCAATACAGTGCTGAAGGATAAGGTGTTAATCCAAAGCCCTCTATCTGTTCAGGTTGATGTGTAAGATTCTATGCTAGTATTCAAAGAGCAGAGAGTTCTTCTGGTGTCCTGACCAATGTTTATCAATCAATGGCATCAAAAATAATTTAACTGGCCATTTATCTCATTTGCTATTTTTGAGACCTTGCTGTGCACAAATTGGTTGCTGTATTTGCCTATATAACAACACTGACTGTACTTCATTGGCTGTAATGTGCTATGGGATGTTCTGAGGACATGATGGGGTGCATTTTAAATCTAAGTTTATTCTTACAATCATCTATCTTCAGAATGGTGGAAGGATCTACACTGGGCAGCTTGTACTGTTTCAGCCTTCTTGATTTCCTAGATATCCAAGTGCAATGTTGCATGCCGAGTTTATTCATCACCAACCGTTTAAGCCAGTTCCTCATGTATTAGGCTTTGGCAAAGATGCCTGTCCACAATCAAGCTGAGTCCCCCTCCAGGATACTTGGGGACAAGCCATCCCTTTTGCCGCAAAGTCATCTCATAGCTTGGTCCTGGATTTCACACGTAAAACAATGGATAGGAAAGGGCAGCTCATCCAATAAGCATGTCCCATACGCTAATGGTCGAACTTAAGCACACCATGACCGCATTCACCCCGTCGCCGCACCCCCCGCCCACCCATCCCCCATGCAATCTACTGAGAGACAAAGAAAGAGAAAGAGAAAAACCCTAGGCCAATTCTGGGAGGGAGTTCTGGTAAATCCCTCTTCGACCACAAAAAACGGAAGTTTCAGGAGACCATGTCCCCCAGTACCCCACATACATTTTGCACACTCGTCCAGCTCCCTTTTGAATGTTTGCATGGAATCAGCACTAATTGCACAAACCTAAAACTCGTTCCAAAGGTTGATGACCCTCTGTCAAAAGAAAGATCTCCTGATATCTAACCTGGTTCTATTAATTTGTAACTTATACACATGCCCCCAGTATTCCCTAATCAATCTAACTCAAATAACCTATCCACATAGACCAAATCTAATCCTTTCATTATTTTAAAGATCCACATAGACCAAATCTAATCCTTTCATTATTTTAAAGATCTTTTAAAGATCAAACCTTCTCAAAGTCTATATCTAGAGCAAAAAAAAGCTTTCTAAGCCTAGCATGATAACTAAGTGTCTTTAAACTAGGTATCAATTTAGTGGACCTCTTCTGAACCTTTTCCGTGTGAGGGACCAAAATTGGACACACTATTCGAGATGAGGCATAACCAATATCTTTACAAGGACAGTGTGTGTTTTTTGTTTTGTATTTGATCTGTCTCCCAAAACACCCTAATACTCTATTTGCTTTTGCTATAGCCTTGTGGCACTGGTCGTAAACCTTCAGCGATTCATATACTATCACATCTAGATCTTTCCCCCGCTCAGCAGCCTTAAGTTTGTAACCCTGCATGGGTTCCGCATGCTTGATATTAGTTCTACCCATGTGCATAAGATTACATTTATCTATATTAAATTACATCCACCAGATGCAGGCCCATTCCCTCACTGTATCTAGTAATCTAAGAATGTAAATTAGGTGTCAGCCTTGGCTCAATTGTAGCACTATTACTTCACCGTTAGAAGGTTGTGAGTTCAAACTCCACTTCAGAGACTTGCGCTCATAATCCAGGCTAACACGTCAGTGCAGTATTGAGGTACACTTCAAAAGGACTTTGGGACGGCCTGAGATCGTGAAGGGCGCTATATAAATGTAAGTCCTTTCTTTCTTAACACCCACAAAAATCTTTGTATCATCTGCAAACTTGTGGACATTTCCCCCAACGCCTTCATCTAGATCATTGATAAAAAAAATTGCGATGAGCAATGGCCCTAACACCAGTCCCTGTGGGATCTATTAACACTCAGTTCCTATGCAGAACCACTACCATTAATATCAACGATCTGCCTATGAGAATGAAACCAATCCCTTAGTAAACCCAATATCAGACTCAGTACTGGGTCCTTTGCTTTTTGTGGTATATATCAATGATTTGGACTTGAATGTAGGAAGTATGATTAAGAAGTTTGCAGATGATACAAAAATTGGCTGTGTGGTTGATAATGAAGAAGAAAACTGTAGACTGCAGGAAGATATCAATGGACTAGTCAGGTGGGCAGAACAGTGGCAAATGGAATTCAACCCGGAGAAGTGTGGGGTAATGCATTTGGGGAGGGCTAACAAGGCAAGGGAATACACTATAAATGGTCGGACACTGAGAAGTGCAGAAGATCAGAGGGACCTTGGAGTGCATGTCCACAGATCCCTGAAGGTAGCAGGACAGGTAGATAAGGTGGTTAAGAAGGCATACGGGATTATTTTCCTCTATTAGCCGAGGCATAGAATATAAGAGCAGGGAGGTTATGCTCGAACTGTATAAAACACTAGTTAGGTCGCAGCTAGAATACTGCGTGCAGTTCTGGTCACCACATTACAGGAAGGATGTGATTGCACTAGAGAGAGTACAGAGGAGATTTACAAGGATGTTGCCTGGGCTGGGGAATTTTAGCTATGAGGGAAGATTGGATAGGCTGGGGTTGTTTTCTTTGGAACAGAGGAGGCTGAGGGGAGACTTGACTGAGGTGTATAAAATTATGAGGGGCCTAGATAGAGTGGATAGGAAGGACCTATTTCCCTTAGCAGAAGGGTCAATAACCAGGGGGCATAGATTTAAAGTATTTGGTAGAAGGATTAGAGGGGATTTGAGGAGAAATTTTTTCACCCAGAGGGTGGTTGGGGTCTGGAACTCACTGCCTGAAAGGTGGTAGAGGCAGAGACCCTCATCACATTTAAAAAGTACTTGGATATGCACTTGAAATGCCGTAACCTACAAGGCTACGGACCAAGTGCTGGAAAGTGGGATTAGGGTGGATAGCTCTTTGTCGGCCGGCACGGACAAGATGGGCTGAATGGCCTCCTCCTGTGCTGTCAATTTCAATGATTCTATGATTCTATGATCAGCCCGGTGATCCCGCTGGACTCTTTCTCATTAAACTGGAAGAAGCCCTTTCTTTGCATTAGTAGGTTTTCTGAACTACAACGGAGATCTGTTTCATTTTATGTCTTATATGCCAAAAGCTTAATATGCATTGGGACTTCAAAATCTCAGCTGAATGCCCTGATAAATAATCAGATGTTACCCAAAATATAGGCTCATGCTTAGGGGCCAATTTTCCACACCTTTTCTCCTCGGGAATGCCCATTCTCTGGGCATAAAGGTCAGGAGACCCATTTTGCTGGTTTCCGCCCTCTTCACGATGCTCCAAGGTATCCTGTTGCAGTGCAGACCCATCATATTGATACAAATGAGGTGGAATGGGTGTTCCCAACCCTGTCACCTTAACTTCCTATTTCTGCAGCAGCAGTCAGAAAGCCTAAGCCCAGTGGCTAGCCACACTTCAATTTGCTCCTCATTTTCCCAGTGCTAGGCTCTGTCAGAGGGGTGGGCCTGTATTGGAGTGGGAGGGGCTAACATGCCATGTTAATGGCCCAGGGCAGGAAATTCAGGTGTACCTGAGCTTGTACAGGTGCTGGGGCAGAGGGGTACAGGAAAATTGCCCCCTTTGAACTGGTAGAACAATAATAATTCAGACTGTAAAATCTGGTCTAATTACACATTAAATTCTCCAGGTAAGTAAAACCTGTCATTTGGGTAAAATGGGAATACAACCAATACTTAAAAAACTAGCATATTCATAATCCAGCAAAAGAGGAATGGCGAAACAAAGAACATTCCCAGACAACATGCACTCTTAACTTGTGAAGATCACAGTGATTTGTATTATGTGCTTGTTGACCTACATTGGCTCCTACAATGCCTCGATTTCAAAATTCTCATCTTTGTTTTCAAATCCCTCCATGGCCACGCCCCTCCCTATCTCTGTAACCTCCTTCAGCCCCACAACTCCGCCCCACCCCCCCACCCCCAGATATCTGCACTCCTCAAATTCTGCCCTCTTGAGCATCCCTGATTATAATCGCTCAACCATTGGTGGCCGTGCCTTCAGCTGCCTAGGCCCTAAGCTCTGGAATTCCCTGCCTAAACCTCTCCACCTCTCTTTCCTACTTTAAGATGCTCCTTAAAACCTATCTCTTTGATCAAGCTTTTGGTCATCTGCCCTAATTTCTTATGTGGCTTGGTGTCAATTTTTTGTCTTGTAACACTCCTGTGAAGCGCCTTGGGACGTTTTACTATGTTAAAGGCACTATGTAAATACAAGTTGTTGTTGTTGTTGTATGAGTTGCTTTATGCCACAACTTTCGGCTGGTTTCATTCTGTCCCTGCCCACTTTGGTGCAGTGGATTATGGAGCTGAGGTTTCTTCTACCACATTGTTTAGGCTCATTCCCCCTTCAGCTGCAATGAAGTGATTTATTGTTAGGCTTTTCATTTAGTTTTCTTGTTTCCTTTCCTTCCCCCCACGCGCACCCCCCCCCCCCCGCACCCCGCCCCCCCCCCCCACCCCGCAACTGTTGCTTCTCTATCATTTACTAATTACTCAGGATGAAGAATGATGCAATATGAGGTATAAACCCTGCTTAGCCTGTTCAACCTGTTGGACGACATGGATTGAATGACACAGACGAAAAACAGGTTGTATTAAATTTCATAAAGAAAGTACTAGTGATTACATTTATTTATGAAATCAAGTTATATTCAAAAGTGTTTTAATTTTTGTGTGTGTACACTGTAACAAAACTACATAGCTGAACAATTTCACAACAACTTTTTCTTAAGAGCCGTGACTTAGTGCAGCAGTTAATAGATTTGCTTGAAATGATTTCTCTGAAATGAGAAGCCCATTGTAATGCCCACCAAGACACCAGTGAATATACGAGCTCAAATATTTTTTTATATTTCATCCCATAAAGCATGTTTCCTTTTAATGGCTGTTGTATTTCTGATTAAGCAGAGGGTTAATATTTGATGCGTGAAGCTCGAGTACAAGTCCAAGGTCAAGTACCTGAAATTCCAGACTGAAAGTAATTAATTTAAGCAAATTTATGGTAACCAAACTAAAGATGTGGGACATGCATCAAAATAGCTCTTTGGTTTGACCTTAGATTTGTACCAAGATATAATTGTCTGTCTGCTACCAGTCTTACCATTTGGCTCAAAGACTTATGAGAGGAACAGGCAGCTGTACATGTGCTGTGATGAAATCTTTCTCTGTCACACAATCGCATGAAGGAAGACTTTTTTATAGCATATTAAAGGATATCCACAATTATAGATATTACACAATAATTGTGGTGCCTCCACCTTTACCGTAACCCATGAAATGTGACCTCTATTAAACTGAAGGAAAAAGATGTGAGTGTCTAGTAGGCATCTCTGCAGAGTTTTCCGTAACACTTCATAAAGAGCACAGTAGCAGTGAAGAAACAGCACAGAAAAGCTACTAATTAACTGAATAATTAGCTGAATGAATTCATGTAGCTGTGAGATTGGTCTAACCTAGGTGGCAAATGGCAAATAAAAATAAAATTAAAATTAGTAAACTATAACAATTTAAAATAAATAAAAAAAGGAATGGTGTCAAACAATGCAATACATCTGCATTTATACTTGTATATTCTCCAGAAAGGTAATTTAACCTTTAAAAAAATCCAATAATGTATCAAGAAAATCTAAGGCCGGACTTTTCTGGGGTCCAAGCGGCTGCGATCAGAGGCGGGTTGGGTGGGAAATTTGAAATAAGTTGAAGCGTGTTGGGAACCCGCTGTAATCCCGCCCCCACGTGACTTTCCCTCGGGCGCGTTTGCCAGTGCAGCAGGGACCCGAACGACAGAGACGGGTGACCTAATTCAAATCATTATCAGCTTGTTGTCAGACCCTTAAGTGCCTTTTTTAGCCTACCATTCAAATTTCCCTGGATGACCACGGGATTCACACAGCTTGGGAACCACGTCTGTCAAACTAAGGCAGGAGTTGACTTGCCATTGCTCCAGCTGATTAGTTGACAGCATGAAATGTGCTATAAAAGCTCCCACCTCACAGCTGATCACTTTCCTCAGGCAGAAACTGTTGCTGACTGCATTCCTAGCACAGATTTAGCTTTCTACAGTGTTTGCAGCAAAGTCACCATCCAGTCTCACCTCATTGATAGAACCTATCACACCACTGACAGATTACTTCTCTCATCTCTACTTGACCTGCCATCTATTCCATTAGCATGGGTGCCGTTTATACTGTCTCACTTTGGTCCTCAGAATCGGGCCATGATGAGCCCCAACACCAGCAGCACCAGGCACACCAGCAGCACCAACAACACCACCAACCTTCTCCTCAACCACCTGATGCTGCACAGGACAGAGGGCATCAGCGCTGGCTGCACCGCGCTGGAGGTGGTACCCCCAACACAGGGTATACAAGCAGAGGATGTGTGTGCCAAATTCCCTGGCAGCTGCCATGACTCTTTCATCCTTTGCCAGTCCAGCCTCCCTCAGCTCTTCGCTCCTCCAAACAGACTTTCAGGCTGGCTGCTTGGAGACAAGGGCTATCCAGTGAAGACGTGGCTCATGGGACCCTTGAGGAGGCCAAGTACTGAGGCCCAGGAGAGATGTAATGAAAGCCACATTTCCACCAGATGGGTGATAGAGCAGACAATAGGAATGCTGAAAATGCACTTCAGATGCCTTAACAGATCTGGAGGAGCCCTTCAGTATGCACCAGCCAGGGTCTCCAGAATTGTCGTGGTCTGCTGCACCCTGCACAACATAGCGCAGCAACAAGAATTAGCGCTGCATGAGGAGCAAGTCACTGAGCGCACAGCCTCTTCAGAGGAAGAGGAGCAGGAGGAGCATCATCAGCTGGAAAACAAGGAGGTGCAGAAGCTGGAGGAACCGGTGGCCCAGATCCCACCAGCACCCGAGCACATTGCTGCCCAGGAGGCCAGGGATGGGCTCATCATGGCCAGATTTACTTAACTTTACGCAGTATACCCATATGGCTGCCACATAATGTGCCAGGTTGGCACCACCCCACAGCAGCACCATAAAGGATTCCTACAATTACCAAGCCATTCCTTTCACACTGACCACCATTGCTGGAGGTACCGTGATGTCTCACCATTCACTGCAACTCACTAAGCCACTTTCAAAGGTGCACACCAGTTTGTCCAAGACCAGAAAGTGGTGAAAATAAAGATTTTTATGGCTGAGATCCCATTAACAGAAACTTGACATTAACATTGAATAAAACACCCCAAGTGGCTACCCTTGTGAATCTACTTGTGTGTCATCTTTCTTTTACGTGTGCTTCTACGAGGTGCTACCCCTGTGGCTTCAGCAGAGGTCGAGGCAGCCTGCTCACTTCACTGCTGCGACTGCCTAGACACTCTTGGCGGACGTCCTTTGGGTTTTGGAGCCTATGATGGCCCCGCCAAAGTCTGCTCCTCCTGCGACTGTGCAGGGGCAGACTCAGCCATTGCTGTTCGAGGAGGCACCCGGGGCTCTGACTGAGGGAGTGGCAATGAGGGAGAAGTGTAAGTGCTTTGAGAGGAGCCCCCACTTCCATGTCCCCTCTCACCGTCATCCCTCTCATGGGCCACCTGCACTTCCCGGCTAGCACCTTGCTGCACATCAGTGGGGCCATGAGGACCCACGTCTATGCTGACATCCCTCCTAGACAGGAGGTCTTTGAGCGTCTGCCATCTATTCTCCATAGATAGCCATCTATTCTCCATAGAGACCATGTGCTCCTGTGAGGGGCGCATTAGCTGCTCCATGCAGGTGGCCATCCTTTCCATGGAAGAGCCTACAGTCGCCATCGCCTGCGACACAATGGTGCTCATGTTGAAGATGGATTCCTCCATTCTCTGAACATTAGCAGACAGCGCAGTCACAAAACCTGTCAGAGGCCCCTGCACTTCTTCCTGCACCTCCAGGATTGCCCTCTTTTTGGATGGCCCCTGAGGCTCAGCATCTGCATGCAGCTGAGCAGAGCTAGGAACATCCTGTGCCCTCTGGCGAGGAGTCTCCACTGCTGTCCCTGTCTCCACCATCTGCTCTTGCTCACTTGTGACTTGTGACAGACCAGGTGACAACACTACTCTGTCTCGCATGGGACCCACCGTGGTGTGCATTTCTGCGCTCGTGCTGGGTGCACTTATGTCTGGTGACGCTGCGCCCTCAGAGGCTGGAGGCTTCTCTGAGGAGTCATCTTCCTCTTGCTCCTAGGCAGTGCGGGGGGGGGGGGGGGCGGTGGGGGGCGGGTGGGATCTCTTGATGGACCTGTGGGAGAGTAACGAGATGAGTTAGATATGTCATATGAAGAATGGGTACAGATACCATTATGCACATGATGACCATTCATTGTCTGATGGCATCAGTCCTCATATGAGTGACTGATGTATGCCATGTAGCTGTATGACATGTAATTCTGTCACCAGGTTGCTGAGATGTCCCCCTCTCTCCGTCTCTCACCTCCAGCTGCTCGGCCACTCCCGATACTTCTAATACAGCCTCCTCTGCTGTTGTAAAGGTGGCAAACGATGGAGGCCCACCTCCAGTTCTCTCTCCCTCTCCCTCTTACTGTGGCCTCTCTTTTCCTGCAAGGAGGGAAAGAAGAGAAGGTTGACTGAGAGTGATGGAATGCATGTAAGGAATGGATGGGTTACATCTTTAGAGGGTGACTATGATGGAGTGGGGTAGCAATGCCAAGTGGCCTCCTTGTGTGTTGTTAGTTGGTATGATTGCATTAGGATGAGGCTAAGTGTGAGGTGTGGCTAGTCAGGTGGGGATGTGATAATGTAGATAGAGAGAGAGGGATGGGTGGACGTGCAACGTATGTTGGTTTGAGTAAGGATGTACAGGAGTAGGGTTGGGAAGGCAGAGTGATGGGGATGTGATGAGATGCGCAGCAGGATGAAATTGAGTATGGCTTTGTACTCACCTTTACTGATCTAATGAGATCATTGAAATGTTTCCAGCACTACACCCAGGTCCTCCTGACCACATCCCTGCTGTTCACCTCCTCTACAATTTGGAGCTAGGCTCTCTTTGTCTCCTGGGGAGGCCTCTTCCATCCAGTTGAAGGGAAGAGGACCTCCCTGCGCGCTCTGTCTCCCTCTACAAGTATATAGAGGGAGTCATCGGAGAACCTGGGTGCAGCCCTCTGCCTCTGTGCAGTCATGTTTCCAAGTGTTTGGAGCAATCAAAATCTCCAGTGCAGTGACTGCACACTCCGAGATGAACCTTTAAATACAATGTGGCCATGGCTCCTTTAAATATCCCGGCTGAAAACACGTCATGGATGACGTCATCAGACCCGCACCATTTAATAGGGCCGGGTAGCGCAGGGCGGGCTTAATAGGCCCCATTAGCGCAAAGTCGATTTCAGCAGCGGCATGGAAGCAAGGACGGGGTCGCGACCCGCCTCGCCGACCGCCCGACCCGACCCGCCCAGGTAAAGAAAATTCCAGCCTAAGTCTCTACATCATATGTCAATGTGTAATGCAAAAGTCCAGCTTGAACTACTGATATAATTTTCACCACAATAGGCGCACCATTTTTATCATGCATTGCAGTATGAAAATAAACCATCACAAAAATATAGTCAGGTAGATGGATCAGTTATTGTAACAGCAGGTCAATTAACAACCAAGGGAACATAGGAACAGAGTAGGCCATTCAGCCCCTCGAGTCTGTTCCACCATTCAATGAGACCATGGCTGATCTGTGCCCTAACTCCATCCACCTACCTTGGCTCCATATCCTTTTGTACCCTTGGCTAGCAAACATCTCTCCATCTCAGATTTAAAATTATTGATTAATTTCCATCTACTGCTTTTTGTGGGAGAGAGTTCCACACTTCTACCACCTTTTGTGTGAAGAAGTGTTTCCAGACTTCTCTCCTGAATGGCCTGGCTCTGATTTAAGGTTATGTCCCCTTGTCCTGGACTCCCCCACCAGCAGCAAAAAGTTTCTCTCTATCTACCCAATCAATTCCTTTCAAAATCCTAAAAGCTTCAATCAAATCACCCCGTAACTTTTGATATTCCAGGGAATACAAGCCTAGTTTATGTCATCTCTCCTCATAATCTAACCCTTGCACTCCTTCCAAGGCCAATATATCCTTTCTAAGGTGCAGTGCCCAGAACTGTACACAGTACTCCAGATGTGGTCTAACCAGGGCTTTGTATAGCTGTAGCAAAACTTCCTCCCCTTCATATTCTAGCCCTCTAGATATAAAGGCTAACATTCTATTAGCGTTTTTAATTATTTTTTGTACCCGACTACTACATTTTAGTCATCTGTATACCCCTAAATCTCTTTGGACCTCCACTGTTCCTAGCTTTTTTACCATTTAAATAATACTGGGATCTATCCTTTTTTGGTCCAGAATGGATGATCTCACATGGATGAATATAAATTGCAAAGCTGACTGACTTTATTGACCATGTTTCACTCATTAGCTACGTTGCGAGGTGGAATATTCCCAGTAAGGTTGAATTTTCAAATGGAGTTATCAACTCTAATCTCACTTCCCTGCCCTTCCCTCTGTATCCTTCTATATACTTCCTCTTTAAATGCCTACCTAATTCTATTTTGAATGGTGTTATAATCAATGCCTCAGCGGCCACTTTTAGTAAAGTATTTATTATCCTAAAGGGACCACCAAAGAAAAGGTAGGGAAATATTTTTTTACTTCCGCTCCTGTGGAGCCAGATGGAGTATTCCTGCTCCTCCCGATTTCACAGCGCTACTGCGGACTGTTGCCAGCTCGTGTTTGTCCATCCCTCCCCACCAGGACTTGCCTGAGGGCTGTTGCCGGTGAGGCAGCAGGTCCAAATTTAATACCTGCCATCGGGCGAACTGTCAGGGCAGGCACCAGCAGCTCGTCCCTGTTATTATATTGAGGCCCGAGACCCAATTTCTGAAGAGATTCAGGCTTCCCAGTTCAGGTGTGTGTTGGAAGCGCACTGTCATCTATGCACCAGGAAATAGCCCATAAGGAATTTCTACCCCCATAGATGCAATGTCCATCAGTTTCCCTTTATCGATGCACTCTGTAATTTACACAAAAAAAATGAATTATTTTGGAAAGCATGGCTTTCTAAGTGTTCATTAATTCATTACATGTTCCACTGCAGTACATAATCTCGGCTAACTTCAGTGCAGTATTGAGGGAGTGCCTCATTCCTGAAGGTGCTGTCTGCCTCGACTGAAGAATGTACAATATGCCATGGCACTATTTCAAAAAGGAGTTATCCTGGTGTTCTGGCCAACATTTATCCCTCTGCCAACACCAAAAAGCAGATTAACTGGTCATTATCTCATTGCCATTTGTGAGACCTTGCTGTGTGCAAATTGACTGCTGCATTTACCTGCACAGCAACAGTGACTACACTTCAAAAAAAGTTATTCATTAGCTGTGAAGCGCTTTGGGACATCTTGCAGACTTGAAAGGCACTATACAAACGCATGTTCTTTCTTTCTTAGATAAACACATACGTTTATCACTATTAAGATACAACATGTTTTAGCGTAAAACATAATCTTTAGGTGACAAGTCTATTAACATCAAAATGTATTGACCTCAGCAGTATTGTTCCTCCAGTTCCCCCAGGAACAAAAGGACATAGAATACTTTTATTAGTATTCTGGTATTTTAGAAACAGTCTGTTGCTCTTGGCTGTTTTTCCTCATGGGAGTGGACTTGGGCTCAAGCTTTGCCTCAGCTTTCAAAATCTTTCGACCTCTTTATACTAAAGGAGCCGCTGCTTAAGCCGTTCTGGAATTGATAAGCTCTTAAAGCTGTTGGATCTTCTTTTTCTTGGACCTCCTGTTGGAAATGTTGGCAGAGCTTGCTGGATGCATAGTTATGAAATGTGTCAAGGCACCAGAGGCCCAGTTATGACCATTGGTTACAGGCAAGGTTTTTTTCTGCAGTTGATGCAGATTTTGAAGCCAGGACTTGTCAGCATTCCTCCTCCAGTGCTCCATGGCAGTAACCTTTAGCCCTTGTGCAGAACTCAACAAAAATTCTTTGTGTTGTTGCCATCGTCGTCTTGCATACCAATATCTGTCACGTTAAATAATAAAATGGAACCAACAGGTGTTGCATGTTATTCACTCACAGAGTGCTCCTAAGCTGTGACTTTTTTTACTTCCTTGCATGTGAAAGGAAAGCAACAATGTGATCATAAATAGAGGTGAATAAGTTTCTAAAAGCATTTTGTTCAAATCATTGCCAACATAAAGTTTAACCTTTGAGTACTGGCTTAGATGTCACCAAGATCATAAATGTTAACATCTATTAGGCACCATGGGGTGATAGGAGATAACTTCTTTCCTGTCATTTTGCGTTCCTGTTCGTAGCTGGGCAATTGGGGAGATGCTAAATAAAGTCAAGGTGACTCCATTTGAAACAGGGAGGGAAAATTAGCAACAAAGTCGACCTGCCCAATTCATGTTCAGTTCCTAACGGCGAGTTATAAAGTAGCAGTGGGCTACTTTCTTGGTCAGAAAGTATTTCATTGTACTTTAGAAACTAAATTAAACTGATAATTCTTAACTTTGGTTGTCCATGTATTCTTCCTGAACCACCCATGTGGTCAACAGACCAATTTATCTGTGCAGCTTGGTCATTGACTTTATCTTAATAGCATGAGATTGTGATACCTCCCAAAATTTGATCAAGAAATTTCCCAAACTATTCTGCTTATCACTTTCAATATAAGAAGAATGAATGGATGAACAGTTGTGAGGTATGTTTTTTTAAACTCTTTGTTCTCTCCTGAGTTCTTTGCACGATTCATCATCCATCAATCAGAGAACGAGGAACAGATCTGTTTCCTTATTCTCCACTTAATGACTCCCTTCATGGCTGAGATTAGAAGCAAATCCTCTGGAAATTGTAGATGCTCTAATGCACTACACTACTTTCCAATAACCAGAACAGTTGTTGCTTTTAATTGTGAAACCATTGAACCCTTAAATTAAATTCTTTATAAAGGTGCCCTTGCAAGGTTATCATCCGCTCCAGTGCACTTAATTGTGAATAAGTAAAATGTATACTAATTATCACTCTTTGCATTGGTGCGCAAACTATTTATATTTAACATAGTTTTTGAACACAATCTAATTACTTAATCCAACATGCTTCCCTCAACCAACACCACCTAAAAAGAAAGTTCAGGTGTAATAGTTAATCCACATAAAATCTTAGTAAGACTACAGTTGGAGTATTGTGTAAGGTTTTGGGCTCCACAATATAGGAAGGGTATTGAGGCAATAGAGAGGGTACAGCACAGGTTCATGAGGGATGCGGCCTGGTGTGAGGAAATACAAATATGAAGCTTGTGTTCATGTTAGCTCCTCAAATGAAGTTGTTTTCTATAATCCTATTTCTCTGGCCTTTCCCCATATCCTTTTATATCCTTCCTTTTCAAATACTTATCCAGTTCTATTCATGTTATAGTCACTGCCTCAGTAGTCTCTTGTGGTAAAATATTCCATATTCTAATGATGCTCTTTGTAAAAAAAAAAATCTTCAAATTTCCCCCTTCATTCTTCTAGTGACAATCCTTACCAACTGGTGGAATCAATCTGTCACTGTTAAGCTGTTATGAATCCTTTCATAATTTTGAAAACTTTCATCAAATAAAGAAAGACTTGCATTTATATAGCGCCTTTCACGACCTCAGGACGTCCCAAAGCGCTTTACAGCCAATGAAGTACTTTTTGAAGTGTATTCACTGTTGTAATATAAGAAACGTGGCAGCCAAAATTGCGCACAGCAAGCTCCCACAAACAGCAGTGTGATAATGGCCAGATAATCTGTTTCAGTAATGTTGGTTGAGGGATAAATATTGGCCTGGACATCGGGGATAACTCCCCTGCTCTTCTTCGAAATAGTGCCTTGGGATCTTTTACATCCACTTGAGAGAGCAGACGGGGCCTTGGGTTAACGTCTCATCTGAAAGACAGCACCTCCAACAGTGCAGCACTGCCTCAGTAATACACTGGCGTGTCAGCCTAGATTTTTGTGCTTAAGTCTCTGGAGTGGGACTTGAACCCACAACCTTCTGACTCAGCGATGAGGGTGCTACCAACTGAGCCACGGCTGACACTAAATCCCCCTAAAACTTCTCTGTTCCCTTGAACTAAGCCCCAATTTTTCAATCCGTTCTTCATTAATAAACCTTTCATGCCTGGTATTATTCTAGTACAATCTTCACTCTTCCCTTTCCATGGCTATAATATCCTTCCTCTAATTAGATACCCAAAACTACATGCACTATTCAAACTATCTCCTACCCAATACGTTATACAAATTCAACATCACTCCCTTGCTTTTATATTCAATGCCGCAATGTATAAAACCTAGAATCCCAATTACAACAAAATGTAAAAGCCCAAAAAATGGGCTCAAATAGATTATCAGTGAACATAAGAACAGGAGTAGGGCATTTAGCCCCTTGAGCCTGTTTCGCCAGCCATGGCTGAACTGTGACCTAACTCCATATGCCCACCTTTGTTTAGCTTTCTTGCTTGTTTTCTTTTTTTTCTACCTTTCAGTTAAGTCTCCCCACACTTCTAAACAGCTCCCAGTGAGCTGGCAAAGCTGCTGTTCAGATTATTGATATTCTCCCCTTACCCCTCTTCAGCATCTTGCCCAAGTGATTATTTTTCAAGTATGTCTGGATGGTGAGTGATGGTGGAATATTTTGATGGGGTAATTCACAGCACAACCAGTGTTTTTATTTGTTCTTGGCATGTGGGTGACTTCGGGCAAACCTTAGAATGAGGCAGAAATCTAGTGAAGCGATTACACAGGAGGAGGAGGCTCCATCATCAACTCCATCCTTAACTATGATAGAGCCCAGCACTTATGTACAAAACACAAGGCTGAAGTGTTTGCAAGTGTCTTCAGCCAAAAGTGCAGAGTGAATGATCCTACTCGGCCTCCTCCCAATGTCCCCACCATCACAGATGCCAGTGTCCAGCCAATTCAGTTCACTCCACATGGCATGAAGAAGTGACAGTTGTCAGGAAGCCCTTCATTACACACAGGATGATCAATGTTAGAACACAGTAGGAAGACTAAGGCCAGAAAACCGGATTCATTAAAGGAACAGCTAAATGCTATAATGGGAAGAAGTTAGAGATGTTATTCTGGAAGAATGAGATCAAATGGGTTGAACCAATCTTATGATCTTGTCCTCAATTTGGAGCAATTTGAGTTGTGGTAATTCTACACAATATATTATCTAAAGCAAAGGAAATAAATTCAATAGCCTATATACCTGTAATCATCGCACATGTTAATGTCCACTAATGCTGTGTGTAGCAAATAGCAAAAAGTAACTAGTAGGACAGAATTTTGAGAGTATATTATAACCCACCATCTCTCCTTTTGGTAATGGATAATTGAGGAGAGGTATGGAGCTCAATACAGAAGTGTTTCTAATATCAGCCAAGTAAAGGTATAGGACTTTCGCTGAGGAAAGGTAAATTGCAAATGATGTAAATCTGAGCTTCCTGGTGGCTAGAACATTATAGGGTGAGGTCCGTTCACCTTTCCAGATGGGGAATGGTGTGTGGTGACATGAAAAAGACATTGAAAGAAAACAACTTTAAAATTTTTAAGAATTTAATTAACAATAGAGATTTAAAAAGCTAAAATTGCGACGTCTTCTGATTGTGACAGGTCCTAGGAAGGTACAAAGAGACAGCACATTAGAATCCCAAAGCACTGTGCCACCGAGTGGTGGGACATTGGTTTATGCCTGTGATTCTCCCATATATACAAACGGAATTGTCAGTCTCAGCCATGCCAGCAGACAGCAGGTGCCTCCACACAGAAAAATCAGAATAAGCACGATCCCAGGGCCATTGTCACACACCTTCATTCCCGAAAAAAAGGCAAAAGAATGTAACCTAACTTGTTGTAAAAGAGCCACCTGGTGGACTACTGATGTATATAATAATAAAGCCATATGCAGTACAGTTCTTACCAGAAGCCATGTTGTGCTGTTATATATATATGCTATGTCTCAAGATATCACAGAATTGGCGATGAGGATGCGATTGCGGTTTCCCGAGCTGAAATTTTTGTTGGAGGGTAATCCTGCCAACTGACGGAGGGACTGTTAGAGGTTCTTCGTTTTGCAGAAAAACTTAAAAATCCGAGGTAAATTTCGAGCACACGTGGCTGAACTGTCAACGTTACCAGAATCCAGATGGCCGCGTCTATGGGAATAATAGGGCACTTGGGTGAGTTCCATTGTGACCGAGAGTCTTTCGGCGCATATGTGGAGCGGCTAGAAATGTTTTTCACTGCGAATAGTATTGTCAAAGTCCTCGATGTTGTAAACCGTAAATGGACGGTTTTAGAAATGAAACGGGCTAATTTTTTGACTGAAGCAGGCCCCAAGGTGTATGAAACCCTGAAAAATGTGCTGAAGGACACGCCACTGAAGGAGATCCTAACCAAGTTAGAACAGCACTACAGTCCTGAGCCCCTGGAAATTGCTGAAAGTTATCGTTTTGGAACACGTGATCAATTAAATGACAAGGATATCAGTGAGTACATTGTAGCATTAAAAAAGCTATCCATTCACTGTCATTTTGGAAACTTTCAGGACCGAGCTTTGCGTGACCGCTTTGTTTGTGGGTTGAAAAGTGAACGTATCAGCAGTAAATTGTTGACAACCCCTAACTTGACTTTTGACTTAGTTTGTCAGACAGCTATGTTGATGGATCTGGCCGACAGAACTCAAAAGACTAGAAACTGAGAACATTGGGCCATATTAAGCGACTGCTACGGGTGTGCAAGATCCGGGTTTAGGCATGCGAAGCGCATGTGCTTAAACCCGGAACTTACGATCTGTCAAGGATCTTCTTGATAGATCCTCTGCATCCCCGGGAAAAGGGCCTCCGCGGGCGGAGAGTTGCGCTATTTGCCCAACTTCCGCCCGCTGAATGCCCATGAAATTCTTACGCCTGGTAAAAGCAGGTATAAGGCGAGCTTTTACCAGCATAAAAGTTTTAAAAAATAGAAAAATAACATTTTATCACTCATTTATACATTAAAAACCCTGTCCAATAAGGTAAGTTTATTTTTAGCCCCGTTAAAACATATCGGCCCAGATATTCCGATTGCAGGTCTCCCGCGGGCGGAGGCCTGCGATCTGGAAAAATCTGCGCCTGGACCGGAGGGCTCCTGGGAGGCGCAGAGTTCCGCTGCTGGGCCTCTCCAAACTGCCGGTGTGCAGGGCCCACGTATCCCAGAGGCGCAGGCGGTTCGCAGCATCTCTGGGATCACATGGGCCATGGGGAGCCAATCAGAGAAGGGAATCTCCCTTCATACATTTGACAGGAAGACCTGTCAAATATATGAATGGGGATCACCCCCAAAGCATTGTAAAACTTCAAATAATTTTTTTCTTAAAATCACATTTTTAAAATGACTTGAATTTACATAAATTAACTATTTTAAACAAAAACTTTAATTTTTGAAAAAAATAATTAAAGTTTTTAACGGGGCTAAAAATAAACTTACCTTTCTTTAAAGTATTTTTAAATGAAAAATCAGTGGAAATTTTGTTTTTTAACTTCTTTCAACTCTTAACCTGGTAAAAGCAGGCCTTACACTTGCTTTTCCAGGCGCAAGAATTGTAAGTGTTTTCTGCGGGCGGCGGGTCTCCAAAAAGCGGAACTCTCTGCCCGCAGAGGCACTGCTCCCGGGCAGCTGGAGGATCTGTCAAGAGCTTTCTTGACAGATCGGAAATGCCAGTTTCCAGCGCATGCGCAGTGCATGCCTAAAACCGGCATTTCCAATGTCCATACGGGTGGGTACACAGTGCGTACACACCTGTAGGGATCGGAATATCCGGCCTATCATTTTTTTTCCAAAAGGTTACATTTTTGTTTAAAATATTGAATTAAATAGCATTTTAATTAATTTTAAATATGTAATGTTTTTTTTTATTTATTTCGTGTGTTCGTGTATTTTTTGCGAACCGCATGCGCCCCTGGGATATGTGGGCCTCTGCCCGTGCATACCCAGAGAGGCCCAGGATCACAATCTCCATACCTCCCGGGCCACCAGGTAAATTCGTAGATTTTTTACAGGTCAGAGGCATCCGCCCATGGGAAGCCTTCGACTGCAAATTTTGGGCCATTATCTCTACGGTAGATCTGAGTAATTGGGCTACACCCGTTGTTGTTGTACCTAAGTCAGATGGTATGGTAAGGTTGTCTGGTGATTATAAGGTAACCGTAAACCAGGTTCTAGAGTGTAATCTACCCAATATGTTGCCAAATGTGGAAGATTTGTTCACAACGCTGACAGGTGGCCAGATTTTTTAGAAGTTAGATCTAACAAACGCCTGCCTACAACTTGAGTTAGATGGAGAGTCCAAGTCATGCTTGGCTGTAAATACTCACCGAGGCCTATATCAGTTCAATAGGCTACCATTTGGAGTGTCTTCTGCCCCCGACATATTCCAGGGGGTGATGAACCAAATTTTGCAAGGGATTGAAGGGGTAGTGTGTTATTTGGATGACATACTCATTTCAGCACCAAACAGGCAAATCCATGATGAGGTGTTGAATGAAGTGCTCAAACGGCTAGAGAAGCACGGAGTATGAGTGACAGCTCACAAGTGTGAGTTGTTTCAAAACTCAGTGGCATACTTAGGGCACAGAGTAGACAAAGATGGTTTACATCTAACCAAGAGAAAGCTGAATGCAATCAGAAATGCACCCACTCCCAAGAATGTCTCTGAAATTCAATCATTTTTGGGTCATTTGAATTAATACGGAAAGTTTCTCCCAAACTTGGCTACATTGCTACATCCACTGAATGAGCTGTTGAGAAAACAGGTCCCTTGGAAGTAGTCAAAAGAATGTGACACAGCATTCAAAGAGTGTAAAAGCCAGTTAGTAGAAAGTACCATGCTATACCAGCTATTCACAATATATATTAATGATCTGGACGATGGAATTGGATGTAATATCTCCAAGTTTGCAGACGACACAAAGCTGGGTGGGAGTGTGTGCCATGAGGAGGATGCCGAGAAACTCCAGTATGATTTGGACAGGTTGGGGGATTGGGCAGAAGCATGGCAGATGCAATATAATGTGGATGAATGCGAGGTTATCCACTTTGGTGTCAAAAACAGGAAGGCAGATTATTATCTGAATGGCAATAGATTGGGAGAAGGGGAAGTGCAACGAGACCTGGGTGTCCTTGTGCACCAATCGCTGAAGGTAAGCATGCAGGTGCAGCAGGCGGTTAAGAAGGCAAATGGTATGTTGGCCTTCGTAGCGAAAGGGTTCGAGTACAGGAACAAGGATGTCTTGCTGCAGTTGTACAGGGCCTTGGTGAGACCACATCTTGAGTATTGTGTGCAGTTTTGGTCGCCTTATCTGAGGAAGGATGTTCTTGCCATGGAGGGAGTGCAGCGAAGATTCACCAGGCTGATACCCGGGATGGCAGGAATGGCATATGAGGAGCGATTGGGTCGATTGGGCTTATACTCACTGGAGTTTAGAAGAATGAGAGGGGATCTCATTGAAACTTATAAAATTCTAACAGGACTAGACAGACTAGATGTGGGAAGGATGTTCCCGATGGCCGGGGAGTCCAGAACCAGGGGTCACAGTCTAAGGATAAGGGGTAAGCCATTTAGGACTGAGATGAGGAGGAATTTCTTCACCCAGAGAGTGGTAAACCTGTGGAATTCTCTACCACAGAAGGCAGTAGAGGCCAATTCATTAAATATATTCAAGAAGGAGTTAGATATAGTTCTTAAAACTAAAGGGATCAAGGGATATGGAGAGAAGGCAGGGACAGGGTACTGAATTTGGATGATCAGCCATGATCTCATTGAATGGGGGAGCAGGCTCGAGGGGCTGAATGGCCTACTCCTGCTCCTATCTTCTATGTTTCTATGTTAGTTCACTATGGTGTATCTAAGGAGATCAAGCTAGTGTGTGACGCCTCTCCTTACGGAGTTGGGGCAGTAATCTCTCGTACTAGATAGTGGGGAGGAGAGACCAATTGCTTTTGCTTCACGCACTCTCAATGCCAGTGAGTGGAATTATGCGCAGATCGAAAGGGAAGCTTTGTCATTGATTTTTGGGGTCAAGAAGTTTCACAAATACTTGTTTGGTCGTAAGTTTACCATAGTTACTGACCATAAGCCCCTGACAGCAATCCTCCATCCAAAGTCCCCAGTTCCAACCTTAGCAGCAGCCCGAATGCAGAGATAGGCTTTGATTTTGTCAGTGTGTACGTATGACATTGAGTACAGACGATCAGCTGATCACAGTAATGCTGATGCTATGTCCAGGTTGCCATCCCCATCACAAGTTACACCCAATAAGGAAGAAGTGTTCTATTTCTCATACATTGATGAGCTGCCAGTCACAGCTGAAGAGATTGGTAGGGCAACCAAACGTGACCCAATTATGTCAAAGGTGTATGATTACATAGCAAACGGATGGCCAAACCAGGTATCAGAGGAAGATATCCATCCATACTTTGTTCATAGGAATGAATTGTCAGTGGATAAAGATTGTATCATGTGGGGTACAAGATTGGTTAACCCAAATAGGTTCAGGTCTAAATTGTTAGGAGATCTTCTTGACCAGCACCTGGGAATGTGCTTGACCAAGAGCTTTGCACGCAGTTACTTATGGTGGCCAGGTTTAGATAAAGAGCTGGAGTACATAGTCAGTCAGTGTACAACATGTCAATCGGTGAGCAAGAAACCACCGTCAGTACTGTTACACCCATGGAAATGGCCTCCCAGAGTGTGGCAAAGGTTACATGTAGATTTTGCTGAGCAAGAAGGACAGCAATTGTTCATAGTGATAGATACTCACTCGAAGTGGGTAGAGGTGTTTCCGATACGGATAATAACAAGCAAAACACTAGAAAATTTACGAAGATTGTTTTCTTCATAAGGCCTCCCAGAAGAAATTGTGTCTGATAACGGGCCGCAATTTTGTTCAGATGAGTCCACACAGTTCATGAGCAGAAATGGTGTGAAACCTACCAAAGTTCCACTGTACCACCTGCTTCAAATGGTGCAGCAGAACACACAGTACAAATTGTCAAACATGTCAAATGTAACACCCCTATTCAAGAAAGGAGGGAGACAGAAAGCAGGAAACAGCTTAACATCTGTCATTGGGAAAATGCTGGAATCCATTATTAAGGAAGTAATAGCAGGACATTTAGAAAATCATAATACAATCAAGCAGAGTTAACATGGTTTTATGAAACGGAAATCGTGTTTGACAAATTTACTAGAGTTCTTTGAGGATGTAACGAGCAGGGTGGATAAAGGGGGACCAGTAGATGTAATGTATTTGGATTTCCAGAAGGCATTTGATAAGGTGCCACATAAAAGGTTACTGCACAAGATGAAAGCTCACAGGGTTGGGAGTAATATATTAGCATGGATAGAGGATTGGCTAACTAACAGGAAACAGAGTGTCAGGAAAAATGGGTCATTTTCCGGTTGGCAAACTGTAACTAGTGGGGTGCCACAGGGATCAGTGCTGGGGCCTCAACTATATACAATCTATATTAATGACTTGGATGAAGGGACTGAGTGTACTGTAGCCAAATTTTCTGATGATACAAAGAAAGGTGGGAAAGCAAGTTGTGAGGAGGACAAAAAGGGGCCGATTTTGTTAATGGGGGCACGTTGGAGGCGGGACTGCTGCTTGTCGGGTTTCAGTCCCGCCTCCATCGATTTGTGGCCAAACCACGCTATTTTCCCTTGATTTACCTTGTTAAGCCCGCCCAGCAGGCTTAGCAGGACAATTAAGGGAAAGCCGGTTGCAGAGAACGTCAACATATGACGTTTCATCTGTCAAAAATTTTTGACAGATGAATTGTTATTGTTTGACAGCTCTGTGAAGCTGTCAAACAGTGACAATCTCTGCAGTTTGATGAGGTCTTGCATTCAAGACCTCATCAAACTTCTTTCTTTTACAGAAATGAGATGGTTGTTACATCTGAGAATGCAACGGCCATGTTTCATCTACAACACGGAGGTCCGAGACTCTCCGCATACAAACCGACTGAAGCCTGCAGGAAGAAACAAAGGTAAGTACACTTTTAAAAACACTTTGCACTTACCTCAAATACTCACCTCTACACGCTTGCACCCATCACTTACCATCACAGCACACCTTTGCACCCCCCCCCCCCCGATCCCCGCAGACCCAGTACTCGCCTGAGCTGAGCTGGCGGGTTTTGGGGCCTTCGGGAAGCCTGCACTTGTGAGGGCAAAAAGGAGATAATCCTATTTTCTGCCTGTTAACTACCTGTTTACAGGCAGTTAATAGGCTTTAATCCCTTCCCGCCTCCAAGGAGACAGGACCCGGCGCGGGACGGCTAGCCGCCTCCTGGGAAGATGGCATGGAGGCGGGTTGGGCACCCACCCCCAAATTCTGCCATTTTCCCAGCAGTCCCACCTCCAAACCTGCCTCCCCAGGGCTGGCAAAATCGCCCCCAAAGAGTCTGCAAAGGGATATAGATAGGTTAAGTAAGTGGGCAAAAATTTGGCAGATGGAGTGTAATGTGGGGAAATGTGAGGTTAGTCACTTTGGTAGGAAGAATAAAAAAGCAAATTATTATTTAAATGGAGAGAGACTACATAATGCTGTGGTACAACGAGATCTGGGGTTCCTTGTACATGAAACACAAAGTTAGCATGCAGGAACAGCAAGTAATTAGGAAGGCAAATGGAATGTTGGCCCTTATTGCAAGGGGGATGGAGTATAAAAGTAGGGAAGTCTTGCTACAACTGTACAGAGCGCTGGTGAGACCACACCTGTAGTACTGCGTACAGTTTTGTTCTCCTTATTTAAGGAGGGATATACTTGCATTGGAGGCAGTTCAGAGAAGATTCACTAGGTTGATTCCTGAGATGAAGGGTTGTCTTATGAAGAAAGGTTGAGCAGGTTGGGCCTTTTCTCATTGGAGTTTAGAAGAATGAGAGGTGATCTTATTGAAACATATAAGATTCTGAGGGGGCTTGACAGGGTAGATGCAGGGAGGATGTTTCCCCTCGTGGGGGAATCTAGGACTGGGGGCATAGTTTCAGAATAAGGGGTCGCTCATTTAAACGACAGCTATGAATCAGGTTCGCATTGTTAAAGCCAAACTAGGCACAGTCCATAGAAGAGAAACAATCAAGGCAGAAAGAGAATTATGATAAAGGTAGAGTTAGAGAGAGAAGTGTGAAGTTGAACCAGAAGGTTAGAGTGAAGAACCATCACCATAAATGGTTAAAGTAGTTACCAGGAAGAGTAGTGAAGATATGTGGCCCTCATACATATTTGGTCAAGATGTTTGATCATGGAAAGGTTAGGTTTGTTCACATTGATCATATCTTACCTACAGATGTGGAAGGAGTTGAAAGCTGGGATTATTCAATTTAGTCTGATGAGTCTGATAGTTTTGTTACAAGTAGAGTACCAGTAGCAAATCCTACATCAGACATACCAGAAACAAGTCCAAGACAAAGTCAGAATTTAAGTCTGAGCCTGAGTCAGGCAGACAAACAGTCTGAAAGTGTAGAGAGTCCAAATGTAGATCAAGGTTAGCCCTTGGAGAAAAATTCTCCGCAGGCTCAGCTAGAATGAATCAATGTTCTACAACAAGATCTGAAAGTTCTGTTCAAGAAAGAAGGTATCCTCTTCGAAACAGAAAACCAGTAGTTAAGTTTAATCTGTAAATATGGAATATAAGTTCATATCTTTTGTTTGTGTTACAGAATTCTATAGTAGAACTTGGAAACATAAAATGGGTTCCATTTGAGAAATGTATACAAAGAGTTGTGTATGTCATGCAATTCATGTACAATGATTATGTGCTATGATTAACTTCTTCAATAAGGAGGGAGAAGTGTAATAGAGCCACCTGGTGGACTACTGATATATAATAATAAAGCCATATGCAGTACAGTTCTTACCAGAAGCCATGTTGTGCTGTTGTATATATATGCGGTGTCTCAAGATATCACACTTGTGACCAGGTCTACATTAACTGTAACAATATACAAATGGTACTCACCAAGATTTTGAGCGCCATTATAGAAGAGGTGCATTGTTAATTGTGCCTGAAAGACTGCAGAAAGTGCACAATTTAAGAAAACTCACAATATGTAGTGTTTCAATTATTGTTTTAATAATATGAACAGTTTTGTTTTCACAATGGGTGGCAATTTATCAGTAGCCCTACAAACTTTTATTGATGTCTACCAGACATGAGGAATCTACAAAGAATGCTTGGTATTTTGTATGCTAAGCAAAGTTTGTGTATCATCCTCAAGAGACGAACATCCAAACTCCAACATCCTGTTAGCCAATAGAACTATAAAAATAGCTGGAAAAATCTACTGGCAATGATATTCATTTTAAAGGGACATTATTTTCATAACAAAATATTTGGCAAACATTTTTTTTGCACCTTGTTTACAAATACTCAGTGCATTGAGCCAAACCTATGATTCTGATCACTTTCAAATAGTGTCACCAGAGTTCAAATGGTGCAATGCCCTTCTCTCTTCCTAAACAAAAACATTGCCTGTTTAAATGTTTAAACCTCAGCCAGAAATTAAATTCCAGCTGGGAATTCAAAGCTACAGCAGGTGTTTTAGATATGAATTTTCTGTCAGACCTTTCAGGTAACCATATAGAAACGTCCCCTATCTGTAAGTGTAAACAGTGGGTTGGTACATGTGGCTACTAGCACGGTGTATCGTCATGTGGTAAGACTGGAGTTCTCAAAATCAGCTCGCAGAAAGAAGCACTGATCAGAGGTAAGTGGCTTCCCAAAGGGAAAAAAAGCAGACTAATTCAAATTGCATCACTTTCACACACCTCTTAATGGCCAGTTCCACAGCAGTCGAGGTAAAGGCTGTTACCTACCCACTATTTTATCTGGAAATTTGTATTTGCTTTAGAAGACCCTAAAAGAGGGCAAAAACAATTTAAATGACAGGGATTATTTTGTAGTTAATTTTGATATTCTAATAAAAGTAACAATATAGTCATTCAAGCATTCAGAAGAGCAAACTTTTAAACTATCAGAAGAATTTTAAGAATTATTAAATGAGAATCAGAATGACAAAACAAAATAAAAGCAAAATAATGGATTTTTACAGGTTTTAATGGTTTAGGAAATATATCCCTATGAGAAAAAGGAGAAATATAAGATCAACCGCAACCTAAATGCTAAGAAAATAAGATGCAAGAAAATAGATTAATGAGGACTGGGAGTCATACAAGAGTCAGTTGAGGATAATCAAAATAAGTTTTGGTATGTTGTGATGATTTAGATTTCTGTATTATTTTTTTTTATATCTAGGGACATACAGGGTAAATGTGTTTTAGAAATGGAGTTAAGAGGTAAGCTGTCTTTTCTTATTCAACTTCAAAATGGAGACCAGAGCCCAGCTGTCCAAATGCTTCATTACATAACCAACTATGTAAAAAGTATACCATAGAAAAGGGCATTTAACCCCTTGTGAACTGCTTATATCTTCATTATTTTCTAAGTATTTGTCCCATCAGTATCTTACTGTATCTTGCTGTTACTCTATAATATCTTACTTGCAAACAAATCTATTAGTTTTTGCCTGAATGTAACAGTTTAGCGGTGTGGTTTTTACAGTAAACAGGAGAATGTGGTGGACATCCCATGTGGTCTCCGGTGCCATATAACATAGTTAAGGGGTAATTGTAAGACTTATGGCACACTATCCCACTCAATGCACTCTTAAGGGAACAGGTTTTGCTTCATAGGAGCCTTGGTCTGATTCTCGGTTAAAGATGTTGAAAGAAAGACCAAACTGTAACACATGGTTTATAAGCATATCTCTGACGGCAGCCGCACAGCTACAATGATATTAGGAGTTTACCACCATGGGTAGCAGAGTAATCAATGGCAAACACCTAATATAAATAGGGTCAACAATCTGACTGAGTTCTCTATCTGTAATTAAAATTACTACGGAAAATACTTCAAATCCATTGTGTATAAAATATACAAAAGTAACCAAAGGAAGCAGTGCTGGGCAGTTTTGATACTGCAAACAGCATAATTGATGTTTTGACACTCTTTCAGGGAGGGAGAGTGGGGCAGCACAGAGTTCAAGATGAACAATCTGGGGCCTCAGCATGGTACCAGATAAATGAAGAACAACTACCTCAGATTGCCATAGAATCTATGAAGGAAAAAGATGTCCTAATATACCTTGCAAACTCCCCAAGTGTATGAAAAGCTGATTTTGTCTAAACTACTAGATATATATAGATCTTAATTTTCAAAATAATTTTCATTGGGTCACTCTGAAATAGGAGGCAACAAATAGGAACATTTATGCAATGGGGAAGTTTTTTATTCGTAGTGAAATCACAAATTCATTTTTTATGCATGCATTTATGAATTTGCTATAAATAGCAAACACAGAACCAGAGAATGATACAGCGCAGAAGGAGGCCATTTGGCCCATCGTGCCTGCTCTTTGGTAGAGCTATCCAATTAATCCCACTCCCCTGCTCTTTCCCCATAACCCTGTAATTTTTATCCCTTCGAGTATTTAACCAATTTTCTTTTGAATGTTACTATTGAATCTGCTTCCACCACCCTTCAGGCAGCGATTTCCAGGTCATAACAACTCATTGTGTAAAAGAATGTTTCCTCATGTTGCCTCTGGTTCTTTTGCCAATCACCTTAAATCTGTGTCCTCTGGTTACCGACCCTTCTGCCACTGGAAACAGTTTCTCCTTATTTACTCTATCAAAACCATTCATAATTTTGAACACCTCTATCAAATCTCTTCTGAACCATCTCTGCTCTAAGGAGAACAACCCCAGCTTGTCCAGTCTCTCCACATAACTGAAGTCCCTCATCCCTTGTACCATTCTAGTAAATCTCATCTGCACCCTCTCCAAGGCTTTAACATCCTTCCTAAAGTGTGGTGCCCAGAATTGAACACAATACTCCAGCTGAGGCCTAACCAGTGTTTTATAAATGTTTAGCAAAATGTGCTTGCCTTTGTACTTTATTCCTCTATTAATAAAGCCAACATAAGAACATAAGAAATAGGAGCAGGAGTAGGCCATTTGGCCCTTCGAGCCTGCTCTGCCATTCAATAAGATCATGGCTGATCTTCTACCTCATCTCCACTTTCCTGCACTATCCCCATATCTCTTGATTCTCTTAATATTCAAAAATCTATCAATCTCTGCCTTGAATATACTCAACAACTGAGCCTCTACAATCCTCTGGGTTAGAGAATTCCAAAGATTCACCACCCTCTGAGTGAAGAAATTTCTCCTCATCTCAATCCTAAATGGCCGACCCCTTATTCTGAGACTGTAACCCCTGGTTCTAGACTCCCCAGCCAGGGGAAACATCCTCCCTGCATCTACCCTGTCAAGCCCTGTAAGAATTTTGTGTGGGCCAAAAATTCGGCCCTTCCCGGGTGAGTACACAGTGCGCACTTACCCGTAAGGCGTCCCGAAGTGCCGGTTTCCTGCATGCACTGCGCATGCGCGGGAAACGGCAACTTCCGGTCTGGTGAAGGGGGCGGTTCCTAGGTGAACCGCATGCGTGGTAGAGGCTGCGCGCACGCAGCAAACTTAGGTTTTTTTTCAGGTTTCTACGGGAGGGTAAGTATTGAAGAACCTGCACATTTAAAAAGGAGGCGCAGGACCCGTTTTCAACAAGGTAAGTATGATTTAAAAAAAATTTCAACAGGTTTATCTTTTTTAGATACTTTAAAGAAAGGTAAGTTTATTTTTAGCACTGTTAAAAAGTATTTAAATTTTTTCAAAAATTTACATTTTTGTTTAAAGTGGTTAATTTATTTAACTATAGTTATTTTATAAATGTGATGGTTTTTAAAAAAAAATTATTTTAAGTTTAGCTGTTCTTTTGGGGCCGATTTCAATTCATAGATTTGACAGGTCTTCCTGTCAAATCTATGAATGAAAGATGGTCTGCTGCCATTGGCTCTCCATGGCCCACGTGATCCCAGGGGATGCATCGCACTAACTGCGCCCCTGGGACACGCAAGCACTGCGCGCCGGCTCTTGGAGCAGGCCCAGGAGCTGAAGTTCCCGTGGGCCCAAAACACAACGGCAGGCGCGGTAGGTAAGTGCGCGCGTGATCCTTACCCCCGTGGCAAGCCGGAGAGGCGAATTTCAGGGCCTATATTTCAATGAGATTACCTCTCATCCTTCCAAACTCTAGAGCATATAGGCCTAGTCGACTCAATCTCTCCTCATAGGACAATCCCCCCATCCCATATGCTTTTTTAACAGCCTTCTCAACTTGTCCTGCCACCTTCAAAGATTTGTGTACATACACCCCCAGATCACTCTGTTCCTGCATCCCCTTTAAAATTGTACCATTTAGTTTATATTGCCTCTCCTCATTCTTCCTACTCTGCGTTAAATTTCATCTGCTGTGCGTCTGCCCATTTTACCAGTCTGTCTATGTCCCCCTGAAGTCTGTCACTATCCTTCTCATTGTTTACAGCAATAGCGTGAACATTTCCACAGTGTACCCTTGTCTCATAATAGTAAATCTTAAATCTTACATAAAATGTTAGAAATACATAGTAGATCCATCAGCTTCTGAAAGAGGAATATACGTGTTAAAAGTTTTTTGTAAAGACCCTGCATCAGAACTGTTTGGCACATAGATTTAAGAATTAGAATTCTTGATCTAAATAGTCTTGTAATATTGGTGAAACAGTCATGGATTCTTGGATACATGTACTACTTGGTCCTTGAGTGACTGGCAGCACTTTTCTTAACAGCATGTTTCCTTGGAAAATGTCTGCCTCAAAAACTAATTGGATAACAGTGTGTACTTCCTGCCTGGTTTAAGGTACATGTCATTAAGCTGAAAAACAGCACATTTGAAGAAAACATTTGTAAATGGTAAATGAAAGAAAAAGCTATGTATCTAGTTAGTAATCTCATCCATAATATTACATTAACGTTTATATGCAGAATTGATCGTGCTTAAGTTTTATTGGAACCAATGGCAGAATTTGTTTTTCATGCATTAAATGTAGCCAGCTATGATTACTGCTGAGTTGCATTTTACTCTATGAATTAATTGAAGGTTTTTAGCAAAATCATTCAAGTAGAAAACTAGCAATTAAATAATAATTAAGAGTGCTCTGACTAAATTAGGCCCAGTAATGATTTTGCATCACTTTATTGAGCCCTCAGCATGTATGCAGCTAAGACCTATTTGAAGTGCCGTTTAATTTTCTCCCCTCTGTGGTAGAAATGCTCAGTCACCTATCTCCCATATATATGTTTTGCTGTAATTTGTAGAACTGTTGTAGCTCCTTAAAATGCTGCGTTGGAGTTTCAGAATAGTCTTAATCAATCAATGATTCATACAAAATAACAACAGAAAACGCTGGAAAAACTCAGCAGGCCAGGCAGCATCCGTGGAGAGAGAAAGAGAGTTGACGTTTCAGGTCGATGACCTTTCATCAGAACTGGGAAGAGCTGGAAATCAAATAGATTTAAGGCCAGGGTAAAGCTGGGAAAAGGGGGAGGGGATAAAGGAACAAAGGAGGAGATGAAGAGACATTAAGAGACATTAAGAGATATGCAAGGCTAGAGGTGGTGTTAATGTGACAGATTAAGGCTGAATGAAGTGTGAAATCCACTGGCAGAATGAAGGACAGCTGCCAGCTTCTAGGAGGAAAAAAAAGGTGGGGGGGACAAATAAAAGGGTGGATAAAATAAAATATAAATGTGATTGGAGCTGAGGTTATGATCTAAAATTGTTGAACTCGATATTGAGTCCAGAGGGCTGTAGCGTGCCTAAACGAAAGATGAGGTGCTGTTCCTCGAGCTTACGCTGAGCTTCCGTGGAACAGTGTAATAGGCCGAGGACGGTGAGGTCAGAGTGGGAGTGAAGCGGTGAATTAAAGTGACAGGCCACCGGGAGCTCGGGGTCCCCCTTACGGACTGAACGGAGGTGTTCCGCAAAGCGGTCACCCAATCTGCGTTTGGTCTCATACAAATGATTCATACAAACTGGCTGCAGTGTTTGTGGTGCAGTCAACAATGACGATTAATGTACTTTCCGTATGTTAAAGGAACAAGTATTGCATAAATGGCCTGTTTGCATTTACAGGGTCAGAGTTCATTTCCTGGGTCAAATCAGATTTGACTTCCACTTATTGATAAAATTTGCCAGTTGTCATCTAGCCCATGTATGGAATAGCTTTTGGCTGTACAGTACTTTCACTTATAACTGGACCAAGCTTGTATTGTTCAGTGTACTGTTTGTTAGGTTTTTTTTAGATTGGGAAACCTATGTTACAGGTCAAGGTCCACAGTACATATCATTAGGTTGACTTTCTAGTGTTTTAACCGCCTGTTTTTAGGTGGTTTCAGGGTGGGAGTACAAAATGTGGTGGGGGATTTGTAAAGCTACATTCCCCCCCATAGGAACAATGATGATGATTCTCTGCAAGCAATAATAGTGGCATCAGCAAGCGCTCACCCAAATACGAGCGGGCATATTAAAATTCAATGTAAATGATTTAATGACAACAAAAGTCAGATTTCCTGATATTTGCACCTCAGTCCTACTCAGTGCTGAGAATACCCACCTGTAAGAGCTACCGAGCATTACTAGGTGTCACCCGACAGGCAGGACTCAAGTTAAAGGGTTACTGAAATCAGACTTTGAAATGCTGGAACTTTGTGGCTTCTCTGATGTTCACAGTCATATTACTGTATTTTGTTTCCAAAAGAATGTTACTTCAATGTTCATCTTTCTGTCTTGTGTTCTGCGTCTTCAACTTCAATCCGCTCACATATTCTACAGAGAAGGCAATGGGATTTCCTTTGGGATTACCCCCTATCTCTGTTTCTTGGAGGAAGAAGGGAAGGTTGAAGGGGAGGAATGCAAGGAATCCAGACTCAGCAGACTGTACAGAATGTGGTTGGCCCCCACTCGATGGTATACTTGCACCTGCAAATACCTATCAAGGTGCTCCTGTCTCCACCTGAATAGTGCTTGTGGAGGTTACACTTCACTCAGAAAGCCATTAATCAATCATCCCACATGCTGGAACCAGGCCAAGAGACCACTTCCACCATTGACACTGCACTACCTGTGGTTGTAAAGGTCACCACTGCCCTGAATCTTTATGCTACAGGGTAATTTTAGGCTACCTCTGGGGGCATTAGCAATATTTCCCAATCAGCTATGCACAGATGCATCAAGTGAGGCACAGAAGCATTGTCTGCCAAAGTTGTCCAGTACATCAACTTCCTCATGGGCATGTAACATCAGCCTGATAGAGGCATTGCAATTTTACCACGTGGCAGGATCCCCCAAAACCCAGAGAGTCATAGACTGCACCACATAGCCACATGCGCCCCTTTCATAATTCCATTAACTACATCAATAGGAAAGGTCACAAATCTTACAATGTTCAGCTCATTACAGACCAGCAGCACCAAATCATGCAGGTTAATGCTCATGCTTCCTGGCAGCTGCCAGAATTCCTAGAAAGAAGATGCAAAGGACAAACCTTTGCTGGCTGTAAGTCATTCAAGGCCATCTCATACAAGACATCTTCTCATAATTACTACATCGCCCCAGTCCCCACTACAACAGCGGTCCTGTCTCCATGTCCACCCTATCCTAACCCACCAATTTGTTGATATACCCACACTTATCTATCACAAACAAGTTCCATGTCTTGCATTTAAGACACATGTCCAAGGTATTCTGCCACCTACCCAAAACACTGTACACATACCTGTAGTGCAACCAAATTGTGCGTGACTCCCTACTTTTTTTCCCTCCATGCTTTCCCTTGGTGTCTGCAATTGTGCGCCTAATCTCCTGCCTCTCTTCAGTTTTACCTTGATGTCTATGCAAGGGAAAAGAATCTATATTTTGAGCTCAGCAGGAACAAGCTGTCACGCAGCAACAGTTATGACCAATCTGACCTTTGGTCTATACTACCTTGCTTTCCCTGCTGAAGGAAGATGCCATGAAGGCAGAGAAAGTGGATAAAGACATTGAGAAAATTACGAGAAAATTCTTTTGCAAGCACCATAAGAATACCTGTAATGCAGTATTAGATAACTGTACTATAGAAACACTCAATAGACATTGCTAATTGCAGTATCCTGTGGAAAATTAAAGAGAATTTGGCACAGCAATACTGTATTACTCTTTGATCCACGCCTGTTACTACTTTGTCAGACATGCGCTGCATAACGATTCAGTCACAATGTGTTTCATATTTGCTGTTAAAGAACCTTCAGGCCAAATTCTGAGTGTTTATCAGCATGTTCTCTGTCTGCATGTTGTCCTATGGAAAAAAGTATCTGGAATTACAACAAGTTGTGGTAGGATTATTATAAATTGTATCAGCATGTCCCTAAATCATAAACCAGTGTATTATGCAGGGAAACCAAAAAACAAGAGTTAAAGTGCTTGAATTGCTTACCATTAAAGCCCATGAGGTAGCACAATGCCCTTTACACCCCTAGCCTTAACTGCAAGTGTTCCTTCACTCGCATCCTTTCATACTTTCACCCCATAAATGGCTTGCCTATTGATGCATAGTTCATCACACAGTGTCTTGTTTGGTGGACATGGGCAACAATATTATTTAAGTTATAAGTTTCCTTTGTTTTCTGATTTAATTTTCTATTAGTTGTGGCCCTTTAAAAGGGGGCACTTTTGTTTGTTTTTGTTTGATGACACTGGGGCACCCAGTGTCTCCTTATCGATTAAATTAAGAAAAGGCATACGGAGAATTATGTATTACTGCATGACATGGTAACCAAAGATCATTTGTCTCCTTTTGCTTTTATTCTGGAATTGATGCAGGCCCAGGGGCCCATATCAGACAGTGTATTGCAGATGGTACCTCAGGTGGGGTGATCCACGAGCAGCATACACAGTACATTGGCGAATGGTAAACAACATCTCAAGCCACCATGGAGTATGTGCATCTGCAGCAGAGGCCCCGTGACAGAAGAGCTAAGAGCAAGCAGTCTGCACTTCACCCATGAATGCTCAGACTACTCGGATAGAGCAGATGGTGTGGTTTCCCAGAAGGCACCCAGAAATTTTCCGTCCTAGGTCAAAGGTTGCTAGAATAATGGCATGGCACGACCAGGGATGCTAGCGTTCACTGATATCATGGGGATCTGCTGCTCACAAATGAGCTGTAAATTGAGAGAGTGGAATCTTTTCATGTTGATGTAGGTAGTGGGATTGAGCAAAGGGGCACTTAGGGTCAACTGGGTGCAATGTATGACTCGTTGCACCTTTGGGAATCCTGTGACTTTGTAAAATTGCAATGCTCTGTCATGCTACCACTGATTATTTGGGAGGAAGGAGATTAAATTAACTGTTCCAGCAAATGATGCTTTGGTCACTTGCTTAATGCATCTGTGCACCGCTTTGCAACCACTGGCGGTATGGAATCTATGATGGAAGTCGAGTTGCAGCATGCGACATAGCTCATATCAACCTTCTCTGAGTGCAGGCAGCGGGCACCCACATCATTAGGGGCATATCTCAGGCACCTGTCATGGTGAACCACAGCAGAGATAATCAGTTCTTGGCGGGGTCAGGGTGGGGGGGGCGGGGGGGCGGTGCGGCGGGGAGGGGGAGAGTGCTGGGTCCTCTCCTGGGGAAAAATGGAAAAAAGCCCCTCAGCCCTCTCTGTAAGGTCACCTAAAAACACAAAAGAGATTGAGGCTTTAATTTTTCGGGGGTGTCCAGGCTATGATCCTAACCTGCAGGCCCAGGGCTGGGGGGTGCGGGGGGGCTGCCCACTACCCTCATTTGACAGCCTACTATGCTTGATCTTAGCAGGCATATTTACTGCTGATGCTCCACCAAGTCTCTGAGAGGCCAGGGGCACAGGAACTCCTAGAGTTGAGAGTCTCGGACCTGTTCCCTCCTGCATCAATGGCCTTGTTTGGTACGGGCAGAGGCTCTGACACCAGAAGGTTAATCGGAAACTCCAGGGGTAGGTCAGGGCCCAGTGTATCCAGGTCCTGACATAACTTTCTACTATTCTGCTGTAGCCTGCCGGAGTAACAGCAAGAGCACACCAGAAGGGCCACGGAATTTTGGCCTCTTGGCCTTTTTAAAAGGTTTCTTTTTAGGCAGTAATTACTTGCTTTGATGAGTCATGTGGGTTCACCATTTCTTCACTGATCATATCTTTCTTTTCCTCTGTTGTGCTTTTATTTCTTCCTTCTTTTTTCTCCATAAATCTCAACTCATTGCCTCTGGCATTTGATCAAAAATGTTCATGTTGGTACAATACAGCATTCAGTGCAAGTCTGGCCTGGAAGGGTAGGTGTACTCATTCAGGTGTTTGAGGCTGTGAATTGAAGTTATAAAGAATTGTATAGGTAATACTACTAAAATCCAGTTGCGTAAACAGAGGACTGATTTGAAAAATGCTATTGCATTTCTATCCCATATTACTCCATGGCAGACAGTGCTATGAAATTGTATAACAGGAACTCGAGTCCAACAAACCCCCACAACTTGTAAATAATTTCCATAATATTGGCTGAGGCACAACAGAGAAAACTGCCACTTTTTCAGCAATTCAATTCCAAAGGTCGTCTATCTCTATTTTAACTGTGCACACACTATCAAAATAAGGACAGTATGCATAGGGTCAAGATTAGGTAGACAGAAGGAGCACTCTCCAATCGATATGATTTCTATAGGGGCGATCTTAACCTGCCCTGCCTGGCGGGAACGGGACGCGCGAGCTGTTAAAATTGTTTCAGAATACTTGACGCTTTGTTCCCACTGCTTTCCCACCAGCCGCCATTTTGACAGAGCACTTTTTTTAGTCGGCTGAGGTGCCCACCAGACAGAGGCGAGATTCTCATGAATGCATGCAAATCGGGATCCTATGATGTCATTAGGATCCCAATACGATTTTAATGTGAAATTGCGCAAGTCCTGCCCAGCGTCTAACCCGCTAGTAAAACCTAGCAGTATTGGTATCTCTGAGCCACTGGAAGCGCAATTCAACGGAGCACTCAGCTCCAAGTAATAAGCTCATGGGATCGGTGTGCCATTGTGCTGTTTGGATTGTCAGGAGAGTTTCCAGTTTCCAAATTGCTTCTTTCTGACAATTTTTGCCTGACCTACCCTCATTAAGCTCTCATTTCTTATCATGGGTGCCATTATTGCCAGTTTGATTTGGACAGAGCAAGAGGTGGAGCAAGAGCAGAAGCAGCAGCAGCAGCAGTAACAGCTGGGCCTACTTGAAGACAGCAGGACAGGGGAGCTGCTTGTAAAAGAACTTAGGTTTATATGCCGCCTTTCACAACCTCAGGACATCCCAATGCGTTTTACAGTCAATGAGGTCATACCTAGCACACAGGGTCTATAGGCTTAGTCAGTTTCTTGGATCTATCTGAGGACCAATGCATCAGGAGGCTGTAGTCGCCTGCAACAGGACCTGCTGCCTGCTGGACCAGCGGGCCATGCTTTTCTAGTGGCCATCAAAGTCACCACACTCCTTAACTTCTTTGCCGCTGGCTCCTTTCAGTCTGCTACAGAGAACATCAGCCGTACATCCCAGTCTGCATCAAGCAGATCATCAATGCCCTGTTCACCAGGACTAACCAGTACGTCACTTCCCCATTGACATCACCAGTCAACAGGAGAACTCAGGTATCTGCAGCAGTGGCTGGCTTTCCTCAGGTCCGGGGTGTGATAGGGTGCACACATGTTGCCTCAGGGCACCAGAACGCCAGCCAGTAGCCTTCGTAACTAGGAGGGGCTACCTCTCAGTCAACATGCAGCCCATCTCCAATCACAGAAACAGGATAATGCACATTTGTGCAAGATTCCCGGGCAGCTTTCACAATCCTTCCACATTCCACCATCGCCGAATATTCGATCTTTCCAGGAATGTGACAGGGTGGCTGCGAGGGAGAAAAACCCACCCTACATACATGGCTCATGACAGCCCACCGCAACCCCACCACGCCTGAACAACATAGATATAATCAGAACAATGGGACCACTAGAATCATAATTGAGCACACTATAGGGACCCTTAAAGGCATCTCCACAGGTCTGGAGGCTCTGTACAATACGACTCACAAAGGGTCTCCCACATCATAGTAGTGTACTGTATCCTGCACAACCTTTCCATTCAGAGAGGCCTGCATTTGGAGGGTGCAGAACAACAGCAGCAGTCCACATTAGACAAAGAAGACCAGGTTGACACCCAGGAAGGAGTAAAAAAAGATGGGCTACCTCAATGCCTTAAGCCAGCGATGCAAGGGATGAGTTAATTGCAGAGCAATTCTGGTGACCTGCTCAGTCTCCCGCCCTGCATTAACTGTCCTTGTTATATCCTTCACCATTTCCTTAAAAAAATATTGAAACCATTCAGCTAGCTTCCATTTCAATGACATATTGACAATACAAACTCAAAGGGCTAGAAATACAATAGAGCCCAGGAATGGGCGGTGTCATTAGAAAAGTTGAAGAATTAGCGCCAGGCGCTAATGCTTTAGACTGCACGCAAAATTCATGCTCACTGCGCAAAAAAATGATTGGAGTCCTAATTCAAGTCTTAAAGCCCAAGCTCATTGGCATTACACTCAAAGGGTGGACCAATATCAGGTGCAGTCTAATCTTAAGTCATGATTGCCACAGGCTTTTTTCAGTACTTAAAGGGGAGGTTCATTGATGCTGCAGAACCTCGTTCTCAGCATTGTTGGATGTGCAGCTGCCTCAGCAAGCAGAAGAAGGACAAGGAGAAGGAGCCAGAGGACTGAAGCAGCTGTACTCATGGCAGATCCACGCATTGGAGGCATTGGTGTTCGCTGTGGAGAGACAGAGGTTGGTGCTCTGCCCGGCAAGTGGCAGGAGGCCCTCGCCACAAGTCTTCCGAACCATGTGGAGGGAGGTAGCGCAGCACATCTTGGGCAGCACTGTGGTCCCCAGGACCCACACACAGTGCAGGAAGAAATGTAATGACCTCAGGTGGTCAGGGTGAGTGAATGCTTCAACAAATGCTTCATACCACCGTCTGAACCACAGTCTGCACACACTGGCCAAAGCACCACACCCCCAGCACTCACCTACCAACAATTTCTACCTACCAACACTCACACTCACATCTCACACCTCGCACACAATGGCAGCTATTCAACTATGGCAGGCACATCACCCAAACACATTGCAACACACTCACTCACACACTTTCCTTTCTCTTGCAGACCAAGGTGGCTCACAACAGGAGGGAGCAGGAGCGCACAGCCGGGGGACAAGCTGACACCCAACCACTGTCTGTGCTGGAGAATAGAGTACTGGAGATTATTGGGCGCCAGGTGGTGGGCGCCGTGGCCACCGGCAACATTGACCCCCTTGGGGACAACAACAGTATGTTCATCCCTACTCCTTCTTCTCACATCCCACTACCCCCTCACCCCACAAGCGTTTCGCACTTTCCAGATAATCATGCTATATGCATGCATTTCTCCCTTCCTGCCCCCCTCCCCTAACCTTAACCCGACTCTTGTGCCTTTATGCTTTCAGATAATCAGCAAGCACCGGAGCAGCCTGCCCCTGAGGGCACCGTAGTGAGCGAGCTGGGAGAAGAGGAGGAGGAAGAACACACCGCGTCACTGCATGTCTCACCCGCAGGCACCAGCTCAGATAATGGCACTACGCATTCTTTAGAGGCTAATATAGTAGTGGGATGTGCACAGGGTGAGGCACCGGGAACGAGCAGGCTGCAGCAAGGCCTGGGGAAAAGGGTAGCTCGGGGGCCAGCTCCCCGGAGGGTGAATTCGCTGCACAGGACTCAGATGAGGACCTTGATGGGGAGGCCTTTAGAAAAAGGATGATGATCATGCACACGGAGATCATAGGTGCAATGGCAAGGGTGTCCGAGAGCCTCTCAGCAATGGCAAGGAGCGTGGAGGAGTCCGCCTCCAACATTGCACAAGGCTCTGCACACACCATGGAGTGCATCATTTCTAGTCTGTAAAGGATGGTAGACTCCTAGAGAGACTATGGTGACCCAGATCTGATGCCGCGTATGATGGACGATCTAACAGCTTCCATTGCAGCACAGGCGGAAGCGATGCAACATCTTAGTGCTGTAATGCAGTCTATGGTTGGTGCCATTCAATCTCAGACTGCTCTTATGCAGTCTCAGCTTGATGCCACGCAAGTTCTGACTGCTGCCATCGTGGCTGGGTCTACCACCGTCGACCAGGGCTTTCATGGTGTCACAGCAGGCCAGTAATCTGTGCTGCAACAGATTGCTAGGGATGCTGAGATGCTGCCCTGGGGGAGTGGCAGTGGGTCAGTGGAGCAGGAACCTGCTGTCCTCTCTCAGGATGGCAGTATTCCTGCTCTCATCGCTGGCACTCCGTCATTGCCCTTGCCGCTGCCCATCATCCAGCCAGCCCAGACTGCTGCCACCCATGCTGAGGTGATGCAGTCTACAGCCGGGCCTTCCAGATCCAGAGCTGGTCGAGGGCGTCCTGCAAGGCCATCTGAAGTCTCCCGCACGGACACTCAGCAGCCTTCCACCAGCCGTGCTGCAGCCACTGGGCCAACACTTTGTAGGAGCACTAGAGTAGGCAAAGGCACAGTAACGAGAGGCATTAAGGGATTGCACAAGGGTGAATAGTTAATATTGTTGTTGTAAAGATGTGTCATTGATAAATTATTGATACATTTATTAATTCACTTGAGATAATTTTTACTGTCTCTCATTTCAGCTGTGCGCTGTGATATGGCCTGCGACAGGAATGGAATGATGGGGATATGGTGAGCAACGAGGATCTGGGGTTGAATTTATTGGAACCACAGTCTGATGAGGCGGTCACGGACCGCCCTTCCAGAAGGCTGATTCAGTGGCTGCCTCCTCCCTTGCTCCTGTTCCTCCTCCTCCTCCTCCTCGTCTTCCTTGTTGTCCTCCTCCTCCTCCTCACCCTCTTCCTCCTCCTCACCCTCTTCCTCCTCCTGAGGTGGTCCCGCAATCCCTTCTGGCAAGGGCTGGGCCCTCATGATAGCCAGATTGTGGAGCATGCAGCAGACCACGATGAAATGGGACACCCGCTCAGCCGAGTACTGGAGGGCTCCTCCCGAGCGGTCAAGGCAGCGGAACCGTTGCTTGAGTATGCCGATGATCTGCTCGATGATGTTCCTGGTGGCAGCATGGCTCTCATTATATGAGTGCTGGGCAGAAGTGTTGGGGTTGCGGAGGAGAATCATGAGTCAGGTGGAGAGCGGATAGCCCTCGTCTCCAACCAGCCAGCTGCAAGCTTGATGTGGTGGCTGAAAGAGTGCTGGGACACCAGTCTGGCACAGGATGAAGGCATCATGGCTGCTGCCAGGATAGCGGGCATTCACATTGAGGATTCGCTGTCTGGGTTCGCACACCAACTGCACATTAAGTGAGTGGTAGCCTTTGCGGTTACGGAAGATCTCAGGATTGTTATGCGGTGTCTGCAAAGTCACATGGGTGCAGTCAATAGCGCCCTGCACCATGGGGAATCCCACTATCCTGGCAAAGCCACATGCGCGCTCGTCCTGCTTATCTCTGGTGATGGGGAAGGAAATGTAGTCCCTTCTCCTACTTTAGAGAGCCTCTGTGACCTCCCGGATGCAGCGATGGACGGCAAACTATGAGATGTTACCTATATCTCCTGTTGCAGACTGGAAGGATCCGCTGGTGAAGAAATTGAGGGCGACGGTGACCTTGACTGTCACTGAGAGAGCCATCCTCAATCTGATCTGAGGCTTGAGGTCTGGTTGCAGGAGGTGGCAGAGTTCTGTGACCACCTTCTTGCTGAAGCAAAGCCTTCTAAGACACTGCTCCTGGCTTAATTGGAGGTAGGAGAATTGCTGTCGGAAGATCCTCGGAGGGTAAGGCCTCCTGTTGTGAGCCCTGATGGCCCTTCTCCTCCCTCTGGCCAGATGTTTAATTCTTTCTTGCTGCCTGTGCTCCCTCCGCCGTAGATCCTGGAGAGCGAGAGCGACTGCCAGTACAGCCCCCATTAATGTAACGAAGTGTAGCACTTTGATATGTTGTGAGAATAAATGTAACTAATTTTAGTAGCCACAACACTCCGTCCGGACTAAACAACCTTTAAATGACTGATTTAAACTGTTGCACAATGTCAAACTGACAAGGAAGCAGTGAAACAGCACTAACCTGAGAGCTGCGACTCATTACTCATGATCCCTTTAAGTAGCGCCCCTGGAGTCAGCTACCGACTGCGTCACACCTCCTCTCCCTGTCGCTGTCGGGGCAAGGTGCTCAAGGATACTCAATTTGGCAGATCGGGTGCCCAGTGAGCGTTGCACACTCACTGACGTCATGATCTGCCTGGCACTGAAATCCCCGGCGCTAACTCATAGCAGCGTCGTTACGGGGGGGCTGAATTTGGTGTGCAGCGCTGGATTCGCCTCGCCGTGACACTACTGCCTCAGCACCCTGTTAGTGCCCCCACCAGGCGTTAACTGGAGGTGCTAAGGTACCGAATTTCTCCCCGCTAGTATTTTTAACTGGTACTTACAATTTTAATGATTTCACCACATTTAATGCACAGTTAAAATTAGTCATTAGTGTTTCAGGGTTAGAATGCTGATCTGGAATCTAACGTGTCTGATGGAGGAATCCTTTTGGAGGTCAAACCAATAATGCCAGTCTGGAGAACTTGGAGTTTTTAACAGTAGAAATTTATTGTCAGGGCCTATTCCAGAATTTTCTTTGATTTTGAGTAAAAGCATTATTAGCTGGATCCTCATGCTGACAACAGCACAATTTTTAATTTTAAACAATTTTTACAAATAATTCTAAAATTTTCAAAACAGCCAAGAAATGTTGTGGTGGACATTTAGCACCACAATTGAGAGATTTGTGGGTGGTGAAGAGCTTCTTTGTAGTCGAATGTGGGTTGTGATTTGGGGTTCTTGTAGGCACTTGTCTCAGTCATCACTGCACTGCACAGTGGGATCAAGAGAAGTTGCATTTCTGGCCAGCATTAGTATCGTCCTGAACAGCAGTTGAATATGAATACAACAAGGGATATGCTTTAATCGGTATTAATATAGAGCACAGCATTGGCATGCTCAGGCAAAGATTCCGTTGTCTGGGCTTCTCAAACAGAATGATTCTCCATAGCCCTGCAAAGGTGTTCAAGATTAGCACTGTCTGTTGCATCTTGCATAATATCTCTATACAAAGGAATTTAATTATGCAGCAGGATGAAGAGGTCCAGGGTGCAACAGGAACACAGGAGGAAGATGAGGAAGAGGAGAAAATGGAGGAGCAGAGTTTCAATCTGAAAATTGGTGTAGCAAGCACTCATAGATAATTGCTTCTAGTGACTTCCAGTCCCTCCACAAGTATGGCAATTCTTGCCCTGGGTCCGCTCCACCGATCTTGAAGAGTGCATTGCAAGGAAACACAGTAAATGCCATGTTTCCCTCATTTGCGTGTATTTACCATTCACCCATCAAACTATCAGCGGGTATAATTTGTCTCACTGGACCTGCAGAGAAGCACACACCCAAATTGCTTTCCACCTCCATCAACTGCAGATCCTGGAGAAGTCTAAACCTCAGGCCTCTGTATCTTTCTCCCTCAGCTTAATACGCTTTCTGAAGTTTATAGAACACAAAACGAAAGCTACAGCAGAGTGTAATCAGTAAATTCTGTCATTTTCTCTCCCTTTAACTCTCTCTCAAACACACACATACTCACTTCACTATTTAAAAAAATGCACAAAATATAAAATGTATCTGAATAAAGCTTTTGAATTTGTCCTTTAGCTTTTCTTCAAATAATTTTGAAAAGCAACTGAGCAGAAACTGTTAAAAGCTAGAGAAAAATAATAATCAGTTCAGCTGGCTATTTGCTGCTGGTGCCACCTGGGATATTGGAAGCACATGTTCAGACTACACAAAAACTGCCTAGACTTGTTTCCTCTGCCCTACGGGGCTCCCTTCCAGATGCTCATGAAGATATTTGTTCTATGGAGCACTGTTGTTGTGAAAATCCTAAACACGTTATTGTGGAAAAATCAGAGATGAACCTCTGCATATTTGCTGAGAACCCTTGAAGGAGTTGCCTTGCCCTATAGGATGTCATGAAGGACTAATCAATCAATTGTCTTTTAAAGACAGCCCAGTAGAGTACAAGGCCTAGAAATTCTGTTGTGTAGCGGCCATTGTTTGGGTGCTACGGGTGCTGAATTAGGACCAAAATGACGTGTGAGCAGCGCGCGCTCACTACTGATGCGGGCCGCGCTGGACGCCCTCTTGGAGAGGGCAGTAGGACAGCCGTTAGGAGTGTGCACTGGAAGTATGGTAAGTAGGTCGATCATGACATCAAGCACACTGATTTGACACCAGTGCTGCCATTTTCGTCGTCATTGCTAGAGCTAACACCCTCTCTTAACCTCGCACAGCTGAACATGTGTTCAGCAGCAGGAAGGACCCCCTATCAGCAATATTTAAAGGGATCATCAACAACTTACAGGTTAGATGCTTTTTGATTTCTACTGGCTCTGTGTAAGTTTGTGGAACTGTTCAGAGCTTTCTAAAGTTATTTAAAGTTGGTGAGGTGACAGGGAGTGGTGCTGCAAGTGGAGAAAGCCTTGCTTCTGACTTCAAGGGTTCTGGTCAGACCACTTGCTCCCAGTTATGAGTGCTCTAGTTGTCATTCCCCTTGGCCTGCAGCATGACAGGGAGATGGAACAGAGGCAGCAAAGAAGAGGACAAGCTGCTTGCAGAGGGAGGAGGAGGAGGGGGAGAAGGGCTCTCAGCAGGAGGCCTTACCCAACTAGGGTCTTCCGAGAGCAATTCTCTTACCTCAGCCTGAGTCAGGAGCAGTGTCTGAGGCATCTGCACTTAATGAAGGAGGTGCTCACAGAATTCTGCCACCTCTTGCAACCAGACCTGCAGCCTTACTCCGGGGCAAGGACAGCGCTGTCAGTGGCTGTGAAAGTGACCGTGGCCCTGAATTTCTTTGCGTCAGGATCCTTCCAGGCTGGAGCAGGCGACATCTGTAACATCTCCCAGTTTGTCATCCACTGCTGCATAAGAGAGGTTTATGCCAGGAGAGGGGACTTCATTGCCTTCTCTCTGACCAGAGAAAAGCAGACGGAGCGTGCATGTGGCTTTGCCAGGATAGCAGACTTCCCCATGGTGCAGGGCACCATTGACGTACGTGGCTTTGCGGGCACCATATATAAATGCTGAGATGTACCTCAACCGCAAAGGTTACCAATCGTTGAATGTGCAGTTGATGTGCGGCCATGCTCAGCACATCATAATGGTGAATGCCCAGTATCCTGGCAGCAGTCATAATGCTTTTATTCTGTGCCAGTCCCCTCAGTCTTTGAACCACCAGAGGGTGGCTACTGGGCGGCAAGGGCTTGATCACTTGGCTCATGACTCTGCTACGCAACCCAAACACACATAGGCAGCATACGTACAACGAGAGCTATGCTGCCACATGAAACATTATAGAGCATACCATTGCTGTCCTTAAACAATACTTCTGCTGCCTGGACCACTCTGGAGGAAGCCTACAGTACTCACCGGAGCATGTGTTCCGATTCGTCGTGGTCTGCTGTATCCTTCACAACCTGGCCATCATGAGGGCTCAGCCCTTACCACCAGGGATACAACCACCAGCTCAGAAGCAGGAAGAGGAAGAGGAGGAGGAAGAAGAGGAGGAGGCAGAAGAGGAGGAAGAAGAGGAGGAGGAGGAAGTGGAAGGAAGGAGGCAACCCAGACAGTCCCTTTCTGGCTGGGATATCCGAGATCGAATCATCCACCTGTGGTACCAGTGAACGCAACCCCAACCCCAATTCCCCATTCAACATTAGTCCCACACCTTACTTTCCCTCTGTTACTGACCATCACAGCTTCCTCTTGGCCACAATGCTGAAATAAAAGCCACGACAAAGCAACCATTCCAATCAAACTTTGTCCATCTAGCCATCCAATATTACATCACAAAATCAACTGATCACCTTTGCGCATTCCCTTAGTGACTGTCTTGCGTGTGCCTTTGTCTATCCTAGTGCTCCTAAGCAGTGCTACCCCAGTGGTTGCAGTATAGCTGGTGGATGGCCTTGCAGATGACCTTGAGGAGCTCTGGGCCCAGTAGGCTTGGCTTCGGAGTGCACCACCTAGGCATGGGCGGCAGCAGTCTGGGCTGGCTGGCTGACAGGCAACAGCAAGAACATTGGCGGAGTGGCAGTGGTGGAAGGAAGAATGCTGTCATCCTGAGAGAGGACAGCAGGGTCATCCTCCACGGATCCATTGCTACTCCCCAGGGGCAGCGTTAGTAATCTGATGGAGTACAGCCTGCTGGACTGCTGTGACACCCTGCACGCCCCATTTAACACTGGTAAATCCAGCCATGATGGCAGCAGTATGAACTTGCATGACTTCAGTCTGAGCTTCCATTGCAGCACTCAGATGTTAGGTGGCTTCTGCTTGTGCTGCAATGGAAGCTGAGACTTCGGCCATGATGGTTGGGTCCACAAGTGCGTTAGTGGATCTGCCCAGCCCTTCCACGCTAGAAAGGATGGGCTCCAAGTTCTGCCCAAAGCCCTGTGCAAGGCTGGAGCTGGACTCCTCCATGCACCTTGACATTGCAGTCAGTATTTCTGGCAGGCCTGCCAATGCATCAAGCATTTAATTCTGCATACCCATCAGCGTTCTTCTGTAGGCCACCCCTTCGAGGTCTTCATCTGAGTCCTGTGCAGCAGAATTTGTGTGCGACCTTGCCCTCCGGGGAGCTGGCACCTGAGCTATCTGTTCCCCCTGCCCTGGCTGCAGGCCACTCGTGCCCGGTTTCTCACCACGTGCAGATCCCGCGTCTAACCTATCCTCTAAAGTACGCAGAGTGTCAGTATCTGAACTGGTGGCTGGGACTATGAAATTGAGTGATGGTGTTTCTTCTTCTTCTTCACTCTCCTCTCCCTCTTCTTTTTCAACCACTGGTTGGGAAGGCTGGCTTTTATGGGTGTCTGAAATGAGAAAGGCACAAGGGTACGGTTGTGGTGAGGGGAGTGGGAGGGGGTGGGGGGGAAAGCAAGAGGTGTATGCTTACACCATGTGCAGCTTGTAAATCAGAAGAGATCGTGGGATGAGGGGGAAGTGGGATGTGAGAAGGAGGATAACCTATGAGCCATGGGCTCAGCCAGGCCCCTGCCAAGAATGGCCAGCACCGTTTCCTCCAAACGGGTGAGGTGATGCAGGCGAGTCTGTCCCCCGCCAGTTAAGGTCTGCTGGCGCCTGATGTGCCTGTGATGGTTGAATAGCTGACAGTGTGTTCAACCTGTGAGATGTGGGTGTGAGACTTGCAGCAGTGGTAAGTGGGTGCGGGTGAGGTGAAGCTATGAATGCGAGGTATGAGTTGTGTTTGGTAGAGATTGTTGGTAGGTGAGTGATGTGGGTGTGGTGCATTGAGCATTGTGTGAGGTTAATGGTACAGATGGTGGGATGTGGCATTTGAAGATTAATTCACTGACCTTGACCACTTGTGTGATGTCATTAAAATTCTTCTGCACTTCCAGGTCCTCGCAGCTGTACTGCTGGCATTGACCACATTGGTTATCTGCTCCTACTGCAGTCTTGTCTGTTACCTGGAGGGCCTCCTGGCCTGCTGTGGGAAGAGGACCTCTCTCCTAGAGTTGGCCTCCTGACCAACGCCTCCAGTGCTGCATCCAAGAACCTTGGAGCCCTTTCTCTTGCCCGTTGAGCCATTACTCAGTCTTCTTGTTTATGATGGTAGTCTTCACAAGCAGTTCCAGCACCTGTTGTAGGCAGAAGGCACCTTCCCTATAAGAGGTGCAGACAGCCTTTAAGTAATGCAGGCTAGCTTTAATTGGAGCTAGCCTCGCCCGAACTGGAGCCCCCTGCTGAGCATTCAGCCACTCAGGAGCACATTCAGCATCCGGCTGAACGCTACAATCATGCAGAGTAGCAGGCAGCACGCATCGCGATCCCCGTGCCCGTTTTCAGGGGATTCCGAATTTCTAGGCCCAAAGCTTTTATCTATACAGCTGAGGAACACCTCCGCCTTGAAGCCCGGGTAGCTGCTTACTGTTCTTCTGCTGCCACCTCCACTTACCCTCCTGATATAATTTGCTCTCTCCTCAAACTCACTTTCTAATTTACATGTGATGCTTGGACCTATGATGGTGCTTGTGGTAGGTAGAGTGCATTATACAACATTCTGTGAAGCGCTGTCTCCAACTGTTCCTGCATCATCTTAGGAAGAGCCTGTAGTAGGAGAAAAGGAAGATGATTTCGGGCACAGAGCTAATGTGCCAATACATCATGTGCAATTATACTGTTGTGCAATATATGTCTCTGCATTACTGAATGAGAGAGTGAGCAAGGATAACAATGGAAGGAGCACAGGAATGAGGATTCCATGGCATCAGGGTCAAATATGCTTGCAGTCATCTCCTCAAATGGGTCAACTGCTTCAAATCTGATGGACTCCCATCTGTGTACTTTTGCTTATGATGGTTGTAAGAAGTCTTTTTCAGAAAGCATGAACAAGACATCAAGAGGTTAGAAATTGGCAGAGCATCCAGTTAGCTAACCCTGTGGCTGGTGCCTATCTCTCCTTGTGTGAGTGTAATCCAATGCAGCGTGCATGTTGATTCTAGTGACAGTGCAGGATCAGGGCTATCTTTCAAGATTTGATTATTACAGTGCAAGCTTTTATGTGTCTTGCAGAAATTATGTCCTGTGGTGTTTCGGAAATTGTATAGAAAGAGACTAGATGGTTTGGATGCTTTACATGCTAACTCCTACAGATTGCTGCAACTCACAACTTTGGATTGTTTCACATATATATCAGCTAGATAAATATATTAACATTTTTATGTCTGTACATGCGTCATGTCTACAAAACCTTATTTCTTGTCATGTTTTTGACTCAACTTTGTTTCATCTTTTTCCAAATATAAATATCCTATGTCCATATTTATGTGGGAAGCTGCCTATGTAAACTTGTGCCACTGTAATGCAACAAGGTGAAGGATTCAGGAAAGAGTAAATTTAAAAGCAGCGAGAGAAATGTCAAGGCTCTGGAGCAGAGTAGAGTTTCGGGTAAAAATAATCAGAGTGGGTCAGGAAGGGACAGAGAGAGTACCAAAGGTAATAAGGCATCAGTGACTAAGGTGACATCAGGGAAAAATAGAAATAAGTCAAAGCTAAAGGCACTATATCTGAATGCGCGAAGCATTCGCAACAAAATAGATGAATTAATAGCGCAGATAGAAATTAATAGGTTTGATCTAATAGCCATTACAGAGACGTGGTTGCAATGTGGCCAAGGTTGGGAATTAAATATTCCAGGATACTTAACTTTTAGAAGAGATAGGCAAAATGGAAAAGGAGGAGGGCTAGCCCTGATAATAAAGAATGGGATAAAGACAGTAGAGAGAAAGGATCTTAGCTTCGAAAATGAAGAATTAGAATCAGCTTGGGTGGAGCTAAGAAACAGCAAGGGGCAGAAAACATTGGTGGGAGTTGTTGTTGTTGTTGTTTCTTCTTCTTCTTCTTCTTCTTCTTTCCCTTGGATGACTTGCTTCCACATTAAAAATTAGTTCTCAGGTGACTGATGAGTCCAATGCGGGACCTACAGTCTCTGTCACAGGTGGGGCAGACGGTGGTTGAAGGGGCGGGTGGGTGGGGTGCTTGGGTTGACGTGTGCTCCTTGCGCTGCTTGCGCTTGGCTTCCGCTTGCTCCCGGCGAAGAGACTCGAGGTGTTCGGTGCCTTCCCGGATGCTTCTCCTCCACTTTGTGCGGTCTTGGGCCAGGGATTCCCAGGTGTCAGTGGGGATGTTGCACTTTTTCAAGGAGGCTTTGAGGGTGTCCTTGAGCAGCAGAGCAGCAGTGATACTCATACTGCTGTATACCTCAGAGATGTGGACCATGTATAACAGGCACCTCAAAGCACTGGAGAGGTACCACCAACGCTGCCTCCGCAAGATCCTTCAAATCCATTGGCAGGATAGGTGCACCAACGTCAGTGTTCTCGTTCAGGCCAACATCCCCAGCATCGAAGCTTTGACCATGCTCGATCAGCTCCGATGGACGGGTCACATCGTCCGCATGCCCGATACAAGACTCCCAAAACAAGCGCTCTACTCGGAGCTCCGACATGGCAAGAGAGCCCCAGGTGGGCAGAGGAAACGCTTCAAGGGAGTTGTTTATAGGCCCCCAAACAGTAATTGTAATGTAGGGCAGAGTATAAATCAGGAAATTAGAGGCATATGCAACAAGGGTAATACAGTAATCATGGGGGACTTTAATCTACATATAGACTGGGCAAACCAAATTTGCAGTAATAGTGTGGAGATGAATTCATGGAATGTATGCAAGATAGTTTTCTAGATCAGATGAGGAACCAACTGGGGAACAAGCTATTTTAGATCTAGTATTGTGCAACGAGAAAGGGTTAATTAATAACCTTGTAGTAAAGGGGCCTTTAGGGAAGCGTGACCATAATATGATAGAATTTTATATTGAGTTTGAAAGTGATTTAGTTAAATCCGAAACTAGGGTCTTAAATCTAAACAAAGCAAACTACATAGGTATGAGGGCAAGTTGGCTAAGGTAGATTGGGAAACTACATTAAACGGTATGACGGTAGACAAGCAACGGCTAGCATTTAAAGAATTAATACATAATTTACAACAAATATAAATTCCTTTAAGGCACAAAATCCCCACAGGAAAAGTGGTCCAACTGTGGCTAACAAGAGAAATTAAAGATAGTATTAGATCAAAGGAAGAGGTTTATAATGTTGCCAAAAAGCATAGTAAGCCTGAGGATTGGGAGGATTTTAGAATTCAGCAAAGGAGGACCAAGAAATTGATAAAGAAAGGGAAAATAGAATATGAGATTAAACTAGCGAGAGACATAAAAACAGACTAAAAGCTTCTATAGGTATATAAAAAGGAAAAGATTAGTGAAAGTAAATGTGGGTCCCTTACGGGCTGAGACAGGAGAAATTATAATGGAGAATAAGGAAATGGCAGAGAAATTAAACAAATACTTTGTGTCTGTCTTCACGGAAGAAGACGCAAAAAACCTCCCGGAAATAGTGGAGAACCAAGGGTCCAGCGAGAATGAGGAACTGAAAGAAATTAGTATTAGTAAAAAAATAGTACTGGCAAAATTAATGGGACTGAAAGCCAATAAATCCCCTGGACCTGATGGCCTACATCCTAGGGTTTTGAAAGAGGTGGCTATAGAGATAGTGGATGCATTGGTTGTCATTTTCCAAAATTCCATAGATTCTAGAATGGTTCCCGCGGATTGGAAGATAGGAAATGTAACCCCACTATTTAAGAAAGGAGGGAGAGAGAAAACAGGGAACTACAGACCAGTTAGCCTGACATCAGTAGTAGGGAAAATGCTAGAATCTATTGTTAAGGACGTGGTAACAGGGCACTTAGAAAATAATAATAGGATTGGGCAGAGTCAACACGGATTTATGAAAGGGAAATCATGTTTGACAAATCAGTTGGAGTTTTTTGAGGTTGTAACTAGCAGAATAGATAAGGGGGAACCAGTGGATGTGGTGTATTTGGATTTTCAGAAGGCATTCGATAAGGTGCCACACAAGAGGTTATTAAATAAAATTAGGGCTCATGGGATTGGGGGTAATATATTAGCATGGATTAAGGATTGGTTAACGGACAGAAAACAGAGAGTAGGAATAAACGGGTAATTTTCGGGTTGGCAGGTTGTAACTAGTGGGATACTGAAAAGATCAGTGCTTGGGCCTCAGCTATTCACAATCTACATCAATGATTTGGATGAGGGGACCAAATGTAATATATCCAAGTTTGCTGATGATACAAAGCTGGGTGGGAATGTAAGTTGTGAGGAGGATGCAAGGAGGCTTCAAGGGGATATAGACAGGCTAAGTGAGAGGGCAAGAACATGGCAAATGGAATATAATGTGGAGAAATGTGAAGTTATCCACTTTGGTAGGTAAAATAGAAAAGCAGAGTATTTTTTAAATGGTGAGAGATTGGGAAATGTTGGTGTTCAGAGCGACCTGGGTGTCCTTGTACACGAATCACTGAAAGTTAACATGCAGGTACAGCAAGCAATTAGGAAAGCAAATGGTATGTTGGCCTATATTACAAGAGGATTTGAGTATAAGAGTAAAGATGTCTTACTATAATTATATAGGGCCCTGGTGAGACCACACCTAGAGTATTGTGTACAGTTTTGGTCTCCTTACCTAAGGAAGGATATACTTGCCATAGAGGGAGTGCAACAAAGGTTCACCAGACAGATTCCTGGGATGGGGGGATTGTCCTATGAGGAGAGATTGAGTAGACGAGGCCTATATTCCCTAAAGTTTAGAAGAATGAGAGGTGATCTCATTGAAACATACAAAATTCTTACAGGGCTTGACAGGGTAGATGCAGCAAGGATGTTTCCCCTGGCTGAGGAGTCCAGAACCAGAGGTCACAGTCTCAGAATAAGGGGTCGGCCATTTAGGACTGAGATAAGGTGAAATTTCGTCACTCAGAGGGTGGTGAATCTTTGTAATTCTCTACCCCAGAGGGCTGTGGAAGCTCAGTCGTTGAGTATATTCAAGCTAGAGATTGATAGATTTTTGAATATTAAGGAAATCAAGGGATATGGGGATAGTGTAGGAAAGTGCTATTGAGGTAGAAGATCAGCCATGATCTTATTGAATGGCGGAGCAGGCTCGAGGGGCGAAATGGCCGACTCCTGCTCCTAATTCTTATGTTCTTATGTTCTTAATTGCACCCTCTCACCACTGGTGGCACTGTAGTGCCTCAGTTTTGTATCTCCCAACTTCGCAGCCTGTACTACAGCAAAATAGCTTATTAAAAATCTTACATCTGCAGGTAACTAGTCTAATTATCACCCACCCTCTGAGCCCACTTCACTTAAAGGCTACAACTCCCTCCTTAACAGCACTATGGAAGTACCTTCACCACACGGACTGCAGCGGTTCAAGAAGGCGGCTCACCACCACCTTCTCAATGGCAATTAGCGATGGGCAATAAATGGTGACCTTGCCAGCGACACCCACATCCCAGGAACAAATAAAAAAAAACTTGGCCTTGAATCCCCATGTGCAACACAACAGTAGATCAACTACTGACCCCATATTAAGAAAGTATGCAAAGGTTTACACGTACCCTGGGTTTCAGCAGCAGATGCGCTGAGGCAGGGGCAAAGGCATGCAATGTTATAGAGGTGGAAGTAGGCGGTCTTTGTGACGGAGTGGAAGCTCAGCTTGGGGTCAAATAGGTTATGAGCAGTTTAGTTCAATTTGAGAGAGTGGCTGAGGATGGGATTGAATCAGTGGCAAGGATACAGAGTTTGTGGCGATAACCGTCGACAACGGCATTGGAGGAGGATTGTGTGGTTGGCCGTGTCAAAAGCTACAGAGATGTCGAGAAAGGCAAGGACAAATAATTTACCATGGTCACTATCACAGAGGATGCATTTGTGACTTTGGTTAGGGCCATTTCAATGCTGTGGCAGGGGCAGAAATCTGACTGGAGAGATTCAAACATGGATTTGCAGGAAAGATGGGCATGGATTTGGGAGGCGACAACGTGTTCAAAAACTTGGGAGAGGGAAGGCAGGCTGAAGATTGGGCAGTAGTATGCAAGCACAGAAGGCTCAAGGGTAGGTTTTTGAGGAGGAGTGGGATGGTGGTTTTGAAAGGGAGAGGGGACAGTAGCTGAGGAGAGGGAACCATTTACAAACTCAGCTTGCATGGGGTCCAGGAAAGGAAGTTGGGTGGTCAGCAGTTTAGTAAGAATGCGGTTGAGAGATCAGGAGGTGGGTCTCATAGAATCATAGTGCTGGATTTTTCCAATGGGGAGCTTTTGGAGGCGGGACTCCCACTTGTTGGGTTTTAGTCCCGCCTCCATCAACTTCTGGCCAACCCACGCTATTTTCCCCTGATTGACCTTGTTCAGCCCGCCCAGCAGGCTTAGCAGGCCAATTAAGGGAAAGCCGGTTACAGAGAACGTCAGCGTATGACGTTTCATCTGTCAAAAAATTTTGACAGATGAATTGTCATCGTTTGACAGCTCTGTGAAGCTGTCAAACGCTGACATTCTCTCTAGTTTGATGAGTTCTTGTATTCAAGACTCATCAAACCTCTTTCTTTTGCAGAAATTAGATGGTTGTCGCATTGGAGAATGCAGCAGCCATCTGTCATCTCTGCTGCGGAGATGCGAGACTCTCTGCATCCCCAACGATCGAAGCCTGCAGGAAGAAACAAAGGTAAGCAAACTTTTTCTAACACTTTCCACTTACCTCACATACTCACCTCTCCACACTTGCACCCATCACTTACCTTCACAGCGCACTTTTGCACCCCTCCGACCCCTGCAGACCCACTGCTCGCCTCGGTGACCCTGGCAAGGTTCGCAGCCTTTGGGAAGCCCGCACTTGTGTGGGTAAAATGGGGATAATCCTCTTATCTGCCTGTTAACTACCTGTTAACAGGCAGTTAAGTGGCTGCAATCCCCTTCCCGCCTCCAAGGAGACGGGACCCGGCACAGGTCGGCTACCCGCTTCCTGGCAAGATGGCACGGAGGCGGGTTGGGGGCGGGATGGGCATCCGCCCCCAGATTCTGGCATTTTCCCAGCAGTCCTGCCTCCATACCCGCCTCCCCAGGGCTGGCAAGATCGCGCCCATAGAATCTTTTAGCACAGAAAGAGACCATTCGGCCTGTCATGCCTGTGTCGACTCTTTGAAAGAGCTGTCCAATTTAGTCCCACAGCCAGCTTTTTCCCCATAATCCTGCAAATTAGTTCTCTTCAAGTACATGTCCAACTGCCATTTAAAAGTTCCGATGGAATCTGATTCCATGACCATTTCAGGTAGTGCATTCCAGATCTTAACAACCGTCTGTGTGAAGAAATTTTTCCACATATCCCCTCTAGTGTTTTTGGCAATTATTTTAAATCTATGACCTTTGGTTACCGTGTAAGATTCTCAAAATTCACAGATCCCCCAAAACTCGAAGACAAACCCTAAGGAAATAGTCTTTGGACTCTTTTTCTAACTATTACAGGTGGTGAAATGCATTGGGCTTAACCAAAGGACATTTTAGTGCAAAAACCGAGATTTGGTATTTTAAAAGAAATGTCTGGACTTGTAAGGGAGAAAAGGCTGTAAAGGAAGGTGGGCTCAACCTCTGTAAAGACAGTTTGGATATTGGAGTTAATGAGAACTGTCTGGGGAACCGCATGACCTCGCTTGGAGTTAAATCAGCCCCAAGCAGACATTAACATCCTAATAATACCTGAGGAAAAACAGTCTCCACCCAAATTTACAGAGCCCATTAAAGACATACATAAAACAGATTTATTTTGGCATACTCCATAGAAATCATAGGCCCAGCCAAGAAAACCCAAAACATAAGAACAATCAAACTCCGATTAAGTGGCAAATCGACAGCAGGGAGCTATCCCGAAACCACTTCACACATTTACAAACCAGTTACTGTTAACGAGCCCTCCAAAATCTTACAATGACCGGGATTTGATTTGGCATGCAGATAAGGAAGCTTCAATGGGTATAATTAAAGGCCCGTTCTCAACAGTTCAAGTTCGAGTTCTCCAGTACAAGAAGTCAGTTCAGCAGTTACAACAAGTTCTCTACAAGTTCAAGGGTGGAGCAGTTACACAGTTACAGCAAGCAGCACGGAGTTCAGCAAGCAGTTACACAGTTCTGCAAGAAGGCAGTTCCACAGCTCTGAAGAAGACAGTTCAACAAGGCGAGGGAGCAACAGAAAGAAGTTCAACAAAGAAGGCCAGCAGCTCCAGAAGCAGGCCGACATGCAAGAAGAAACCAGAGCAACAGTTCCAGTGACCATCGGACACCTCGTGGCAACAAGGGCCTTACGAAACTTTTTACTTAAAAGGACTCTAAACCCTACCTCTAACCAAGGAAAAGTGGGTACTCACCCGATAAATCCAATCCAGCGCACCCCGAAACCGCGAACCATCTCAACTGTCAAGGATTCGTTTGGTGAGCATTATCCATGGTTCTCTAGAGTCCAACCTAGCTAGTGAAGTGGGATTGGGAGGGGTGAGGTATTTTTCGAATGTTATTTCCCTTGCTTGTACCGAAGTGTTCCCCACTTTTAGAGTGTTAAGAGTGTTTGTGTTGTGTTTTACTTTCTTGAATAAAGATCAAAGTTCTTGCATCAAAACCAGTTGTCTGCTGCAATTTTTGTCACAACCCCCAAATAAGTCCAAGGTCTAGAACCAAGGAAGTGGGAGCGATTCGAACCGTTCAGAAGTCAGAGGTGAAGCTGACACAAAACACCACCCCCTACAACCGACACACTTGCCAGAGGAAATAGATTCTCCCTACTTGCTCTATCAAACCCCTCATAATTTTAAATACCTTTATTAGGTCTCCCCTTAACCTTCTTTGCTCTAAGGAGAGCAATCCCAGCTTCTCCAATCTCTCCACATAACTGAACTCCCTCATCCCTGGTATCATCCTGGGAAACCTCCTCTGTAACCTTTCCAGCACCTTGACATCCTTCCTAAAGTGTGGTGCCCAGATTGTACATAATACTCCAGCTGAGGCCTAACCAGAGATTTGGAACTATTTAGCATGACTTCCTTGTTTCTGTATTCATGCCCCTATTTACAAAGCCAAGTATCCCATATGCTTTCTTAACCACCTTAGCAACGTGCCCTGCAACCTTCAAAGATTTGTGAATATATACCCCCAGGTCCCTCTATTCTTGCACCCCCTCAAAATAGTACCATTTAGATTATACTGTATCTCCAAGTTGTTTCTCCCAAACTGCATCACTTCACACTTATCCATGTTAAATTGCATCTGTCATGTGTCTGCTCATTTCACCAGTCTGTCTATGTCCTCCTTAAGTTTTCCACTATCATGCTCACTATTTACTTCATTGCCAAGTTTTGTATCATCCGCAAACTTTGAAACTGTACTCCCTATACCAAAGTCCAGGTCATTTATAAAAACAAGAAAAGCAATGGTCCTAATACCAACCCCTGGTGGACCCCACTGCATACTTCTTCCCAGTCAGAAAAACACCACTACTCTCTGCCTCCTATCTCTTAGCCAATCAGCCCCTCTTCCATTTTTGAACAAGGGTGTAACATTTGCAATTCTTCAATCCTATGGCACCACTCCCATATCCAAGGAGGATTGGAAGATTGTGGTCAGAGCTTCTGCAATCTCCACCCTAGCTTCCCTCAGCAACCTAGGATGCATCCCATCTGGACTGGGTGACTTGTTAACTTTGAGTGGTGCCAACCTATTTAGCACCTCCTTTCTGTCTATTTTTATCCTATCCAATATCTCTACTCCCTCCCCCCCCCCCCCCCGCCCCCCACCCCACCACACCCCTCTACTGCGACATTAACTTCATCCTCTTCTTTTGTGAAGACAGATTAAAAGTACTCATTCAGTTCTTCAGTCATGCCCTCTACCTCCAAAAGAAGATTTCCTTTTTGGTCCCTATTTGGTCCCACCATTCCTTTAACTATCCTTTTACTTTTTATATGTTTATAAAAGATTTTTGGGTTCCCTTTTATCTGTTAATCTTTTCTCATACTCTCCCTTTGCCCTTCTTATATCCTTTTTCAATTTCACCCTACACTCTTCTGCCTCGTTTTCAACTGTACTCTGTACCTGACATTTGTCATAAATCCCTTTTCTGTTTTATTTTAACCTCTATTTCCTTTGTCATCCAAGGAGCTCTAACTTTGGATGCCCCATCTTTCCACCCTATGGGAATACGCTTGGTTTGTACCCAAACTACCTCTGCCTTGAAGGCCTGCCATTGCTCATTTACTGATTTCCAGGCCAACCTTTGTTTCCAGTCCACCTGTGGTAGATATGAACATAAGAACATAAGAATTAGGAGCAGGAGTAGGCCATATGGTCCCTTGAGCCTGCTCCGCCATTCAGGAAGATCATGGCTGACCTTCAGCCTCAATTCCACTTTCCCACCTGATCCCCATATCCCTTGATTCCCCTAGGGGTAAAAATTCACTTGGTTGCGCCACCCGTTAGCGCCTTAAGAGGGCGCTAATGGGGCGCAAAGCCGCTAACGCCCGGGCGCAGCGATGTTTGCGCCGCTCGAGAACTTAACTTGAGATTGTGCGGCGGCGCTAAAACTTACCGCTGCGACCACCTGCGCGCGCAGATTGTGACGTCATTCCATGGTGCAACGCCCTTGGGGCGCCCCGTAGCGGAAATTGAGTGGCGCCCCCTGCCTTACCGCCTGGCGCTTCCAACGACCAGAAGACTGGAACGCTATCAATCGCTGTGGGGCTGCGGGGGGGCGCTATTTAAAGGGGGCCTCTTCCTGTCTTTTATTGTTGGTGGCATTTTTGAACTACGCATTCTGAGAGAGAGAGGGAGAGACTTCTGGAGAGATTCAACGTTGTGTGAAGGAGTTTTGGGTACTGAGCAGCACTTTGCAGGTTCATTTTGATTTGCCATTCCTTGTATCGATTTAGCAGAGACCGTGGGAGCTGCACTCTGAGCTCTTTGCCTGGTGCTCTCCATTGTTCTTTCCAGCACATTTGATGTGCAAGTCTCTCCAGGCCGAGATTCAAGGCAGCAATGAACAGGATGTGGATGGAAAGCAAGATTAACCATCCCCTTTAAGAACTGGCCCGTGCCATTGTGTGTGTGTTCCATTGCTGACTGACATTACATGAGCTTCGCCAGCGCTCCGAGTTAGCGCCTCACTGCTCGGCCTTTGCGCCTTAAGAGAGGTGTGCAGCGCCTGCTTTAGCGCTCCACTCACCTCCCGGGGCGGTAAAAGTGAAGTTTCCCGTCATTGCCGATAATTAGCGCCAGGCGCTAATATTTGCGTCCGGACGATATTTGCGCCCCAAATGGGGCGCGACCTAATTTCTACCCCTATATGTTTTAATGAGATCACCTCTCATTCTTCTAAACTCCAGAGAGTATCGGCCCAATCTACTCAATCTCTCCTCATAGGACAACCCTCTCATCCCAGGAATCAATCTAGTGAAGCTTCGTTGCACCACCTCTAAGGCAAGTAAGGCAAGACTTGGCGCATTGAAGGCTCTCAAATCACTGAAATTGTCTCTCATCCAGTTGGTATATTCACCATTGATTTTTCTTTGTCCCTTTCCATAACTACTTTAAACCTAATTATATTATGATCACTTCTACCCAGATGTTCTCCCACTGAAACACACTCCACTTGCCCTACTTCATTCCCCAGAACTAGATCCAGCACTGCTTCATTCCTTATTGGGCTAGAAACAATAATGATTAAGAAAGTTCTTCCATACACATTTTAGGAATTCTTCACCTCCTTGCCCTTTACTCTGTTTTTTCCCCAGTCTATATTAGGGTAATTGAAGTCCACTACTAGTACTGCTCTATTATTTTTACATTTCTCTGAAATTTGCCTACAGATTTGCTCCTCTATCTCCTCACTATTTGGGGGTCTATAGTAAACACCCAGCAATGTAATAGCTCCGTTTCTGTTCCTTAACTCTAACCAAATAGAATCCGTATTTTGAACCCTCTAGTATATCGTCCCTCTGTAGAACTGTAATATTATCCTTGATCAATATTGCCACCCCCCTCTTTTTCTTTCCTTCCCTATCCCTCCTGAATACATTGTAGCCAGGAATGTTTAAGCCAGGTCGCTGTTATAGCCACTATATCATAACCCCACGTGGCAATTTGCGCCTGTAGCTCATCAACCTTATTTGTAATATTGCTCCTATTAACACACATGCATTCCAACACCATGCTAGTCTGCTTTGTTTTTTTCCTCCATCTAATTCCTGCTCTTTCTATACAATTCTTTGTTCTGTTGTAGTTTGGCCCTCCTAGTTTTCTATGTGTAATAGAGCCACCTGGTGGACTACTGATGTATATAATAATAAAGCCATTTGCAGTACAGTTCTTACCGGAAGCCATGTTGTGGTGTTGTAAATATATATGCTATGTATCAAGATATCACAGAAATGGCGATTGCGGATTCCCGAGCTGAAATTTTTGTTGGAGGGTAATCCTGCCAACCGTCGGAGGGACTGTTAGAGGTTCTTCGTTTTGCAGAAAAACTTAAAAATCCGAGGTAAATTTCGAGCACGCATGGCTGAACTGTCGACGTTGCCAGAGTCCAGATGGCCGTGCCTATGGGAATAATAGGGCACTTGGATGAGTTCCATCACGACCGAGAGACTTTCGGAGCAAATGTGGAGCGGCTAGAAATGTTTTTCACCGTGAATAGTATCGTTGAAGTCCCCGATGATGTAAACTGTAACCGGGTGGTTTTAGAAATGAAACAGGCTATTTTTTTGCCTGAAGCAGGCCCCGAGGTATATGAAACCCTGAAAAATGTGCTTGTTCCCACCAAGCTGAAGGACACACCACTGAAGGAGATCCTAACCAAGTTAGAACAGCACTACAGTCCTGAGCCCCTGGAAATTGCTGAAAGTTATTGTTTTGGAACACGTGATCAATTAAATGACGAGGGTATCAGTGAGTACATTGTAGCTCCCAAACTTGGCGACATTGTTACATCCACTGAATGAGCTGTTGAGAAAACAGGTCCCTTGGAAGTGGTCAAAAGAATGCGACACAGCATTCAAAGAGTGTAAAAGCCAGTTAGTAGAGAGTACCATGTTAGTTCACTATGATGTATCTAAGGAGATCAAGCTAGTGTGTGACGCCTCTCCTTACGGAGTTGGGGCAGTGATCTCTTGTACTAGATAGTGGGGAGGAGAGACCAATTGTTTTTGCTTCACGCACTCTCAGTGCCAGTGAGCGGAATTATGCGCAGATCGAAAGGGAAGCTTTGTCATTGATTTTTGGGGTCAAGAAGTTTCACAAATACTTGTTTGGTCGTAAGTTTACCATAGTTACTGACCATAAGCCCCTGACAGCAATCCTCCATCTGAAGTCCCCAGTTCCAACCCTAGCTGCAGCCCGAATGCAGAGATGGGCTTTGATTTTGTCAGCGTATACGTATGACATTGAGTACAGACGATCAGCTGATCACAGTAATGCTGATGCTATGACCAGGTTGCCATCCCCATCACAAGTTACACCCAATAAGGAAGAAGTGTTCTATTTCTCATACATTGATGAGCTGCCAGTCACAGATGAAGAGATTGGTAGGGCAACCAAACGTGACCCAATTATGTCAAAGGTGTATGATTACATAGCAAACGGATGGCCAAACCAGGTATCAGAGGAAGATATTCATCCACACTTCGATCGTAGGAATGAATTGTCAGTGGATAAAGATTGTATCATGTGGGGTACAAGATTGGTTATCCAAATAGGTTCAGGTCTAAATTGTTAGGAGATCTTCATGACCAGCACCTGGGAATGTGCTTGACCAAGAGCTTTGCACGCAGTTACTTATGGTGGCCAGGTTTAGATAAAGAGCTGGAGTACATAGTCAGTCAGTGTACAACATGTCAATCGGTGAGCAAGAAACCACCGTCAGTACTGTTACACCCATGGAAATGGCCTCCCAGAGTGTGGCAAAGGTTACATGTAGATTTTGCTGAGCTAGAAGGACAGCAATTGTTCATAGTGATAGATAGTCACTCGAAGTGGGTAGAGGTGTTTCCGATACGGATAATAACAAGCAAAACACTAGACAATTTGCAAAGATTGTTTTCTTCATACGGCCTCCGAGAAGAAATTGTGTCTGATAATGGGCCGCAATTTTGTTCAGAAGAGTTCACAGAGTTCATGAGCAGAAACGGTGTGAAACATACCAAAGTTCCACCGTATCACCCTGCTTCAAATGGTGCAGCAGAGCGCACAGTACAAATTGTCAAACGTGCCCTCATCAAACAAATGTTGGATCCAAATCCAAAGAAACGTCAGCTGTCGTTGGACCACAAACTGGCAAATTTTCTGATTACCACTACTGGTAGAAAACCAGCAGAGTTGTTTCTCAAACAACAGCCACGAACCAGGTTCTCGTTGTTAAAGCCAAACTTTGCACAGTCCGTAGAAGAGAAACAATCAAGGCAGAAAGAGAGTCATGATAAAGGTAGAGTTAGAGAGAGAAGTGTGAAGTTGAACCAGAAGGTTAGAGTGAAGAACCATCACCATAAATGGTTAAAGTGGTTACCAGGAAGAGTAGGGAAGATAAGTGGCCTTGCACAAATTTGGTCAAGATGTTTGATCATGGAAAGGTTAGGTTTGTTCACACTGATCATATCTTACCTACAGATGTGGAAGGAGTTGAAAGCTGGGATGATTCACTTTATTCTGATGAGTCAGATAGTTTTGTTACAAGTAGAGTACCAGTAGTAAATCCTACATCAGACGTACTAGAAACAAGTCCAAGACAAAGTCAGAATTTAAGTCTGAGCCCGAGTCAGGCAGACAAACAGTCTGAAAGTGTAGAGAGTCCAAATGTAGATCAAGGTCAGCCCTTGGAGAAAAATTCTCCGCAGGCTCAGCCTAGAATGAGTCAAAGTCCTACAACAAGATCTGAAAGTTCTGTTCAAGAAAGAAGGCATCCTCTTCGAAACAGAAAACCAGTGATTAAGTTTAATCTGTAAATACGGGAAATAAGTTCATATCTTTTGTTTGTGTTACAGAATTCTATTGTAGAATTTGGAAACATAAAATGGGTTCCATTTGAGAAATGTATACCAAGAGTTGTGTATACCATGCAAGTCATGTACAATGATTATTTGCTATGATTAACTTCTTCAATAAGGAGGGAGAAGTGTAATAGAGCCACCTGGTGGACTACTGATATATAATAATAAAGCCATATGCAGTACAGTTCTTACCGGCCATGTTGTGCTGTTGTATATATATGCTGTGTCTCAAGATATCCCACTATGCACCTTGTCACTCCTCTCTGTTGCTGTGGCCGAGTGCCCCTCCCCCTGCCAAGTTAGTTTAAACCCTCCCCACACCACTAGTTAACCTCCCCACGAGGACATTGGTCTCAGCCCTGTTCAGGTGCAACCCATCCGGCTTTGTGCAGGTCCCTCCTGCCCCAGAACTGGTCCCAATGCCCCAGGAATCTGAAGCCCCCCCCTCGCCTCCCCCGCCCCTCGCCTCCCCACCCCCCCCCCCCCCACACCCTGCACCACGTCTCCAGCCACGTATTCACCTACACTATCTCCCTGTTAATGTACTCACTAGCACATGGTACTGGGAGTAATCCAGAGATGACCAACTTTGAGGTCCTGTTCTTTAATCTTTTTCCTAGCTCCTGAAACTCTGCCTGTAGGACCTCAACACTTTTCCTACTTATGTCATTGGTTCCAATATGGATCACGACTTCTGGATGTTACCCTTCCTCTCAGAATGTCCTGCACCTGTTCAGTGATATCCTTTACGCTGGCACCAGGGAGGCAACACACCATTGGGGACTCATGTCTGTGGTTGCAGAAACGCCTGTCTATTCCCTGATCAAATCCCCTATAACCACTGCTGTGCTACACTTTCTTGTGCCCCCCTGTGCAGCCAAGTCTTCCACAGTGCTATGGATTTGCTTCTGAGTGTTCTCCCCCGAGGTGTCATCACCCACACTTGTATTCAACACTGATTTGTGAGTGCCACACTCCCAGAGGATTTCTGCACTGCCTGCCTTTTCCTCCTAGTCTGCCTGACTCCCTCTCCCCCTGAAATCTCTGTGGCTGTGGGGTTGCCTGAAACATGCTGTCGACAAAACTCTCAGCTTCCTGTATGCACTGTAGTGACACCAGCCGCCCCTCAAGCTCAGACACTCTGAGCTCGAGCTCGAGCAGTTGACAGCACTGCCTGCATATGTTGTTTTCCAGGATACACAAAGTGTTGTGGAGTTCCCACATGGCACAGGATGTGCATGCGATGGGCCCAGCTGTCCTGCCATGTTAGCTAACAGTTATTTAAAATAGTTTGTTTAGCTTTAAGGCTATTTCACTGTTTAGCTAACACTAAGGGGAGAAATTGGGCTCAGTAGCGCCAGTTTTTTAGGCACCACGTGGCCTCCTAATGTACTAAAATGGTGTCCGAGATGCGCATGCACACTTCCAACAGGAAGTGCGCCATCTTGGTAAAGGGGTGTACGTGTACACCTAACGACCGTCGGCAGTAGACAGAGCAGGCAGATTATGACGTCAATCAGTATGCAATGCTGATTTGACGCCAGCACAGCCATTTTCAAATGCCATGCTCCAGCCTACACCCTGTCTTAACCTCACACAGCTGAAAACAATGTTAAACGGCATGAAGGAGCCTCCACAAGCAATAGTTAAAGAGATAATGAACTACTTACACGTTAGTTGCTGGATTATTTCTTCTGGCTGCTGGTACAATTGTATGCATTTTTGGAGTTTTCCTCTAGTTGCCTAAAGTTTCAATAGTCTACAGGGAGTGATCTGGCTGGTGCTGAAGTACTTTTTTATTCACTTAAAAGCTTGTGCTGAAACAAGTTGCTTCCAGAGATGGGTGGCGTGGTAGGCCTTCCTCTTGCAATTGAGCATGACTGGCAGAATGAAGAGAGGCCACGCAGAGCAGGACAAGCTGCCAGAAGAGGGAGGAGGAGGAGGGGGAGAAGGGATTTCAGTAGGAGGCCACATCCGCCGAGGGTCTTTAGGGAGCAATTCTCTTACCTCAACTTCAGCGATGACCAATGATTGAAACGTCTTCGCTTCACTAAAAAGGTCATGACTGAAATCAGCCAACTGGTGCAGCCACAAATGCAACCTCTAAGCAGGGCAAGGACTGCATTGCCTGTGACTGTCAAGGTGACCGTGGCTCTTAACATTTGTGCGTCTGGCTCCTTCCAGGCTGCTGCTGGAGATCTAAGCAACATCTCACAGTTTGCAGTACACTGCTGTATAAGGGAGGTCACTGAGGCTCTCTATACATAGAGAGACAGCTTCATCTCATTCCCTCTTGTCAAAGACAAGCAGGCGGAGTGAGCACAAGGGTTTGCTAGGATTGCAGGCTTCCCCATGGTGCAGGGTGCCATTACCTACATGTTCATTGCTCTCCACTCCCTCAATATGCAGCTGGTGTTCGACCACAGGCAACGCATCATGCAGTTGAATGCCCGTTATCCTGGCAGTAGTCACAATTCCTTCACTCTGCGACAGTTCTCTGTGCCACCTGTAGTTGAACCACCTCGGCAAGTCAAAGGCTGACTACTGGGCGACAAGGGTTATCCACTCATGACATGGCTTATGACTCCAGTCTGGAACCCACGCAGACATTCACAGCATGCCTACAATGACAGCCATGCTGCCACAAGGAACATTATAGAGCAGACCATTGGCATCCTCAAGCAACTCTTCCGCTGCCTGGACATTCTGGAGGAGCCCAGCTGAGCAGGTATCAAGATTTGTGGTAGTATGCTTCATGCTTCACAACCTTGCCATTATGAGGGAGCAGTCCTTGCCACCACCTATCAGGCGAGAAGCTGAGGAGCAGGAGCATGAGGAGGAGGAGGAAGTGCAACAGGAAGTGGAGGAACAGGAAGAGGAAGGGAGGCTGCAACGTAGACAGCCCCTTTCTGCCCAGGCTCTATATGATCAAATAATTAATGAGCGATACCAGTAACCTCAACCGCACCTCCCCATTCACCAATAGTCCCACAATCCTTACCCCTAGGGTAAAGGGCATCTCCTCTGGACTGGAGAAGAACTTGGAGTGGGAGGGGGAGGATCCAGTTGTCGTGGTCCACATAGGTACCAACGACATAGGTAGGACAAAAAAGAAAGAGGTTCTGCTGAGAGAGTTTGAGCAGCTAGGGACTAAATTAAAAAGCAGAACCACAAAGGTCATAATCTCTGGATTATTACCGGAGCCATGAGCAAATTGGCATAGGGTCAATAGGATCAGGGAGATGAATGCGTGGCTCAAAGATTGGTGTGGAAGAAGTGGGTTTCGATTCGTGGGGCACTGGCACCAGTACTGGGGAAAGAGAGAGCTGTTCGTTGGGACGGACTACACCTGAACCATGCTGGGACCAGAGTTCCAGCGAATCGAATAACTAGGGAGGTAGATAGGGCTTTAAACTAAATAAGGCGGGGTGGGGGGAGGGTTCCGGTGGAGAGAAATCTAGAATGCTAAAGAGAAAAGACAAGGAAGCAGTGCAGAAAAGGGATTGGGGTAAGGATAACCAGATTGTGTCAGGAAGGGACAGAGCGTACAAACAAAGGAGTGCACTAACAAATAGGGTCCGGGTAAGAAAAAATGGTAATAAGACAAATAGGGCCATAGTACAAACAAATGTTAAGATGTCTAAAAATGTTAAAAAGACAAATCTAAAGGCACTGTATCTGAATGCACGAAGCATTCGTAATAAGGTAGACGAATTAACAGCGCAAATAGATGTAAACGGATACAATATAATTGCGATTACGGAGACATGGCTGCAGGGTGACCAAGTCTGGGAGCTGAATATCCAAGGATATTTGATATTTAGGAAGGACAGGCAAAAAGGAAAAGGAGGTGGGGTGGCGTTGTTAGTAAAGGATGAAATCAGAGGAATAGTGAGAAAGGATATTGGCTCAGAAAATCAAGATGTAGAATCAGTCTGGGTGGATCTAAGAAGCACCAAGGGGCAGAAAACATTGGTGGGAGTTGTCTATAGGCCTTCAAACAGTAGTGGTAATGTAGGGGATGGCATCAAACAGGAAATTAGAGATGCATGTAGCAAGGATACTTCTTCTTAGGCAATCCCTCGGAACCGAAGATGCAAGGGTACTACAGTAATCATGGGTGACTTCAATCTATATATAGATTAGCCAAACCAAATTAGCAATAATACTGTGGAGGAAGGATTCCTGGAGTGTGTACGAGATGGTTTTTTAGACCAGTACGTTGAGGAGCCAACTAGGGAACAGGCTATCCTAGATTGGGTATTGCGCAATGAGAAGGGGTTAATTAATAATCTTGTTGTGCGGGGTCCTTTAGGGAAGAGTGACCATAACATGATAGAATTCTTCATTAAGATGGAAAGTGAAGAAGTGCAATCCGAAACTAGGGTCCTAAATCTAAACAAACGAAACTACGAAGGTATGAGGAGTGAGTTGGCTATGATAGACTGGGGAGCTTCATTAAAAGGCATGACGGTGGATAGGCAATAGCTAACATTTAAGGAACGAATGCATGAATTGCAACAGTTATACATTCCTTTCTGGCGCAAAAACACAAAAGGAAAAGCAGCCCAACCATGGCTAACAAAAGAAGTTAAGGATAGTATTAGATCCAAAGAGGAGTCATACAAAGTTGCCAGAAAAAGTAGCAAGCCTGAGGATTGGGAGCAGTTTAGAGTTCAGCAAAAAAGGACCAAGAGATTGATTAGGAGGGGAAAAATAGAGCATGAGAGTAAACTTGCAAGGAACATAAAAGCGGACTGTAAAAGCTTCTACAAGTATGTAAAAAGAAAAAGATTAGTGAAGACAAATGTAGGTCCCTTACAGTCAGAAACGGGAGAATTTATAATGGAGAACAAGGAAATGGCAGAGCAATTAAACAAATACTTTGGTTCCGTCTTCACGGAAGAGGACACAAATAACTTCCCAGAAATGCTAGGGAACCAAGGGTCTAGTGAGAAGGAGGAATTAAAGGAAATTAGTATTAGTAAAAAAATAGTGCTGGAGAAATTAATGGGACTGAAAGCCGATAAATCCCCAGGGCCTGATAATCTACATCCCAGAGTACTAAAAGAGGTAGCCATGGAAATAGTGGGTGCATTGGTTGTCATCTTCCAAAATTCTATAGATTATGGAACAGTTCCTGCAGATTGGAGGGTGGCAAATGTAACCCCACTGTTTAAAAAAGGAGGGAGAGAGAAAACAGAGAACTACCGGTTAGCCTAACATCAGTAGTAGGGAAAATGCTCGAGTTTATTATAAAGGATGTGATAACAGGACACTTAGAAAATATCAACGGGATTAGACAAAGTCAACATGGATTTATGAAAGGGAAATTGTGTTTGACAAACCTACTGGAGTTTTTTGAGGATGTAACTGGTAGAATAGATAAGGGAGAACCAGTGGATGTAGTGTATTTGGATTTTCAGGCCTTTGATAAAGTCCCACATAAGAGGTTAGTGTGCAAAATTAAAGCACATGGGATTGGGGGTAATATACTGACATGGATTGAAAATTGGTTAACAGACAGGAAACAGAGAGTAGGAATAAATGGGTCTTTTTCGGGGTGGCAGGCGGTGACTAGTGGGGTACCGCAGGGATCAGTGCTTGGGCCCCAGCTATTCACAATATATATCAATGATTTGGATGAGGGAACCAAATGTAATATTTCCAAGTTTGCTGACGACATAAAACTTGGTGGGATTGTGAGGAGGATGCAAAGAGGCTTCAAGGCGATTTAGACAAGTTGAGTGAGTGGGCAAATACATGGCAGATGCAGTATAACGTGGATAAATGTGAAGTTATCCACTTCGGTAGGAAAAACAGAAAGGCAGAGTATTATTTAAATGGTGATAGATTGGGAAATGTTGATGTACAAAGGGACCTGGGTGTCCTTGTACACCAGTCACTGAAAGCAAACATGCAGGTGCAGCAAGCAGTTAGGAAGGCAAATGGTATGTTGGCCTTCATTGCAAGAGGATTTGAGTACAGGAACAAGAATGTCTTACTACAGTTATATAGGGCCTTGGTGAGACCACACCTGGAGTACTGTGTGCAGTTTTGGTCTCCTTACCTAAGAAAGGATATACTTGCCATAGAGGGAGTGCAGCGAAGGTTCACCAGACTGATTCCTGGGATGGCAGGACTGTCGTATGAGGAGAGATTGGGTCGACTAGGCCTGTATTCACTAGAGTTTAGAAGAATGAGAGGGGATCTCATTGAAATGTATAAAATTCTGACAGGGCTAGACAGACTGGATGCAGGGAGGATGTTTCCCCTGGCTGGGGGGTCTAGAACGTGGGGTCACAGTCTCAGGATACGGGGTAGAACATTTAGGACTGAGATGAGGAGAAATTTCTTCACTCAGAGGGTGGTGAACCTATGGAATTCTCTACCACAGAAGGCTGCGGAGGCCGAGTCACTGAATATATTTAAGAAGGAGATAGCTAGATTTCTAGACACAAAAGGCATCAAGGGGTATGGCGAGAGAGCAGGAATATGGTATTGAGATAGAGGATCAGCCATGATCATATTGAATGGCAGAGCAGGCTCGAAGGGCCGAATGGCCTACTCCTGCTCCTATTTTTCTATGTTTCTTCTATGAAAGGATGGGCTTCAAGCTCTGCGCAAAGCCCTGTGCCAAGTTGGTGCTGGACTTCTCCATGCTCCTTGACATTGAACACAGGCTGTGCAATCTGGCCCATCGAAGTCCTCACTTGAGTCCTTTGCAGCAGAACTAGTGTGCGACTTCGCCCTCTGGCGAGCTGTCACCTGCGCTATCCTTGCTCCCTGCCCTGGCTCCTGAGCACTTGTGCCCGGTGTCTTACCATGTGCAGATCCTTCCTCTATCCTAGCCTCTAAAATATGCGCAATGTCAGTATCTGAGCTGGTGGCTGCGACTGTAAGATTGAGTGATGGTGTCTCTTCATGGTCTTCTTCCTCTTCCTCCACTGACTGGAAAGGCTCCAGTTCTTGGGTATCTGAAATGAAACAGGGACAAGGGTTGAGTTGTGGTGAGGGGAGATAAGAAAGTAAGAACTACGTGCTTACATTATCTGCAGCTTCTCAGTCAGAAGAGATTGAGGGATGAAGGAGAAGTGGGATGAGAGAAGGAGGATTAGGTATGCAGATACCCTCATCATCAATCGCTTCAGCCCCGCTACTGGCTACGGCCTCACCAATGCCTCTTCCCATGATGGTCAGCACTGTCTCCTCCATGGGGGTTAAAACATGCAGGCACGCTTGTCCTCCTCCAGTTCTTTGCTGCTGCCTGCTGTTATGTGCCACCTTCTCCTGTGTCAGTGAACGGGCACAGGTTAATCACCTACCACGATCCCCATGCCTGTTTTCAGTGGTTAGCCAATTTCTCTCCCTCAAACTCTAATCAGTAAAAAAAAAACACGAACCACTAAAAACACTAACCAATAAACTAAATACTTAAACTAACTCAACTCTAACCACTAAATACTTATCTGTAATTCCTCGGGTTTCACCCTCCGCGCTGGTTATGACATCACTTCTTCACTTCTTTGCCCTGTGGTTATTTTGCGATGCTCTCTGCCATGTCTGTGCTGTATTTGTGCTCCACGTGCCTCCCACGATGCTCTCTGATGAAATGAGATGAGCTCAGATCGGGCTTGGGAGGAAAAAATTAGATAAAGATGCGGGTTCAGGACTAGAACAGGGAGGAGCCTTGTGGGAGTTTTAGCATGGTGTGCAAAGGGAAGGGGTTATGCGGCAGAGGCAGCTAAACAGGTTGTCTCAATCTTAGTGACAAAGGAGTCCATGAGCTCCTCACACTTGTTGAGGTGAGCATGGAGGGGGCAGCAGAGAGAGACTTAAGGAGATGTTTTGTAGTAAGAAAAGTAGCTAGGGGGTTATCTTTCATTCTCAGGATGATCCTGAAAAAGTGAGCAATTTTTACAAAGGAGAACAAGGCTGATAGCGTCTGATGTAGTCCAGCCAGATCTGCACCCTTGAACTGGAGGGAGCGACGATGGAGGCCATACCAAGGGAAATGACCAGGGTGGGTGAGAGTAAGGGTTTTACTGGGGGATAAGGGCAGCAAAGGTAGAGGTGTGGGAGTGGTTCAGCAGATCAACCTCTGCAGAGTTATCGTGGCAAATGCAGGGCCAAAGGCTAGCCAGTTGGGAGTTTGAAAGTGCAGTTGAAAGTGACTTGGGGAAAACTTATTCCAGGGCAGGTGTAGAAGGAACTAAGGTTGGACGCTGCCAAATAAACCAGTCTTCAGCTCTTTCCTCTTTAAATCAAGTGACTGATGTCATATTTGCCAAGGGGAAAACGTTAATCACTTTCCCAGTGGAGAAGAAATACCAACTGGAAAAGCCACAGAAGTTTGACTGCCTGGCAGGCTTCCTAAGAGGTGTTATAGATGGAACCCATGTGGCCAACAGGGCTCCACACATCACACAAATACGTACATAAACAGGAAAGAAATACCACTCAATAAATGTACACATGGTTTATGAGCACAAAAATGTGATCCTCCATATTAATGCCCATTATCCAGAAGCACTCATAATGTTTTTATTATGCAACCATTTACTGTGCCTGCATTATTTGAAGGTCCCAAGAGAATTAACAGATGGCTGTTGGGATATCAGGGCCAGCATTTGTAGCCATGACTCAATTAGAAACCAAACAACAGCACAGTGCAAATGCAACAAGGCTCATGTCACGACCTTAGTTACTGTTGAACATACCATTAGGGATGCTGAATTATTCGATTGTTTGGACACTCAAGTGTGTGATGCTCTATAATCCATCTGAAGTCTCCAAAATCATCACCATCTGCTGTATGCAGCACAGTTTTAGTACCAAAAAGGAGCGAAGCCCATCGGGATCTGGGCCAACAGGGAGATGATAAGGAAGAGGATTAGGGCAATAAGGAGAGACCTTAGAGAGATAAAAGTGTAACTCTGTGATCAAGAACTCTTTCCAGTAATGGACACATTCTGTCACTGACCAACTTTGCTTGCCCGAGGAAAACCCAAATACATTGCTCCCCCAGGAACATGCCACACATGCCCTTGACTCAAACTGATGTGCAATCTTATTGTTCGCTCCAAGCATTTATCACCTTTCCACAGCCCTACCCAACATTGTCTATATTAGGGAGACTTAAAAAGATCAATATATATTTTGTGTTATTTACATTAATTATGTGCTTTAAGCCCCACCACCCATCGTTCCTCTTTGTGACCCTGTAAGGATGCTTGACCTACTCCAAAATCTAAGGTTGTGTCTAAGTACTCCATGAGTGGGAGGAGCAGCTGTAGTGACTGGCTGCTGTTACATGGTGCGGCCTATTCCAGTGGCCTGAACCTCTGTGTGCAGTGTCTTCAGATGTCCTTGCAATAGCTGGTATCACATGTGATAATGCCGTGGCAGCCAGCAGCTGCCTGCTTTCTAGCACTTTATCAATCCTTTGAAGGTCCTGGCTGGAGTAAGAGAACATAAGAACATAAGAAATAGGAGCAGGAGTAGGCCATTCGGCCCCTCGAGCCTGCTCCGCCATTCAATAACATCATGGCTGATCTGATCTTGGCCTCAACTACACTTTTCTGCCTGTTCCCCATAACCCTTGACTCCCCTGTAGTTCAAAAATCTGTCTATCTCAGCCTTGAATATATTCAATGATTCAGCCTCCACAGCTCTCTGGGGTAGAGAATTCCACAGATTCACGACCCTCTGAGAGAAGAAATTCCTCCTCATCTCCGTCTTAAATGGGCGACCCCTTATTCTCAAACTGTGCCCACTAGTTCTAGATTCCCTGACGAGGGGAAACATCCTCTCAGCATCTACCCTGTCAAGCCCCCTCAGAATCTTATATGTTTCAATAAGATCAACTCTCATTCTTCTGAACTCCAATGAGTACAGGCCCAACCTGCTCAACCTTTCCTCATAAGACAACCCCTTCATCCCAGGAATCAACCTAGTGAACCTTCACTGAACTGCCTCCAATGCACGTATATCCCTCCTTAAATAAGGAGACCAAAACTGTACGCAGTACTCTAGGTACAGTTGTAGCAAGACTTCCCTACTTTTATACTCCATCCCCCTTGCAATAAAGGCCAACATTCCATTTGCCTTCCTAATTACTTGCTATACCTACATGCTAACTTTTTGTGTTTCATGTATGAGGAGCCCCAGATCCCTCTGTGCCGCAGCATTTTGTAGTCTCACTCCATTTAAATAATAATTTGCTTTTCTATTCTTCCTACCAAAGTGGGTAATCTCACATTTTCCCACATTATACTCCATCTGCCAAATTTTTGCCCATTCACTTAACCTATCTATATCCCTTTGCAGACTGTTTGTGTCCTCCTCACAACTTGCTTTCCCACCTATCTTTGTATCGTCAGCAAATTTGGCTACAGTACACTCGGTCCCTTCATCTAAGTCATTAATATAGATTGTAAATAGTTGAAGCCCCAGCACTGATCCCTGTGGCACCCCACTAGTTACAGTTTGCCAAACTGAAAAATGACCCATTTATCCCGACTCTCTGTTTTCTGTTAGTTAGCCAATCCTCTATCCATGCTAATATATTACCCCGAACACCATGAACTCTTATCTTGTGCAGTAACCTTTTATGTGGCATCTTATCGAATGCATTTTGGAAATCCAAATACACTACATCTACTGGTTCCCCTTTATCCACCCTGCTCGTTACATCCTCAAAGAACTCTATTAAATTTGTCAAACAGGATTTCCCTTTCATAAAACGATGTTGACTCTGCTTGATTGTATTATGATTTTCTAAATGTCCTGCTACTACTTCCTTAATAATGGATTCCAGCATTTTCCCAATGACAGATGTTAGGTTAACTGGCCTATAAGAACATAAGAACATAAGAAATAGGAGCAGGAGTAGGCCATTCGGCCCCTTGAGCCTGCTCCGCCATTCAATAAGATCATGGCTGATCCGATTTTGGCCTCAACTCCACTTTCCTGCCCGTTCCCCATAACCCTTGACTCCCCTGTTGCTCAAAAATCTGTCTATCTCAGCCTTGAATATATTCAATGACTCAGCTTCCACAGCTCTCTGGGGTAAAAAATTCCAAAGATTCACGACCTTCTGAGAGAAGAAATTCCTCCTCATCTCCGTTTTAAATAGACGACCCCTTATTCTGAGACTATGCCCCCTCGTTCTAGATTCCCTGACGAGGGGAAACATCCTCTCAGCATCTACCTTGTCCAACCCCCTCAGAATCTTACATGTTTCAATAAGATCACCTCTCATTCTTCGAAACTCCAATGAGTATAGGCCCAACCTGCTCAACTTTTCCTCATAAGACAATCCTTCCATCCCAGGAATCAACCTAGTGAACCTTCTCTGAACTGCCTCTAATGCAAGTATATCCCTCCTTAAATAAGGGGACCAAAACTGTACGCAGTACTCTAGGTGTGGTCTCACCAGCGCCCTAAACAGTTGTAGCAAGACTTCCCTACTTTGATACTCTATCCCCCTTCAAATAAAGGCCAACATTCCATTTGGATATAGGATGTGCACTGCTGCACATTCTCCTTCATTTGCACCTCAACCTTCATAGCAGGGTGATCTTCTGCATTAGATAGTGTCACCCTCCTTTGCTGTACCTCTAGCAACTGGACTTCAAAGGCATGGTCAATATATAGGGCAATTTTGCCCACATTTCTCCTTGCATAAAATTATTTTTCTGTCAAAGGTTTGTTTAGGCCACCAAAAATTTGAATTTCCCTTAAGAACTATCTTTTTAAGGATGGTTGCTAGCCGGATTGTGTGCCCTCTCCAACAACCCTCCTCCCCTGCAAGCCCCGCCCCCCCCACACCAAACACCGCCCCCCCCCCCCCCCCCAGAGAGGCACGTACAATTTTTGTGTAGTGGAACATTTTCACATTGTAAGTGTGGCATTTTTGCTGGTATATTAAAGGTGGCCGATGAGAGTGTAAGAGCCCAGGGAGGAGGAAGGACTGCTGTCTTTACAGACAGAGCCCCGGGAGGTAATGCAACAAGAGGTGAAGCAAAGGAGGGTTGTCATATTTAATTTGGAAGGGCAATGTTAAAAGTTTCGTGTCAAGCCTTAGATATTTTCTCAGGTACTAGTCATTCTTCTAAGCGATGTGAGAATCTAATGTTTAAGGTTGTGTCCATACTGCCGAATATCTAACTATACAATAGTGTGACAATAGTATCCCTTTGTAATCAGAACCAGATATTCACGTCTTGATAACGCTCTTGAGAAGTGCTTTGGGATGTTTTACTATGTTAAAGGCGCTATATAAATGCAAGTGGTTGTTGTATACCCACATGCCTCTCCAAACTCTTTGAAGGTCAACTAAGAAAACAGCTGGTAAAACGAGGCCAAATATGAATTGTTAAGCTGCTTTATTTCCGATGCAGAGAAACTGTTATGATCAGATTCACTTAGTTAAATCAGTAAACTTTGCTGTAATAATGCAAGATAATGAACAAATTATACTTCCACACATCAAAATAACTCCTAACTACCTTCCTGCATGTTAAATGACTAAATCTGGCCAAAGCTTCCCCTTGCAGATTTTTGTTTTAAGACCTGTGTCCATCAGTCTGTTCTTTTTAATCTCCAAAAAGGTTATGGAATGGAAGCCCTTCTTATTAATCAATGCCATAGTATTTATAAAAGGAGCCTGTATAGCTACCAGAGTTCTATCAATGAGACTCTGGGCTCTTGGAAACCCAACCACTTGCTGCTGGTCATATTCCTTTGGGAAAGTGCTGAAGTCCTTCACCCTGGCATAAAATGCATCAGTGACCTACAGACTGGCTGATCTGACAGACATCACTCAAGTAGCATGAAAGGCACCAGATGCATAGAGGTTCAAGGCTGGTTGTGACTTTTACTGTGAAAAAACAGAACCATCCCAGTCATGGAAAAAGTTTCAAAGTCTGACAGCAGAAGATTCTGAGGATGTTTCCCTGATAAAAGTGTAAATGCCATAGGCAGTGTTCCTTGGTATCAGAACCTGTCAGATTTTCCTTCCGTTGAAATTAATAAAAAAAAGACTTGCATTTGTCAAGTGCCTTTTCATAGAATCATTACAGCACAGAAGGAGGCCATTCGGCAAGAGCACTTCAACTAGTCCCACTCCCCCGTCCTTTCCCCGTAGCCCTGCAAATTTTTTCCCTTCAGATACTTATCCAATTCCCTTTTGAAAGCCACAATTGAACCTGCCTCCACCACCCTTTCAGGCAGTGCATTTCAGATCATAACCACTCGTTACGAAAAAAGTTTTTCCTCTTTTCGCCTTTGGTTCTTCTGTCAATCACATTAAATCTGTGTCCTCTGGTTCTCGACCCTTCCACCAATGGGAACAGTTTCTCTCTATCTACTCTGTCCAGACCCCTCATGATTTTGAACACCTCTATCTAATCTCCTGTCGACCTTCTCTGCTCCAAGGAGAACAACCCCAGCTTCTCTAGTTTATCCACGTAACTAAAGTCCCTCATCCCTGGAACCATTCTTGTAAATCTTTTCTGCACCCTCTCTAAGACCTTCACATCCTTCCTAAAGTGCGGTGCCCAGAATTGGACACAATACTCCAATTGAGGCCAAACCAGTGATATATAAAGGTTCACCATAACTTTCTTGCTTTTGTACTCTATGTCTCTATGTATGAAGCCCAGGATCCCGTATGCTTTTTCAACCGCTTTCTCAAGCTGCCCTGCCACCTTCAACGATTTATGCCCATATACCCCCAGGTCTCTCTGTTCATGCACCCACTTTAGAACTGTAGCCTTTCCTCGTTCTTCCTACCAAAATGTATCACTTTGCACTTTTCTGTATTAAATTTCATCCAGTGGAATGGACCACATGTCTGCCCATTCCACCAGCCTGTCTATGTCCTCTTGAAGTCTATCACTATCCTCTTCACTGTTCACTATACTTCCAAGTTTTGTGTCATCTGCAAATTTTGAAATTGTGCCCTGTACACCCAAGTCCAAGTCATTTTACAACCTCAGCGTGTCTCAAAGTGCTTTACAGCCAATGAAGTACTTTTAAAGTGTAGTCACTGTTGTAATGTAGGAAATGGAGCAGTCAATTTGCACACACTAAGATCCCACAAGCAGCAATGTGATAATATCCAGATGATCTCCTGGTCTTCTTAGAATAGTGCCATTATATCTTTTACATCCACCTGAGAGGGCAGACTAGGCATTGATTTAATATCTCATCCAAAAGATAGCACCTCCAACAATACAGCACTCCCTCAGTACTGCGCTGGAGTGTCAGCCTAGATTTTGTGCTCAAGTCTTTTGAGTGGGAATATGAACCTACTAACCTTCTGACTCAAAGGTGAGAGCACTACCATTGAGCCATAGCTGACACCTAGCTAATATTATTCCCTCAACCAATACCATCAACGACAGATTAACTGGTCATTCATCTGGTTTCTGGGTATGGGATCTTGCTGTATGCAAAATGGCTACTGCCTAGATAAGGACTGTCACCGCATTATGAAAATAATTCATTGTGTGTAAAATGCATTGATATGTTTTGAAAGCAGGATAAGACACTATATCAATGCAAGTTACTTTCCTTTTAGACAGCCAGGATTCAGTGGGGAGCAGCTGCAGAAGAGTAGAAACCTGTGGCTCACCATCCTCTAGTCACATGAATTCCAGTCGAGGTGCATATCATGAGGTATTTATGTAGGGAGGAACAGTACAACTCCTGGTTTGTTTCCACTAAACATTGGCTATCAGCAGTTCCAGCAAAAGTAGAGTCAGGCATGTGATGAAACTGTTTGATGTTAGAAAAAGAGCCATCAGGAAGCAAGGAGGGAAGAATGAACATTCTTTTATGGTTTTCTTCTATGAAAGATATGCTTCCGGGAGCATTGCGTGAAATTGAGATTCTGGGGAGAACTTGTAACCCAGTTTGGATATTAGGATATTTTGAAAGGTATGAAAACTGTGAAAAGTTCTACTGTTATGGGGAAGGAATATAGTATGCTGTTGTTAATAGCAGAAGTGTTTTGTTTTCTGAATTCTATTGTTATTATAAAGCGTATATAATTCAATAAGCAAAGAAATCATTGATAAAGATTTGATGAATACAACTTCCTTGCCTGTACCATCAGCTCCAGTTGTTGGTTCTTGATCATCTTTACCACCTTTCTCATCCATGTTCTTCTCCAGCTGTGCTCTATCCATTGTAGTGCTCCATACAGCAAGCTAACATGACCTTTCTGACACGTTCAGGGTCATATTGTAAAGTGGCCTCTGACCAATCCAGGCAACAGAAGCATTCCCTGGGGACCAAAAGCCTTATCTGTAAAATTTTGGAGGTAACAGATGTGTACTGGGTTAGAACAATGCCCTTTTACCTTGATGACTAGCGTTCAAATCCAGTTGATATTGATGAGATAAATGTTTGTGAACTTGAAGAATTCCAAGTGAAATAAATTTGAACTGTCTTAATCTGGTTCTAGTGGATGTAATTCACAGCACAACATTGATCAAATTCGGTACTAGCCATCTCCTTATCTAGAAGTTCTCCTTTTGTTTCAAAGTGAAATAAATAATAATACACACCTAACTATCTTTAATGCATGGCAAAACAGCTGGGCTACAATTTGAGATGTTCTTTTTCTTTCCAGAGTGAAATGTTGAGTAACTTATGACCAAAACCATAGTGTTGGGTACAGTATTATTATTCATTTTGCATAGCTGATAGCCTGATATGTTCTACAAAACCTTTCAAAATCTTTCACGTCATGTAGTTCCTTCAAATTGTTCAGATCATGTAAGCACTGAAATAAATGTGCCCTAAATAACTTAAGCCAAGGGTATCTAAATTCAAGGAACTGATGTTGAGGTAGGGAAAGGAAGTGTAAAGGGAATCCAACCCTTGAATTAACAAAAGTAGCATGGAAAAATCAACTTTACCTGGAAAGTAGAATGGCTCAATGAACATGCTATTTGCACCAATATTAGTTTTAAACTAATTCAGTTTTAAATTCTACCAGTGCTATTTAACGCTATCCAGAAATCCTAGCCAGAAGCCAATGCTAAAGCCGTGGTATGGAAGGAGTCACTATTGGAGCCATTATTGGGGCCACTATTGGCTATATGTTTTGAAGCTGATCAGTTATCTTAAATTCTAGACAGATGCGCTTATTTAACTGTCAGACCTGTTTGGCCAGTTCAGGATCCTGGAAGATGCAATTAAGTTTACTGATTTTTATCATTGGTCTGCCATCGGCAAGAGATAGTTTTGCAACACTGAAGAAATAGCAATACCTCTGTAAACAATTTTGACAGAGTCTATTGGGTGAAATGCATCAATTTCAAGTTCTAAGGTAGAATTAAATTCTGTCATGTGACCGGCTATGCTGAAGGATCTTCTGCTAAATATGATGGAGGTGGTTGTAAAGCATTTGATGACATGATGAGTGCCTCTTTCTCTTCCCAAAAATTATAGATCGTCTTAGGCTGGTCACTGGTTTGCTGGTAAGTGTATTGGCCACAAAATATATAAATGCAGGATAAGAGATGTAGGTGTGCGATGGAATGTAACAATGCAATGTTATGAAATGTTTTCTCTATTATGTAAACTTGCTTCATGCGATTTTAATTATGAGACATGGAGATTAAAAAGAATGTGGCTCCACAGTGGTATCAGAAATTTGAGGCAGATGACTATATTTAAGATTTTGGCTTACCATATTCACCAATTTAAACCACAGTCCTTGCCTGACAGAATTATCTGGATTCACTTTGCAGTTATGAGAAATTAAGCACTCTGTAATTTTGTTAACTGTTGCAGTAATACTAATTTTACTGAGAGAAATTAACTTTTTTCAGTTATATCTTCTCTGCCAAACATCATTAATATTCACTGAGAGTTTTTGAACTACTTAAATTTTAACCTTAGTGGAGCATTGCTACTTACTAAAAAAGCAATGGGGCTGCACATAAAAATACTTTGAGAACATATCTGAAACTGCGGAGGGAGGCTGGCTCACTAACTTTGTTCATAGCTGCATAAAAGTAACAGTGAGCAGGGGTAGTATTGATTAACATGCTGCACTATGAATGGGTTATTTTTTCCCTCTGTGCTTCTTCACATAGCATGGGTTCCTAATCTCATTTGGGGAGGTGCTGAGTAGAGTTGAGATGCTTTCTCTGGTGAGGAGAAAATTGGATGGTGTCTACTAACATTCACACCAAGAGCAGTACAAGAAGAAGCCTGGGGCAAGGAAGCAAGAGAAAACAGCTAATGCTACTGTCAAATAAAAGGTTTTAAATTTCCTGCGTGGGAGTATACCTGACCTCACATTGCTCAATCTCAGTGGCATCACAACACACTCTGATGCAATTGGCATCCAATCAATGTACTATTAAAGTAAACAAAAATCCTATTAAAAAAACACGATGGTTTGAGTAGAATGGACAAAGTGAAAAGTTAATCGACATTTCACTGTTGAAGATCAGATTTTTGTCTTTGTGGACTGCATGGCTACATGTAAAAAAAATTTTTTTCAAAAGTAAAATATTGCAGATGGTGGAAAGCTGGAATAAAAACAGAAAATGCTGGAAATACTCAGCAGGTCAGGCAGCATCTGTGGAGAAAAAGAAAGATTTGCATTTCTATAGCACTTTTCACGACCCAAAGCGCTTTACAGTCAATGAAGTACTTTTGAAGTGTAGTCACTGTTGTAATGTAGGAAACGCGGCAGCCGATTTGAGCACAGCAAGCTCCCACAAACAGCAATGTGATAATGACCAAATAATCTGTTTGATGATGTTGATTGAGGGATAAATATTGGCCAGGGGATAATTCCCCTGCTCTTCTTCAAAATAGTGCCATAGGATCTTTTACATCCACCTGAGTGGGCAGACAGGGCCTCGGTTTAACGTCTCATCCAAAAGACAGCACCTCTGACAGTACAGCACTCCACTGGAGTGTCAGCCCAGAATTTTGTGCTCAAAGTCTCTGGAGTGGGACTTGAACCAACAACCTTCTAACGCAGAAGGCGAGGGTGCTACCAACTGAGAGAGAAATGTTTCAGGGCGACCTGAAACGTTAACTGTTTCTCTCTCCACAGATACTGTCTGACCTGCTGAGTATTTCCAGCAGTTCCTGTTTTAATTGTAAAGTTTTAAATATATGTCCCCATGAAGCTAGGGATACTAACAGTTCTTGCTGCTCTGATTTAGGGTTTAATCACACTCAAACTGATCTTTTTACATCTCCAGGTCTAAAAAATTCAAACATAAACCAGAAAATAAGGAATATAAGCGCAAATATAATTCGGCTCAAGTGGAGCATAAACGCCGACATGGACTGGTTGGGCCGAATGGCCTGTTTCTGTGCCGTATATCCTAGGTAATCCTATGTAATTGAGTTGCCTGGATTTAAAAGTCTGGATTGGCGGGGTTTCGGGGGGAGGAATACATGGACCGAGGGCCACAGTTTGGGAAAGGTACGAAATTAGAATCTGTATTAATTTCGCTTTTAATTTTTCGGGAATATTTACTCAGCGAAAATAACCATATTTTATTTTCAATGGAAATTACAGGAAAAGGGGTGCGTGAAGTAAGGTGTGAGGTGCACACGAGAACAAAGATAGTTTGCTGTTTGCCTCGACACCAATTGGTGGCAGTATTTTTTTGCATTTCGGGGCGAATCCCGGGAGTATCTGGCTAAGTTTTAGAAAAAATGTAACCTTGTATGTAATCGACCACTCAGTCTGGTACGTTTCTCAACCATTAGAAGGGACTAGCAGCAACATTCACGTTAGTGGGGGTTTTTTTTGTTCTTGTTTTCGGTGGTAAAGAAACCTGCTTGCTCAAAATGAAACACTTGTTGCAATATCATACTTCCCATTCCCAGGGCATATCTGATTTTCAACGCGTAGATTGAACTTTAGAAAACAATGATAAAACTACGTGTCGGAAGCTTAATATCAATGCAATCGTTGCTCTGCTTAAGCGACACCCTTTTCCAAAGCTCCTGTGGCACTGAGCCAAATCTGCAAATTCTTCAAGTCAGCCTAACTTCCATCTGTGGTGGGGGGAGGAGAGGATGAGCAAGTCCCGCCTCTTCTCGCTTCTGATTGGTCGGCAGGGAGTCAAGGATTTCGCAACATGAAAGGGTAAGCGTGCGGGGCTGCCCTGCTGATTGGCTAAGCCGCGCCGTCAATCAGAGAGTGTGGCCGGGTTTCCGCTGGCGAGTTGGGTTGTCGCTGGGGGGAGGGAGGGAAGAAGTGTCCAGCGGGGAAACTGTTGGCTGCAGGGCAGCGGGCTGAAGGCGCGCTTGTGTGTCGGTACATTGTAACCATGGGGCCCGAGTGAAACATTTTCACTTGTTCTTCTGACTACAAATGGAGACTTTATTACTAACGCTGATCGCTTTTAGTCACTACTTGGTCGCAACAGGTAGGTGTGGATTGTCCAAGTGGGGACTGGGTGTTGCTGTCTGTGATCAGACCCTGGGGTCCGCGTTGTTAGCCCATTCCGTTGTTATTTGTAGTAAATGAAAGTTTTGAGAAAATCCGGTGCTGGATGTGTCTTGTGGCAGCTCCACGACGTCTTCAGACCCCTATCATCGCAAAGCGATTTTGTTTTTAAAGCCAAAGAGTCGTTTCCCAGATAAAAGATCGCAGTCCCCTTTCAGTCTAGACGCCAGTTGGTCTTCAGTGGCTTTGGTAACGGTGTAGATCCTGGACCGTAAATGTAAAATTGTGCCTTTGTTAAATTGAAATAGGTTGGCCGTGTGAAAAAGTTTCTTTGTAAAAAAAATAATGACACTAAGGCCGCAGACACAGGAGTTTAAGACGTGGTGTCGGGTGTCACTTCACAGTGTTCTGAAAAGTTCGTCAAAATCTAAGTCGCGCGACCTGTAGAAACTCGATGTTTGTAATAAATGCAATACAGTAAACACCAAGCGTTCGCCCAAATGTACTTACTTGTCTTTGTGACTGCTGGCAATGTATTCGGATTAGTAAGATCAACTCATTTATTTGGTGTATGTGTGTTCATTTCTATATATTTGTGTGATATTTCTGTTCGTGAAAATGACATTTGTACAGCTTCAAGAAGTTGCAGGTTTCAGACTGATAGCTAACGTGTTGGTTAATGAATAATATCCAGCGCACAGAATCTGGAGACACACACACGGGTTTTCACCGAATCTGGAGACCTTTATATAAGAGAGCGGTAGTGAATAGGTTGACAATAAAAAAATCGAGATTTTGAAAAGTGAACATTCAAGGGAGCAGAATTTTCTTTTGATAAAATATACTAAGGAACTGGATCGAAGATCATGTACATGAAGCTGTTGGTAGGAAATAAAATGGTATATTAATTCCTTGTGCTGAGTTCGCTCTGATCCAGGCTGTTTTATTTGAACCCAGTGTTTTTTTTTTGAAAGATAATTTTTTAAAAATATAACGAGGTCCAACATGACCTAAGCTTTCTAAATTATCATTTTTTGTACCTCATAATGACTTGTTTGTTTAATTTCACAAGATGATAGATTTTCTTGAAACACGTTTCATATAAAAGTACATTTTTAAATTATATTTCGGTGTATTGCTACTGAAAGGACTATAAATTGGAAAATGTTCTGTGGATCTGTTCACATATCTAACTTTGTAATTTTATTTACCATTGGAAACTTAATGTACATTAGTTTAACATCTACTGTTAGAAAGTGTGGGTACATCACAAAGGCTAGAAATAGTATTCCAACTGGTATCAAGTGTGGGAAATAACATTAAAGCTTCCTTTTTAATAAATACAGTGATATACCAAATTGTCTTAACTATTGTATTTGGAAAATATAAATTTATTCAGTTTTAAAGGCATTTGACCATGGGCTCAGCACATATTTGTGGTCCTGAGAGTCCGATACTGTATTCAGAATGTAGCTTGGCTCTTGGGAAAACGTAACTTCTGTGTACCAAATGTTGATGGAATGTTTATGGTGAATTTTATAAGAAACTTGTTTTATGGAGTGCTTTTAATTGTCGCAGCTTCATAACATTAAAAGAATGATCAGATAATACTACATAAGTGCTTCTCTTATGTATGTTGTGTGAGAGAGAAATTCAGACAAAGTTAGCATGTTATCTGTTTACAACAACAACTTGTATTTATATACAATAATTGGATAGTGACAGTTGAGGGTACCTGATAAGTTCACTTGACAAAATATTTAATTTTTCTGTTAAGCCACTTTCCACACTTCAACGGTGTGTAGATATACAGCGGGTTACTTTTTAGTTTTATTGTATGGAAAGGATTTTTAGTGTTCTTGTAATGAACAAGAATTGAACTGTCAGATTATATATATTTTTTAATCTGTCACTTGGACCTACGAACAATGCAGTCTCATAAGAGAAAGTGTTTGCTCATCATGCACTGGCATTTTAGAGGCATTAAACAGGTTTAAAGCATTCGATGGCTCAGTGAGTTACTCAGCTAAGCCATACAATCCAGGAAGGTCCCAGGTTTGTTTCTCCATTCTGTGCTAAACTAGCTAATCTCAGCTGGCCAGTTAGGGAAGGGAAAAATCTGCCCAACCCTGATCGCTATCCAGTGACCTCAGCTGGAAGTACAGGTACGTGGATGTTGAGTGAGGACATATTGGGTGTGGTCCCTACTGACACTTGTGGACAAAGTTCAACACATGATTGATGACTACCAGAGGGCAACTGGTGTTTGTGGAATCACAGCACAGAAAAGGATCAGGAGGAGAGGAAAGAAAATTGGCAAAGAAAAATTAGGGAAATTTATAATTATAAAGAAATTGGCCTGTGATCACAATCGTTTTACCTGACCATTTAGGTTATTTTTGTGAAAAAAAAATTCTTTGGCATTTCGTATGAAATATATGGGGCTTGAACATATCTTCCGACTTAGGTGAGAATGATACAACTGAGCCAAGGCTGACTCCCTAAGTAGAATAGAACAGTTAGAACAAATTGAAGGACTCTTGCTGAAAAGGAACCGAATTCAACAGGGAAAACCGGATTTTCAGTTATGTTATTCACTTGTCTCTATTGCAACAACAATTTGCCATTTATGTAGCACCTTTAAAGTAGTAAAACTTCCCAAGGCACGAATGGGAGTGTAATCAGATAAAAATTGATACTGAGCCAAAGAAGGTGTCATGAGGACAGATGACCAATAGCTTGGTCAAAGAGGTAGGTTTTAAGGAGCATCTTAAAGGAGGAAAGAGAGATGAAGGAAAGAGAGATGGAGGGAATTCCAGAGTTTAGTGCCTATACGGCTGAAGGCAGAGCCACCAATGGTGGGGCAAAGGAAGTTGGGGATGCCCAAAAGGCCAAACGTTGGAGGAACGGAGAGTTCTCGGAAGGTTGTTGGGTTGGAGGAGGTTACAGAGATAGGGAGGGGCAAGACCATGGATGGATTTGAACACTTAGATGAGAATTTTAAAATCGAGGTGTTGGTAAACTGGGAGCCAATGTAGGTCAGCGAACACGGGTGATAGGTGAATGGGACTTGGTGTGACTTGGGATACGGGCAGCAGAGTTCTAGATGAGCTTAAGTTTATGGAGAGTGGAAGCTGGGAGGCTGGCCGGAGAGCATTGGAGTAGTCGAGTCTGGAGATAACAAAAGCCTGGATGAGGGTTTCAGCAGTAGATAGGCAGAGATAGAGATGAGTGATATTACAGAGGTGGAAGTAGGCAAAAGGTCGCCGAGGTTGCAAACAGTCTGGTTCAGCCTGGGACAGTGGCCAGGGAGGTGGCTAACAAATGGAGTTTGTGGTTGGGCGGGGGGGGGGGGGGTGCAAAGGCAATGGCTTCAGTCCTCCCAGTGTTTAATTAGAGGAGATTTCGGCTCATTTGAGACTGGATGACAAGCAGTTTGACAACACACAGAGGCAGTGGAGGGGTCGAGAGAGGTGGTGGGTGGTGAGGTAGAGTTGGGTGTCATCAGCATATATGTGGAACATGTGTTTTCAGATGCTGTTGCTGAGGGGCAGCCTGTAGATGAGAAATAGTAGTGAGCCAAGAATAGATCCTTGGGTGAACTCCACAGGTAACGGTGCAGGGCAGGAAGAGAAGCCATTGCAGGAGATTCTCTGGCTACGACTGTATAGGTACGAGTGGCACCAGGCGAGTGCAGTCCCACTCAGTTGGACAACGGAGGAGAGGCGTTGGAGGAGGATGGTGTGGTCAACAGTGTCAAAGGCTGCAGACAGTTCGTGAAGGGTGAGGAGGGTCACAGTCACGTAGGATGTCACTTGTGCTTTTGATTAGGGCTGCGACAGGGATTCTGATTTTGTTACATGTACTACACAGAGGAAATATTTTCCTATTTGTTCTGAAATTAGTCTTTGTACTTGTATTATAAAATAATTATGAATACTCTCTTGATCAGTTCAAAAGATGTAAGGATTGCATGAACACCAGTCTAAAAAATCTGGCATCTAACTGACACATGGGAGCATGATGGTTGTGACAGGAAGAATGGCAAAAGATGATTCAGGATGGCATTCATACTAATTATCTCGGTGTAATTTCTTGGCCCTTATTTTGCAGCACCAAATATGTATGTATAGATGAGGACTTTTTTCTTTTCAATTATAATACCTGGAAAATTATAGGCCCCTTGCACTTCAAATTATTTTGCATAGCAGCTGCTTTGAACATTCTGCATCTGCTGGAGTCTGTTCAAAAGGTGCACAATTGATTTATGATGCTTCTGAAATTTAAATTAAGAAACTCAAAGAATAAAGGAATGCTGTTTCTTTCATTTTTTTGACCACCGCAGATTTTAACTTTATTGTCAGAAGCTTTGGTTGCTTGTTCCTGTGATCAAGCCAGACAGATCAGCTGTTCCTATTTCCCTTGCAAGTACATTTGATACCAGAATCATTTATTGACAGATAGTGATAATAGCTTACCCAGCTGCACTTCACTTCATAAGTTTGTTTTATTTACAAGGAGGTAGAAACATTGAATCATATGCAGAATACTTCATGTAAACATTACAACACAGAAGTCTAGTATTATTTATGGCTTGTAATTAAATACCGTCACAACTCAAGATTTACTGTACCTGATGTTTACAGTGCCTATAGTTTGTAGATGTTTCTAACTGAAATTGCTAACTTTTGTAGCTGGTCTATTAAAACTGCCATAATTGCATTTTGTTGCAAAGGCACATATTGAACTGTTTCTAATTGTTATGTAACAGTGTTGTCACTCTGCATGTTAAATGTATTTTTTCCAATACATTATAGGGAAAATCACACTAAAACCAGTATGCTTTCACGTACTATACTTTAAATTGCTCCCATCTCTGTAACCACGAGCACGTCACTTTATACAGATTTGTATAGCTCAAAATGCTCTCCAGACACAACCCATGTTTGAAAGGGCAGAATTCATGTCCGTGATCTGCAGTAAAAATGGCAAGGTTGCCTGTCAGCATAACGTAAGAAGCTTCTTGCTTTATCTGATGAGCAGGTGTTGGTATCCTAATGGGCCAGATTTTGCTGTAGCAGGGCATCTGCCATTAGTTAGACTTGCCCCTGTAACCTTCAGCTCAAAAAATATTTGGTCACAAAGTTGCTGAATGTGCAAGCTAATAATGGCGCGGTGAGGGAAACAGGGCATCTGGGACCTGAGTGAACGTCGGGACCAACAGTGTATTTCCTTAATGAATGAGATTAAAGGATTGAGAAATTAACAGAGGAAGGACTAAGAAGGAGTCAAATCAGATACAGAAAGACAAACAAAGAGGGAGAAAGAAGGATTGTATTAAGGGAAAGGAAAAGTAAGAAAAATAAATAAAAAATTTGACATTTTTTAAATCTCCTTTAAGAATTCAAAACCTGAAGGAATAAGACTCCATACTTGTAATAATTAATTTTCAGTGCCAAAGAGGTTGATTGGCAGACAGCAATGCTTATCACATCGTTAAAAGAATACTTGCGCTTGTAATGACAGGACTTAACTTTCTGTGGTGAGTTTAATGGGCAAATACAGCCAATTCCTAAAGAAAAACGGGGAGGCTAAGTACGGGAAGCCATTTTCGCTAAGCTAATGACAGAGTGGCACAACTTGGACAGCAACTTTTGGATATTCACATTAGCCATTATTTTGACAGCAAATTCTGCCAGAATTCACGGTCCCGATGCTGGCGAACTGGCAGCGTTCGCTGTCATTTCGCCTTTGAAACTGACCGCAACTTCAGGATCTAGTGCATGTGCAGCCTAATGCGGAAGTCCTGCAGTCGCGGTCAGTCACTCACTGCTCCTCCACAGGCTGCGATGTACCCCCCACACCCCCACAGAGCCGGCAATCAGTGAAATCTCTCAGATCATGGAAACTGACCAAAACTTCGGCTCTACCGCAGTAATTACGCTATTAAATACCCCATTAAAAGTTAGATTCAAAGGCATTAGGTGTAACTGGAAAAACTAATTTTAATTTTGTGCAGTTTCAAATTTATCCATTTTAATAAAAATTAAAATTTTTAAGAGACTTAAAAAAATTGTTGAAAATGTTTTTTTAAGTTTGTTCATCTTTATTTCAGGTTTGCATTTTCCCTATATGAGAGCCCAATCTTTTGTTTTGCTCTTTCAAACATTTTAAAAAAGTTAGAATTTTAAGAGCTTGCTCACTTCCCGGTTCGCTAAGAATTCTGCGTTTTGATTGGCTGCTTAGACAGCTTCTTGGCGTCACAGCAGCTCGCACTATGGGATTCCCACTATACTACGTTGATTTGAATTACACATTGGAAAATCCGAACTTCTCGACACAGAGATGGCGAGATCTTTGTGCGAAGCTTACTTCAGGGCCAGTGGCGAATGCCTTTGCTTCGCCGCTGACCGCACATTCCGGGTCAGTATACTGTATTTACCGGTCGTCAGACGAACCGTGCTTCAGCTTTTTATGGTCACTTACTTGATGTGCTGGCTTCAGCTTCATGGACCATTGTTATTATCAGGGTAACATGATACCTACATTGTAAGAAGTGAGGTTTAAAGCTTAACCATCAGAAAAAGAACATATGATTTTCAATTTTATTTATATTTTCCAAATGTATTTTTTTTTTTAAAAGGGCAGTAGCACTTTGATATACTGCATAAGCCAAGTCAGTCAATTCCTGAAACTACAATCTCCCAGCAACAGATTGTAAGATTTTTATTAGGGGTCATTACAAAGTTACAAAGTATCTGCAGCACAGAAACAGGCCATTTGTCCCAACAGGTCCATGCCGGTGGTTTATGCTCCTCACGAGCCTCCTCCCACCCCTCTTCATCTAACTCCATCAACATATCCTTCTATTCCTTTCTCCCTCATGTGTTTATCTAGCTTCCCCCTTAAATGCATCTATGGTATTCGCCTCAACTACTCCTTGTGGTAGCGAGTTCCACAGTCTAACCACTCTGGGTAAAGAAGTTTCTCCTGAATTCCCGATTGGATTTATTGGTGACTGTTATATTTATGGCCCCTAGTTCTGGTTTCCCTCACAAGTGGAATCATCTTCTCTACGTCTACCCTATCAAACCCTTTCATAATCTTGAAGACTTCTATCAGGTCACCCCTCAGTCTTCTCTTTTCTAAAGAAAAGAGCCCCAGCCTGTTTAATCTTTCATCGAATCATAGAAACTTACAGCACAGAAGGAAGCTATTCGGCCCATCGTGCTTGTGCTGGCTCTTTGAAAGAGCAGTCGTACTTAGTCCCACCCCCCCGCTTTTTGTCCGTAACCCTGTAAGTTCCTCCATCCTCAAGAACCTGTCCAACTCCCTTTTAAAATTATTTAAAGAATCAGCTTCCACCACATTTTCAGGTAGAGCATTCCAGATCCCGACAACTCTGAGTGAAAACTTTTCTGCTCATCTCCCCTCTAGATCTTCCTGATGGGTATAATCTCTCAGTTCTGATATCATTCTAGTAAATATTTTTTGCACCTTCTCCAGTGCCTCTATATCCTTTTTTTATAATATGGAGACCAGAACTGTTCACAGTATTCCAAGTGTGGTCTAACCAAGGTTCTATACAAGTTTAACATAACTTTTCTGCTTTTCAATTCTATTCCTCTAGAAATGAACCCCAGTGCTTTGTTTGCTTTTTTTAATGGCCTTATTAACCTGCATGGCTACTTTTAGTAATCTGTGAATCTGTGACTTATAAAGAGCAGATGTGGTTCATTTTTAACCAGGATATAATTTTCAGATTAAAACCGAATCCAGAAATGTAAAATGGGTGAAGACGGAAAGATTTGGGTTAAATCGGTTGAAAAGGCTACCGCTAATGGCTCACATTTGAGTAATAGCCAATTGGGTGAAATATCAGAGCAAGTCTGGCTTGTAGAGCCATACCACTAGGAAGGAGCTGATGAATATTGGTGAAGAAAAAAAAATTAGATGAAACCTCAAAATGTATACCTTGGTTAAAATTTATTGAACAATGTATCTGTACTATATGAATGTAGGATGCATACGAGACGTGATGTGCTTTGATGAAGATTAAAAGGAGAAACAGCTGTGGTTATATCACTATTACAAGCAATTTAAATGGAGGATATAGATGGGAATCATTTGGATATGATATTTCAATGGGTAGCCTTGTCAGATTAAATTTAAGTGATTATATCTTAAGGCAGTGGGTGGGAAAAATGCTGGTTCTGTTATCATTCTGGTTGGAGCAGCAATGTACAAACTATGACTCTGGGTGGGGAGTGCCTACATGTGGCCCCCAAACCATGCAAATGTGGCCAATTGCAACCTGATTCCAATTCATGCTTATTTTTCTTGCTGGTCTATCCTGTTTGAACATTGTGGCCTCAACTGGTGGCTAAATCTTGAATCAGAATGTCCAGATCTGCTACTGTCAGCTGCTTCAGATGTATGCAAACTAATGGGAACATTGATGAAGCTTTATGTGCGGCCCACCAGGTATTGAAGTGGCCCACAATAGCTGTTTATATATTGTGCTAGTGCCGTCAGGATTTTATATTTTGTCTGGCGTTGCTGGAACAGCGGCGCAGAAGACCTGGTAAAACGGCTCTTCAACCAGCTGGTCTGAGTGAGTCCCGGTAATTTTATGTTGAGCTTTCTCTAAACCTGTGCTTGCAGAATCTGATGGTATTGGCATGAATTTTGTGTGTTTATAAAGTCATGGTAAAAAGATTTTAAGAAAACTTTGGACACTTCTGGACTAGAGGTACCAACCAGTTTTTAATTAGTTAGTTTAGGGTTCCTGTTTATTTGTTGCTTGGAGAATGATTATTTAATGGGTGTGTTCCTCCCCCCTCCCACAAGAAAATAAAAAGCTGGGTTCAGCATGCCCCATTCGCTCCATATTTAAAACCAAATATTTCATTGTATTTCTTTGGTATCATCTCATTGGCTGAATAATGCAGATTACCTCCCAAAGCTTCTCATCTTGTATTCTGTTTGTACCACATGCCAGTTAAGCAATTAAAATAGCAAACATTAATTATAGATTTTGATTGTAAGGGTGCACTATATGGATGTGTAGATTGAGTGATTCTGGTGATGTCTCGGTGAAACATACTTTTGTGCCTCCCATCACCCCACAATATCACCCCGCATAATGTATCGTCTGTCAATTATGATATTTCAATAAAAGCTGAGATATATTTTATGGAGATGCAGGGCATTCTGGCTACCCTATTTTTATAAATTTGTTAAAATTATTGTTTTTTTAAATTTTGTTGATTGAAAACATTTCCACGCTTGAAAAAAAATAAGTATTACACAATTCGCCTGGGTTTTGTACAAAATAGCATTCTTCTCTTTACTGCACTCCCCTTTTGCCTCACAGTGGAAGAGGAGAATACAATACTAGCAGTACAGGGAAGAATGGAGATTAGTGGAAGGGGAGAAACTTACAGGTTGTTTTTTCTTTTAACATCCTTGGGTGGGAGCCTGTCTGGGCCTGGAAGTGTAGCTGGCTTCAATCCCATAAGTTTATTCATTACAATGGCTCAGAAATTGTTGCAAAAATAATGGTGTGTTCACAGCGCTCACCATTATTAGTGTGTTAAAAAAGCACAGCAATTTGTACCGAGAAAGAGATACGCCACAAATTGCTGGTCGATTTGTGCCTCCCCATGAGCGTCAAGAAATTGCTGGATTTGCGCCGTAAATACAAATGAATCTCTCTGCAGACATTTAGGGCTAGTATTTCATGTCGTTGGGGCCATTAATGACGTGGTTTATGGTTCTGACATGAAACTCAACCTTGGAGGCCCAGAAAGGGAACAATTGAAATTATGGAGTCTCACTCCTGCAGGTAGGAAATTGTTCCTAGAGATTTTTTAAATTTCAAATGTTTTAATTTTTTCCTTCCTCTCTTTTTTCCTCTCTCTCTTGATCCAATTTTTCTTTTCCTTTTTCTCTCTAATTTGACTCTAATCGCACCCTATTTCCTTCTCGCTTGTTCACTGTTTCTTTCTCTATCCTTAAATTTCATTGGTTAAGAGATAGACCACTGGACTCGATGTTCATGTTGTCCCAGATGCCCTATTGACCTCACCACGCCGATATCAAGTCGCATTTGCGGCGCAAAAAAAGCTCGCAGGGTGAGGAAAAAAATTAGAGTTCACGCGCTCGCCGCGAGATGTGCCGCTCCCAACAATCTCTGGGCCAATGTTCCTGCATTTAATATACCAGCAGAGGCTAATCTTCCAAAACTTGCTGAGTACAGAGGGTTTGGACGTTTACACCATTATTCAAGAAGGGTAGAAGAGGAAGAAACAAGCAGCTACAGCAACGTTCCCTCTGTGTAGCTATCTGCCGGTTCTGTACAGCCCGGGACCGGCTTTTCCAATGTGAAAAGAAACTTTGAATGGGCCGTGCCGCCCGTTAAAGGGGCCGCGCACCCAAAAAGAATTAGGGGGCACATTGGCTCAGGCCAGTGAGTTTAATGTTAATAATGGAAAAATTACCCACTATCTGGATGAACAAGTGAAGATGATCAAGGAGCTTGGAGATCACATCACCAACTTGTAGAGACTGAGTTCCCTGCCTTGTAGGCAATGATGGCTTGTGACTTTGTACAAAAAGCTGAACTTGAGCTCTTTAAATGTCATTAACTGTAAATAAAATGTTCAAATTTTAAATAAAAAAAATTAAAAAAAAAATTAAAAAAAAGAAAACTTGAAATAAAACTTAACAAATTAAAAAAAAACAAGGGGAGGGGTTAAGCATTAAAACTGCACCCTCTGCTCGTAGAGCACACCAAGGCCATTACCACCATCAGGCCTGAGACCAGGGGTGAGTGTAGCCCTTCGAAGATTGACCCCATGATGGCGACTCCATCTTCGCCGGTGGCGGGGCAAGAAAAAAAATAGTGGAAAAATTGCTAGAATCCATTATCAGGGACAGAATACATGAGCACGAACGAAGTGCAAGTTAATTAGGAAGAGTTATCATTGGTGAACAGTAAGTGATGTCTAACTTGAGCGAATAGAATTCTATATTAGTCACTGAAGCAGAGTTGTTAAGTCACTGAGAAGTACAGAAAAAAGATCAATGGATGTTATAGACCTTGATTTTCAGAAGGCTTTTGATGAGATTCTGTATAACAGGGTAATTGGATAAATCTGGGGTGCATGGAACTGGAAGTGGCTTTGTGTCATAGGCAGGAAGTTGGTTGGAAGGTAGGTGGCAGAGCGTTGGGGTGCAAGGGACCATCTTGGATTAGCAGGCAATAATCAGTGACTTCCCACAGGAACAAACGGGTGTTGGGGCTCCAGCTTTTCAGACTATATGTAAATCACTTTGATTTGGGAATAGAGGCAGGCATATCGATATTTTCAGAAAACTAAGGGGTGAATTGTGAAGAAGCATGTAAAATTCCAAAAGAACATAGATAGGCTAGGTCAACAGGCAGAACAATGGCAGTTTAATGTAACAAAGTGTGAGGTCATACACTTTGGACAAAAGACTGGGAGATGAAAATGCAACCAAAATGGGGAAGCACGGGAGAGAGGGTTGCTAAACAAAGGGATTTACCACATAAGTGACTAAAAGCAACCTTGCAGGCTCAAATTTGACCAGAAAGGCTAAAATGGGGATGCTGAGCTTCATGAGGTGTAGAATATAAAAGCGCCTTTCATGACCTCCGGACGTCCCAAAGCGCTTTACAGCCAATGGATTACTTTTGAAGTGTAGTCACTGTTGTAATGTAGGAAATGCGACAGCCAATTTGCACACAGCAAGCTCTCACTAACAGCAATGTGATAATGACCAGATAATCTGTTTTAGTGATAACTTTAAGGAACAATACCCTGGACGTGGAGAAAGTCCAGCAATGATTCAGCAGGTGAGGGGGCTTATCTATGATGAGAAACTGGGTAAACTTAGGTTTTGTATCCTGGAGATGAGATGGTTAACAGGTGATCAGATTGAAGTAATTAAAATAATAAAGATAATTAACAGGGTTACGAGGGAATGACCTCTCTTTAGAGGGCTATCCAAACCAAGGGGACATAATCTTAACATTCAGACTGAGGTAGTTAAAAGCAAATTCATAAAACATCTCTTCATGCAAATAGGTTGTGGAGTGCATTGCCCAAAAGTGCAAAATAATTGATATGTATTTAAAAGAAAAAAGAGATTGATGCTTACTCGGGGAAATAAGGGTATTGAAGGACATGGAGCAATGGCAGGGTATTCGGAATTAAAAATATAAAGAGCGGCCATGCATAGCTGAGCAGCTCAGTGGGCTGAATGATCTACTTGCTGGAGTGAGTACTGGTCACTGATAACTTGGCTATTGGTTTTTATTCATGTGTGAGTATCCACAGGCCTTTTGACTAAGGGAGCATCACACCTGAACTTGATCCTGATGCTCACATATGAGTGGAATTCCTGGTGGATTTTCCCCTCCCAAACCCAGGAATGTTAAGGTCAGTCGTAGCACCCCTACTGCTACCTTGGCCAACATAAGCACAGCCTGGGGATTGACACTGGACCTTCTTGGTGTGTGTGGCTTAAATACTCACTGATTAAAATTTATGGGAAGCATTACATAGTCTGGTTTATATTTCACACCATTTTTAACAGGTTTTCGCTCCCCTGATATTTTACCCAATTTATTTAGTAAATGCACATAATAGTAAATATTACTCTTCCCTTACAGTGTGAAGCATTGTAGCAGTAATGGGTACCCATACAAGACTGATCTCTCCTATGGATAAACATTTGTGTCAAATTACTTCTAAATATGTACATCTTTACTGCTTTGTGTATTTATACTGTGTGCGGATTCAGTGGTGGGCATAAAAGATCCCAGGGCACTATTTGAAGCAGAGCAGGGGAGTACTCCTCGGTGTCCTGGACAATATTTATCCCTCATTTAAAACGCCCCCAGATTATCTGGTCATTATCACATTGCTGTTTGTGGGGCCTTATTGTGCGTAAATTCGCTGTCATACTTCCTACATTGCAACAGTGACTACAAAAGTACTTCATTGGCTGTAATACCCGTTAGGACGTCCTGAGGCCGTGAAAGACGCTATATAAATGCATGCTCTTTCTATATTTGGCTTGAACAATAGAAATGATTAAAACGTCTGCTTCAGCAGTAAAGTGAATAATGGAAAAATGTTGTAATTTTTGTCTTGCGTTCGTGGCCATTTAAACCAGCTGTAGACATTGTTAAAAGACACTAATTGATGTTAAATGTTTGCCTACAGAACAACAGTGATTGCACTTCAAAAATAATCATTGGTTGTAAAGCGCTTTGGGACATCCTGTGGATGTGATAAGGGACTATTTAAATGCAAGTTCTTTCTTTATGTTGTGCGGTGGCTTCGTGCTCCCGGCAGTCTCCTAGAACAATGCCAAATGGGTGTGCTGAGAGGCTCTTTTAGAGGTATGAAGCTGTGTTGTTTGTGCAGCTGGGGGAATGGGTGCAGCTATGGGAACGCTGCATGTTTTTGTGAACTTAAACTGTAAGGTGAGAAGGAGGTTGAGAAAACTTGCCAAAGCATCTGCCATATAATAAAAAAAAATTAACTGAGCATTTGAATTTCAGATTTTCACTGTCTAATCCCATCTTTTTTATTTTTATTGACTCATCTGAAATTAGCTTTTACTTTAAATGGGAACATCGATAGAAATTATGCTTTTCAGAGAAGGAGGAGTAAACATTCGCTTTCCTTGATATTGTGACATAGCCCTCACCAAATTGTTCCACCAGCTAATCGTTACTGGCAGTTGTTTGCCTGCATAACAACAGTCACTGTACTTCAAAAAGCAATTTATTGTGTTGTTTGTTGTGAAAGCCACTAAATAAATTCATTAGCATATATAAAAGGATTTTTTTAATTGGTTTAAATACTTAGAAACTGGTCAGCTAATGAATGAAATATTGATAACTGTGTGTTGCAGGGAGACTACAGACTATACAAACAGGGATGTCAAGATATAGGTTTAGTTATGGCTTTTTGTATCCGTGTCTGTGTCATTAATATAATGCTGTTATTACTACCCTTTGATCTACAAACATGAAGAAAGTGTCCCTTTCCCTGCAGATATATTATCCAGGTGAAAAGACAGTTGAAACTCTTTAGACTGATGCATCGTGATTGAAGAAGTTTTTCTATATCTATGGGTGCAATTTTGCCAGCCCTGGGGAGGCGGGTTTGGAGGTGGGACTGCCAGGAAAGTGGCAGAATTTGGGGGAGGGTGCCCAACCTGCCTCTGTGCCATCTTGCCAGGAGGCAGGAAGCCGTCCCGCGCCGGGTCCCGTCTCCTTGGAGGCGGGAAGGGATTACAGCCACTTAACTGCCAGTTAACAGGCAGATAAGCGGATTATCCCCATTTTGCCCACACAAGTGCGGGCTTCCCGAAGGCTCCAAAACCCGCCAGGGTCACCGAGGCAAGTAGTGGGTCTGCGGGGGTAGGAGGGTTCCAAAAGTGTGCTGTGGAGGTGAGTGATGGGTGCAAGTGTGGAGAGGTGAGTATCTGAAGTAAGTGCAAAGTGTTATTAAAAGTGTACTTACCTTTGTTTCTTCCTGCAGGCTTCAGTTGGTGGGTATGCGGAGAGTCTCGCACCTCCGCGGTAGAGATGACAGATGGCCGTTGCATGCAACAACCATCTAATTTCTACAAAAGAAAGAGTTTTGATGAGGTCTTGAATTCAAGAACTCATCAAACTACAGAGAATGTCAGTGTTTGACAGCTTCACAGAGCTGTCAAACGATGACAATTCATCTGTCAAAAATTTTTGACAGATGAAGTGTCATACGTTCACATTCTCTGTAACCGGCTTCCCCTTAATTGGGCTACTAAGCCCGCTGGGCGGGCGTAACAAGGTCAATCAAGGGAAAATAGCGTGGGTTGGCCAGAAGTTGATGGAGGCGGGACTGAAACCCGACAAGTGGGAGTCCTGCCTCCAAAAGCTCCCCATTGGCAAAATCCAGCCCTTTGTCTCTATATTCAGGTAGATGGACAAATCTAGAGCTCCCTGGATGTCAAGGGGCATACAGGGAAGGATAAATAAAAAAGGGAAGCTTATGACAGATACCGAGGGCACAATACTGCAGAAACCTGAGAGGAGTATAGAAAGTGCAGGGGGGAAATTAAAAAGGAAATTAGGAAAGCAAAGAGAGGGCATGAAAAAATATTGGCAAGTAAAATCAAGGAAAACCCAAAGATGTTTTTTTAATACATTAAGAGCAAGAGGATAACTAAAGTAAGAGTAGGACCTATTAGGGACCATAAAGGTAACCTGTGTGTGGAGGCGGAAGAGATGGGTATGGTTCTAAATGAATACTTTGCGTCTGTTTTCACAAAAGAGAGGGACGATGCAGTAATTGCAATCAGGGAGGAGGAGTGTGAAATATTAGATGAAATAAACATAGTGAAAGAGGAAGTATTAAGGGGTTTAGCATCTTTGAAAGTGGATAAATCCCCAGGCCTGGATGAAATGTATCCCAGACTGTTAAGAGAAGTAAGAGAGGAAATAGCAGAGGCTCTGACCATCATTTTCCAATCCTCTCTGGCTACAGGTGTGGTGCTGGAGGACTGCTAACGTGGTACCGTTGTTTAAAAAGGGAGAAAGGGATAGACCCGAGTAATTACAGGCCAGTCAGCCAAACCTTGGTGCTGGAAAAATTATTGGAAAAAATTCTGAGGGACAGGATAAATCTTCATTTAGAAAGACACGGATTAATCAGGGACAGTCAGCATGGATTTGTTAAGGGACGGTCATGTCTGACTAACTTGACTGAATTTTTTGAGGAGGTAACAAGGAGGGTCGATGAGGGTAGTGTGTTTGATATAGTCTATATGGATTTTAGCAAGGCTTTTGATAAGGTCCCGCATGGCAGACTGGTCACGAAAGTAAAAGCCCATGGGATCCAAGGCAAAGTGACAAGTTGGATCCAAAATTGGTTCAGAGGCAGGAAACAAAGGGTAATGGTCGAAGGGTGTTTTTGTGACTGGAAGGCTGTTTCCAGTGGGGTTCCGCAGGGCTCAGTACTGGGTCCTTTGCTTTTTGTGGTATATATCAATGATTTGGACTTGAATGTAGGAAGTATTATTAAGAAGTTTGCAGATGATACAAAAATTGGCCGTGTGGTTGATAATGAAGAAGAAAGCTGTAGACTGCAGGAAGATATCAATGGACTGGTCAGGTGGGCAGAATACTGACAAATGGAATTCAACCCGGAGAAGTGTGAGGTAATGCATTTGGGGAGGGCTCACAAGGCAAGGGAATACACAATAAATGGTAGGACACTGAGCAGTGCAGAGGATCAGAGGGACCTTGGAGTGCATGTCCACAGATCCCTGAAGGTAGCAGGACAGGTAGATAAGGTGGTTAAGAACGCAAACGGAATACTTGCCTTTATTAGCCGAGGCATAGAATATACGAGCAGGGAGGTTATGCTTGAACTGTATAAAACACTAGTTAGGCCGCAGCTAGAATACTGCGTGCAGTTCTGGTCACCACATTACAGGAAGGATGTGATTGCACTAGAGAGTGTGCAGAGGAGATTTACGAGGATCTTGCCTGGGCTGGGGAATTTTAGCTATGAGGAAAGATTGGATAGGCTGGGTTGTTTTCTTTGGAACAGAGGAGGCTGAGGGGAGACTTGACTGAGGTGTATAAAATTATGAGGGGCCTAGATAGAGTGGATAGGAAGGACCTATTTCCCTTAGCAGAAGGGTCAATAACCAGGGGGCATAGATTTAAAGTAATTGGTGGGAGGTTTAGAGGGGATTTGAGGAGAAATCTTTTCACCCAGAGGGTGGTGGGGGTCTGGAACTCACTGCCTGAAAGGTGGTAGAGGCAGAGACCCTCATCACATTTAAAAAGTACTTGGATATGCACTTGAAGTGCCGTAACCTACAAGGCTACAGACCAAATGCTGGAAAGTGGGATAGGGGGGATAGCTCTTTGTCGGCCGGCACGGACAAGATGGGCCAAATGGCCTCCTTCTGTGCTGTCAATTTCTGTGATTCTATGAAAGGATTGAGAGCAGCAATTCACTGCTGAGAGACCACCGTGACATTGGGGTCTGAGTTTTAAGTGCGAGTGGATTATGAAGTCCATTACATGGTTTATTTTGCTACCGATATTTTCTGATTTGTAGCAAATGGTGTCTGCTTAACTCAATTGAGATGGAGGAAAAAGTGTAGGAAGTATTTGTAGCATTAGTTTGAAATGTTGATATTATGGGGGCCTATACAGGGGCAATGAAAACAGCATCAATGGAAAAAGAAACCCGTGCTTCTCAAACTACAACTTTGGTATAAATTAGAATCAGCGTGTTTTAATGTCTGCAAATGCATACAGTCTGTTTCTTTTATTGCTCTATATTTTCTCCCTGTTTCAGTGAATTTCTTTTTTAAAATATATATTTGCTGGAAGTTTGCTTTAAACCCTGTTCCATGACCAGAATACATTGTGGGGGGTCAACGTAAGTTTGATTTTGTGACAAAGACAATGTCAATTAACTTGTGGTTTTGATGGATTGGTCCATACTTGACGACCTTCAGCAGTCTAACAATTAAATTCTAATTAAATAGGCTGCAAATATATTTGTGCATATGTCTATTCCTAATTGAGGACTCATTGGAGGCCAATTTCCTTGGGAATATTGACAGTAGCAGCCATGCAGATATACCCGTGTATACTTTAGAATTATTCTACTCCGATTCGTCCTTTCCAACCATTGATGTAGATAAAAATTCTTTGTGTCATTTGAAAGGTTTTTTTAGTAAGCTTATTTGCAAATGTTTTTAGAAACACAAAATGTGATGTAGCCATTTGTTACACAGTGTCAAAGTGTTCAAATGATATTTTTCTGAGCATTTCTGTGGTTTGCTTCTTGAATCGGTTTAGTGGAGTCTGTAATTGCCCTTGCAGACTTTACGTAATTTATTTTTGTTTTTAAAACTGGTCTCTGTCTTCAGGCTGGGTAGTTGTCTGAGGGGAAAAATAACCCGTGAGGATGCCAAAAAATACATATGGAGAGCAAGCTGGGGGACTTGGAAAAGGAACAAGATAATTATATAGCATTTGCTTGGAGGTTGGCAACCATTGGCCTATGCAACTAAGCAGGGATAGTGTATGGCGCGTGGAGGAGCACTGGTGTGGGATGCAAGCTGAGAAAGATAGCTGGCACATAAAAGGCTGAAAATTAAAGACAGATCCAAGGCTAAGGGCAGACACAATTAATAGAGAAAATGGTATTGGGACCAGTCCAGATGCATTGCAAGTTAGTTTTAAGGAGGCAGTGAGGAGTTTAAGAGGCTCTGATTGGTGCCAAAAGGGAAAACCACACACAAAAGTTTCTATGATGGGGTGCGGCTTTAGGAAACTGACATTAGTAGTTACAGTCCAAACCTTGCGTGTGTTTCTGTTGACTAACAGGAGAGGACAGGAAAGGTCTATCTTGCTCTGGACAGTTTGACATTTACTTTTTGTAAATTGGGTTCCTGATATTTTAGTAGGAAAAGCAAGTGTGATTTTTGTGAGGAAACTAACTTGAGTCCCCAGAACAAAATTTAAGAATGTTAAAATTCATATGACTTTCTTGTACAAAATAGAATGTTTTTAAAATATTACGATGAGACAGTTTTGTTACCTTGGGCAGCACCAGGAATCCATGATCTTCACACCAGTGATGCTCCCTCAATCCCAGAACTGCATCTTGATCGGCTATGATCCGTGCTTCTTAAAAATATGTTTTGTTTATTTCCAAAATTCTCTTCCATTTCCCTCATCAACCCCATATGTGGCCAGTACAGAGGCTCATTAAAAAAATCAAATTTGATCACAAGTCTGTGATTTTCTTTCAATAGGACTTTTTGTTGGGCTTTCTCCCTTTCTTCTTGTTCCTTATCTTTTTCACCTGCTTGACCTGACATCTCTCGAATCAGCAGCAGGTGTATGTCCAGTTCCCAGGCTGCAACAGTATCCCTTATATTTGCCTGTCAGATATGGCAGATAATTAATGAAAACTTGAGAGAGTGCCATAATTTCATACTGGACTCAAACATCTAACCTTTTAAGTTTATACTATTTTCATTCCTGTTTGATTGAGGTCCTCAAAATTTTTATGAAGACTTAAAAAAAGAAAAAATCTTTTTGGGAATATTCCTAAACAGAATTAACAAATCTATTGTTATACAACCAGTGGTGCTACATTTGTTCATCTAACACTTTCTTCTGAAAAGTTAAATGAGGTGATCTCTAAATTGTCAGACTGCTTGTCCGACATCCAGTACTGGATGAGCAGAAATTTCCTCCAACTAAGTATTGGGAAGACCAAAGCCATTGTCTTAAGTCCCCATCACAAACTCCGTTCCTTATCCACCAACTCCATCCCTCTTCCTGGCAATTGTCTGAGGCTGAACCATACCGCTTGCAACCTTGGTGTCGTATTTAAACCCGAAATGAACTTCCAACCACATATCCACGCCATCACCAAGACCGCCTACTTCCACCTCCGTAACATCGCCCGACTCCGCCCCTGCCTCAGCCCATTTGCTGCAGAAACCCTCATCTATGCCTTTGTTTCCTCCAAACATGACTCTTCCAACCCTCTCCTGGCTGGCCTCTCATCTTCCAGCCTGTTGTTGTAATCTTATAGCAGTCAAATGAATCTGCTATTAAAGATTTTAGGTACAAGCACATGTTATTAAATGTTTCAGCATTTTATTAAAGGGAGTTCCCATTTGCCTGAAATACTGCTTGTACAACTATAATAGCCCTTTATATAACCCATTCTCATATACCATACCCTATCATATAAAATGCAGTTTCTCAGTAAGAACAATCCAGTAGCAGTACAGCAGTTGTCTGCCATCAAATAGTACAGTGCAGGTTGTTGCCCAAGACTTCACCACTAGTTGAGTTTCTGATTTCAGTTGTGATATCAAGAAGCAAAGATAATGGGCTGGATTTTCATTGACCCGTGGACGGGGGTTTGGAGGCGTGTGGGGAGTTAAAATTGCGAAAACTGGTGGGCGGGCACAAGTCCGCCTCCATCCCGTCTCCACGCAATTTTCATTAAATCGTGTCTGCTGGTCCTGACTCTGTCCCGCCTTTAAGAGGCGGGATAGGCTGTTAAGGCCCTTAACAAGCACTAAATTGGCTCTATAATGCCATTTTGAAAGGCCCTTGTGATTTTAACCCTTGTTCTACGTGAAGCACGCCTGTTCTCAACCACGATTGTTGAAACCTGGCTGGCTATGGGGATGCATATATGGATGGATGGAGAGGAGACATATCTGGGAGTGGTGGTGTAAAAATATCTGGGAGCAGACTTAGGGCTGCTGCTTATTTTGCAGGTCCTCTCACAACAAAGGCCAGGCAGTCTTTGAAGACCTTCAATGCAGCAGCAATGATGACATCATCAAAGGCGACTTTCAGACTGAAAACACCAATTGGTTCATGGGTTCCCACATGCTGGAACTCAATTGCCCAATTAGGTGAAAATTGCATCAATCTCCCACATCCAATTGCAGTCGGGTGGATAACACGAAAAGTGGATGACACGACCCCAACCCGCCCCAGTATCAAAATCCAGCCCAATGTCTTTTTTTCTGTTCTTCCCTCCCTCTTCTCTTTCTGTCCCCCCACACCACAAAATCCTGTGCTGAGTCAACTTGTCACGTATTGCGCTGATTATTAGAGATGACCATCCTCTTCCGATCCGAGAATGGTCCATGGTATGGGGAACCTGGAGAAGGGGGAAAGACGGTCATTTAAGCTTATTGTGATTTTGTTTGTTCTTGAACTATTTGGTATAAAAATCATGTACTTTGTAGCGTGCTTCTGAATAAAATACAGCTTTTGTATGGTTCCAAAAGAAAGTGTTCTTGAAGGAGTTTATTATGTAACAAAAATAATTTTCTCCCGGACGGTTAGTGTCTCCATTATTATTGGGCATTTCTGAGCTCCTATTGACCTTCTGGGAGTCTATGAAGTGTAGGCTCCGTAGGGGAATTGTCTGTGAGGCTCTGGATTCCATGCCTAACCAAGAGTTGTGGACGCAGGTCAGGATCCAGGGAATTACTCCCCAGTATTGTGCTGTTACAGTGATGTGCATCGTTGAACAGATGTCTGGTATTGTCCCCCGAGTGGCAGCCTCGTATAAAGTCTGGTCAGCATTAGATTAGACCGAGGACAACTGCATCCAGTTTTGCAGCTAAGATCTTGGCCGATATTGTGTAATCCGTGTTGAGTGGGGATACAGATCTTTAGGAAGAATAAAGGGTTGGGTCTTTGTCTTTTTTGTGTGTTCATTTGATTGAGGCTGCCTTGAGTGTGTTTGAATGGCTCATCTCATCACTGTGGTGATGCTTCAGCAAGAAAAAGAACTTCAAGTAACAGTTCAGGGAGTTGGGCCTTGTAGAACACAGCTGGGTAGTCATTAAGTCTAAAGGCTTTCCTGGATTTGAGGCTTCACATTGCTGCTTTGATCTCTCTAACTGAGACTTGGCAGTCTTGTGATTGAGCCTTGAGAGAGGGGCGAGGTTGGCGAGATGGTGCGATGTTTCTTTTGGGGCATTCAGGACTCTGGTGTATCATGAAGAATTAAAGGTCTGCAAATTCCTTGTTGATTTCAGTGGGGTCAGAGTTAGTTTTCCCTCTGCTTTTCTAATTGATGTGACTGTTCTGATCAGCACTTGTTGTCGTGGGACATACGATGAGAGTTTTTCCAGTTTGTCTCCCTGCGTATAATATTTAGGCACTGTGTCAGATGAACTTTCTGCTCCCACAGGCAACAGGCTGTAGGGTTCGCCTCTGGCTTGTAGCAGGGCTTGCTCATTGCTCTTCAATTGGTCTAGGTCTGTATCTCTCTGGAAATGCTTCAGAGCCTATTGGCCCTTTCCCCAATCCATTTTATTAATATGACCATCATCGCAACTGATTTACTTCTGTTATCTTGCATGCTTGCTGACGTCAACACTTTTTTTTGAGGAAGGGGGATTCAAATTTTGGCTTACGGAGCATTTATGCACCTATATAACAATAAAAAATGGAGTTGGACTCTTACCTCTGGGTGAGAAGCTTATGGGTCAGAGCCAACACCAATCTAGGCTGACACTCCTGTGCATTTCAGATGTGTTGCCAATTGAATGAAAGTTATACTGAGGTCCTGTCTGACTGTTCAGCTGGCTGTTAAAGCTGCAATGGAAAGATTGTAGGGTTGATATGCTGGAAGGATGAGATTAAATGGGCTGAGGGGCCACCTTCATCCATTTTATCTTGTGATTTTGTGTTCCGAAGGTTAACACAGTGTATTTTAGGGATGCACATTTTAGCGTGTTGATATTAATTATAAATCTACACATTTGAAATTCTATTCAAGATGAAACCTGTACTCTTAGAGCAGTATGAACAAAAATATTTGGTAAATTTTCTAACTGTTAATGTGGCTTGTTGAATGTTCCAGTGTATTTAATGCAGAAATATAGATGCAGAGAGTCAAATAATGTGCTGTTTAATAAGGGACAAGCCACTTCCAGCATTAAGCACATGAATACAATAGTACACTCCTGCGCTACTGCTTTTGACCAAAGAATACAGATCATTAATGTGAACTGGCCAACTGGATCAATTTATTCATTTTTCTGCTCCTTACCTGTTTTACACTGCAATATATTCAATTGTTTCTTTCATTGAATACAGAGATTGGTAGGGAGTTGTTTATGTACTTTGCATTGTACAATTCTGGCCTCTTGCGCGTCCCTGATTTTTATCACTCCACCATTGGTGGCTGTGCCTTCAGCTGCCTCGGCCCTGAGCTCTGGAATTCCCTCCCTAAACCTCTCTGCCTCTCTACCTTTCCTCCTTTTAAGATGCTGCTTAAAACCTATTTCTTTGCCCAAGCTTTTGGTCACCTGTCTTAATATTTTCTTTGGCTCGGTTTCAAATTTTGTTTGATAACACTCCTGTGACGCACCTTGGGATGTTTTACTACTTAAGGGTGCTGTATAAATACAAGTTGTCGTTTTTAATCATTTATGTTGTGCATGTAGCCTTTGCACCTTGTTTGTCCTTGTCTTAGTACATGTGACTTTGTTTTGTGTGTGAGAGAGTTAAATGTGACCCGTTGGTGCACATCAGAGCTGAGCTTCCGACCCAATATCCGCTCCATCTGCAAGTCTGCCTACTTCCACCTCCATAACATCGCCCGCCTCCGCCTCTGCCTCAGCTCATCTGCTGCTGAAACCCTCATCCATGCCTTTGTTACCTCTAGACCCGACTTCTCCAATGCTTACCTGGCCGACCTCCCACCTTGCACCCTCAGGAAACTAGAACTCATCCAAACCTCTGCTGCCCGTATCCTAACTCGCACCAAGTCCCTTTCACCCATCACCTCTGTGCTCGCTGACCTACAATTGGCTCCCGGTCCGGCAATACCTTGATTTAAAAATTCTCATCCTTGTTTTCAAATCCCTCCGTGGCTTTGACCCTCCCTATCTCTGTAACCTCTTCCATCCCTACAACACGCCGAGATCTCTGCACTTCTCCAATTCTGGCCTTGTGTGGCATTTAAAATTTTTTACATTTTACATTTTTAAAATCTCTAACTACAATTAAAACCTGAAGGAATGAGACTCCACACATGTAATAGTTAATTTTCAGCACCAGAGAGGTTGTTTGGCAGCAAGTAACACTTCTTATGTCATTAATAGGGTACATAGACAGGAATGGACATGACTTAAATTTTTGTTGCGAGATTAGTTCTGATCTACCGAGCAACTTCACATCATTCAAGGTATTTCAATGATGAGCCAGTCAGCGAGATGGCGTTTACGCTACCGGTGGCGCGGTGCACCTCGGACAGCAACTTCTGGATATTTCAGTTTAATCGCGCACCTGCCCCGCGCCTGAAGTTGCTGTAACATTTGCGCATAAAAAATGGTGCCATTAGCCTCGCCATTATTTTGACAACAATTCTGGCCTAATCACTTTAATCCAAAAAGTAGTTTTTGCACATTTTGGTAACCCTGCAGTTGTTGTGTGAGGTGATCAGAAATGGCACTATGCAAGATCTCAAACTGTCACTGTTGGCTTGTGCTTCCATTTATGTAGATTTGCCGACAAATGGTTGTTGTCGATGTTCCCTCAGATTTTATGCTCGTAAAACGTCCTTTAACTATTAAAGTCCTGTGCTGTGCCTTGGGTTTTAATTGGTGCTTTGTCCTTAATCCAGCATGAAACGTACACTTAAAAAAATAATGAGGTTGTGTTGTAAGGGTAAGTACTGAATATAGTGAGATTTGCAACAGGAGAAATGCTGGAAAGATTTACATTGAGTAGTCTAAAAGAGTACAAAGCCCTGATTTATTATGCAACATGAACATTCCTGAATATAAATCTATATTCAATGTTGGCTAATGATTGCTTAATGCATTTGTGTGTCCACTATTTTAACAGGTGTTACCATTTACTTCAAATGGTAAAACCTCTGCCAAAATAGCAGTGGAATATCGTACAAATGTGCAGTGTTTCTCTGCTAATATCTGCAACAGTAATTTCTCGGCCATACTTAGCATAGCGAGCAGAGTATAAAAAGAATGCCCAAAGGTGAAGTTTAACATTTTTAATGAGATTTGATTGTCAAGCTACTGCATTGAAGATTTTCCAGCTCCTTACCATTGGTTTGTATACAGACCTATCTCGTTCCCATGAATTTAGAACCATAATCCATTTATCTTTACACTGTCTTGGACCACTTCAATTTTAAAATCTATTACTTGCTTTGCCATTGTTATGAATACAACTCTTCAACTTAATTTTAAAATTAAATTGAATAGATATGTTGGCGTACCTGCTATTTCCACAGCTGTTACTCAATTACGGTGTTCTGATGACTTCCTTAACTGCGAGAGGTTTAGGAGTAGTGGAGTTCAGATTAGGTGATGGCCTTTTAATCACGCTTTGCGTCTTTTGTTTTTAATATATACTATTCCAACTTTTCGCAGGAGTCTCGGCCAGGTAGTGGCTGTCAGTAATGCTGCCAGCTGTTAATGTGCTTCACGTCCTTAAGGCATAATAAAGTGTACGCAAGGACTGTGATACCATTAGTGCAAATTTATTGAAAAATAATTTGCAGTTGCCCACAACAGTGAGTCACTGGGCTCCTGAGTTTTCTTGATTAAAATCCCAGTTTTACTTGGCGTTCTTGATGGATGCAGAAGTTAATGGAAATTTTGTGAAGCTACTTATTCTTGGAACATCCCATTTTGCACTTTTTTTACAGGGAAGATTCAGTAAGATAAATTTACAAGTTTAGGAAACCTACAATGTTTGCTGTTGCAGGATTGGGCGGAGCACTGTTTGGAACACTATCCTCCGAGACCTGGATTCACATCCAGCGTGGACAGTTCAGTTAGAGTTTGATTTCCTCTCTTTGAAAACCATGCTCAAAATTGTAAGTCCTGACAGTTTGTTTAGTTCCCAGTGAACAAGAGACTGCTTAACAAAAACATTCTTGCATATAATTCTCAAATTGGATATATCTGGCAAATGCTTAAACGAAAAAGTTAGCAATTGTTTATGTTACTTAGGCCTGAACTTGAAATGGAGAAAGAAAACAACCAAATTTAGTTTCTCACCAAGTTAGCTACTATGAATCTAACTTGCAAATGCTGATCTTCAGCACTGTCTGTGGTGTCCTCAATATTGCATTTTCTCTGTTAACTATTATTAATTATTTGAAATGTTAAAATTCCTAATCAAGCATCTGGCAAAAAAAGATGTTTTCTTTAACTGTAAAGATCTTTGAAAAGCTAAGATGTCCATAAGCTGCTACATGGTATAAGTGAAGCCAACCTCCCCCCTGAACCCCCACCCCTAGGTTGTGAAGCAGTCAGTCCTTGGTCTGTGCTGTTTCTTGGTTGCATCAGGAGCGTACTGTATGCATAAAGTCGAACACCATGAAACTCTGTGGCACAGCATACTAATGCTCATGTGTTACTAAGTGCCTATCTGAATTTTTCCTGTTTCAAAATGCTGCTTTATGGTAGCCCGACTCAATCAGTAACTCGACTGATAGCATTATCTCCCAACCCGGAGACTCCTGAGCAGGCCTTGAAAATTCTGCTTGCAAGCTAGCCAGCACTGAGTTACTATCCAGCTTTGACTGAAAGTAGACCTGGTGGTAGTGTTCTGTGGGTACCCATACAATTTTTAGGTCATACATATGGTAATGTGCTCTGTTATGTTATAGGATGTACCAAAAAGTTGATTGAATCATATAATTAATGGAATATCCAGTTACGAAACTAAATAACTTTTACAGCTCTAAACACTGTTGGAATCTAACAGTCACAACACGTCTCGCCATTCTTTGAAGGTTATGTTTTAGTCCTTCACTGGCTCAGCAGGCACTCGTTGACAGCTGAATTTCAAATGCTGCATTATGAAGAGTGAACTGCAACATTGACTGCTCAATGAATCTCTGAGCAATCTTCAGCAAATGGTTTCAGCTGTAAAAATTAAAAAAAAAGCACATTATTTACAGATTAATCTTCCAACCCTCTCTTTAATAAAAATGCATAGTTTTCAGTAAGTACATATTAGAGAACTTGGTCATGGAATTTACTCCTTTCCAGTAGCCTGCTTGTTCACAGGTGAATTTTGACTAATAGAGTAATATGCCATTCTATGGTCCGAATAATGATTGGGATGTGATTCTGAGTCTTGACAAGCACGAACTGCTTTTGATCAAAACACCCATTTATATTCTGTATGGTTTTGCCTCCAACCTTGCTGCTACTGTTTGGTACTTAAGCAGTTTTAATAAGATATATGTAGTTCTTATGATGAAAATAAAATTCTCGTCCTGTTAAGCATATATATTATGCATATCATAGAAATATATAAAACATATATCTTTTAAGTATGTCAGTCTTTTAAAAATGGTGGAACCCAAATTCTAAAATGGACTCAAGTGCTTTATTGGAAACTAAAATGGCTGCTGAGAAACTCTGACTCTTTGGGGGTGGCGGGATCATTTTAACCTAACTCGGCAGGTGGGGAACCCACGGGATCGGGTGGACCGCCCGCTTTACACCCTGCCCAATATGACTTCAATGGAGAGTAAAATGGGGCAGGGTGTAAAACCAGCCTTGCACCCAATCTCGTCCCTTCCCCCACGGGTGGATTAAGTTAAAATTGCCCACTTAGTTACAGAAGTCTCTTTGATCACAAGCTCCATACAAATGGGGAAGACCATTTGGCCCATTTTAGCGCATCCATCTGGAAAGACCTTACGGTCTCCCCACTCCGCACCACCCTTCATCACAACATCGAATTATTTCTTAAATGATCTCGGATTTTTCCTTCCACTACCCAACCAATCCATATATTGCTCACTCTGTGTGGGGGGAAATAAAACTTCCTGACATCAGTCCTGCATTTCCCTTTTATTAGCTAGCACCTGTACCCCTGTCGTGGTTTAATTTGAAGTACTGTCATGAATTTACCTATTCAATACTGTTTCCTATCTTATATACCTCTCTTCACCTCAGTTCAAAAGGCCCAGGTTTCTCCAGTCTTTTCTCATAATTGATGCTGGGGATCAGTCTCGGTGCTCTTTTCCACGGCTTGAATGTCTCCATGTGTGTTGGTGACAAGAGATAGACACTACAGAAATTGTGGTCTAAGCAGGGCAAAATACAGTTTCCACATGATCTTTTTTGACAGTTTATATAATTTGGATCTATTTTCAACTTCATGCTTAGCTATTTAAGTACAATACTTGTTACTTCAAATTAATCATCAGTTTACATGTTCAATAGTTCTATAGCTGCCTTCTCAGTTTGGTATCCCCTGCAAGTTTGACAGTTTCCATTTAGCTTTTGAATCCAAGTCATGGAATCTTATTTGTAACAGATGGACGAATGTAAATTCTGATTATCATGCTGTAATTACTGTCTGGTTGAGATACAGGAAAGGAACTGTTACAAACCATTACATCTTTGTCTTCTAAGATGTTAAGACATTTTATTTTGACCTTTTTGAAGAAATTAGTTGAACTTCAAAGGGGAACATACCCTTCTAACCCCCTGAATCTTCTAGTGCTCATCATTTTTGTTCATTGTTGTACATATAGACGACATATGCATCATCACCACCCGAGACTCTGAACTGCAGCTGGGCTGGCCTTATCGAAATCGGCTAAAGATCGCGGAATTTCAAGTGCAAGTTATATCCAGCGCAAATAGAGTTTCCGCGATCTTTTGCGCTGCTTTAAAAAGCATGAGCTGGAAGCCGGCCCCGCCCACAAAATTGGCCACGCCCCCAGATCGAATTAATCACTATGGCGAGTTTCCGCTATTAGCGGCTGTTTGTGGGCCGTTGAGGAGGCTCATCAAATTAAGTTGCCTTTTTTAGGTGCAACGACACTAATCGGCACCTTTTAAAAGCTTTTAAATATTAAAATATATTTAATTTACTCAAACTAACCACACCAATGAAACTAGTAAATGGTTCTGTATAGTTTTTAGTCATTTTCAGTTATTTAAAATCAGGTTATTCACCGGTGGTGGACGAGACACCATGTTCCCTTTAAGTTGTGTGGCCGTGCCGCTGTCTCGAGATCCCACACAGTGGCCCAAAAAAAAATGAGGGGAAACATTGCTAGACACCCTGATTAAAAATGCTTATTTTTTGTGATAAACCCATTTTCAGCTGTATTAATAAAACTGCACCAGGTTAACACTCTTAAATATATCCAGCAATATTTTTTTTAAGGCAATTAAAAAAAAAACGTTCTTAAACACTGCCCGATTGCGCTGGTTCAGGGCAGATTTTACGTTTGCTGATATGCAAATGAGTTTGAGCGGAAACTTGAGCAAAAAAGATCACTTCTGAAAACTAGCGCAATTTTGAGTGCAGTTAGCGTCCGGATTGCCGATTGCGCCCAAAGCGGAAACGCTTGGTATCTGTCTATTCAAGCGTTTACCAAAAGGGCTGGGTGAACAATAAACTCTCAACGGTTCTGTGTTCTGTAAATTACTGAATGTAATTGGAATGAATGGGAACAGAGTAACTTCTCTCTTCCCCTAAATCTAATCAAAGTCTTCTTCTTAGGCAGTCCCTCGGAACCAAGGATGACTTGCTTCCACATTAAAAATTAGTTCTCAGGTGACTGATGAGTCCAATGCGGGACCTACAGTCTCTGTCACAGGTGGGGCAGACGGTGGTTGAAGGGGCGGGTGGGTGGGGTGCTTGGGTTGACGTGCGCTCCTTGCACTTGGCTTCCGCTTGCTCCCGGCGAAGAGACTCGAGGTATTCGGTGCCTTCCCGGATGCTTCTCCTCCACTTTGTGCGGTCTTGGGCCAGGGATTCCCAGATGTCGGTGGGGATGTTACACTTTTTCAAGGAGGCTTTGAGGGTGTCCTTGAAGCGTTTCCTCTGCCCACCTGGGGCTCTCTTGCCGTGTCGGAGCTCCGAGTAGAGCGCTTGTTTTGGGAGTCTCGTATCGGGCATGCGGACGATGTGACCCGTCCATCGGAGCTGATCGAGCGTGGTCAAAGCTTCGATGCTGGGGATGTTGGCCTGAGCGAGAACACGGACGTTGGTGCACCTATTCTGCCAATGGATTTGCAGGATCTTGCGGAGGCAGCGTTGGTGGTACCTCTCCAGTGCTTTGAGGTGCCTGCTGTACATGGTCCATGTCTCTGAGGCATACAGGAGGGCGGGTATTACTACTGCTCTGTAGACCATGAGCTTGGTGCCGGGTTTGAGGTCCTGGTCTTCAAACACTCTCTTCCTCAGGCGACCGAAGGCTGCACTGGCACACTGAAGGCGGTGTTGGACTTTGTCATCGACATCTGCCCTTGTTGACAGTAGGCTCCTGAGGTATGGAAAGTGGTCCACGTTGTCCAAGGCCTAGTCATGGATTTTGATAATCGGGGGGCAGAACTGTGTGTCGGAGGCAGGTTGGTAGAGGACCTTTGTCTTACGGATGTTTAGTGTAAGGCCCATGCTCTCGTACGCTCCGGTGAAGGTGTTAACGATGGTTTGGAGTTCGACCTCAGAGTGTGCGCAGACGCAAGCGTTGTCTGCATACTGTAATTCGATGACAGAGGATGGGACGACCTTGGATCTGGACTGGAGGCGACAGAGGTTGAACAGTTTCCCGTTTGTTTTGTAAATTAGCTCCACTCCAGCGGGGAGCTTACTGAGGGTGAGGTGGAGCATTGCAGCAAGGAAGATCGAGAAGAGCATTGGTGCGATGACACAGCCTTGCTTGACCCGGGTCCGTACATGAATTGGGTCTGTGGTGGAACTGTTGGTCAGGATCACAGCTTGCATGTCGTCGTGAAGCAGGCGGAGAATGGTGACAAACTTTTGAGGGCAGCCGAATTTGAGGAGGACACTCCATAATCCCTCACGGTTGACAGTGTCAAAGGCCTTTGAGGTCAAAGAAGGCCATGTACAGCGGTTGGTGCTGTTCCCTGCATTTCTCTTGTAATTGGCGCGCGGTGAAGATCATGTCCATTGTGCCCCTTAGTGGGCGGAATCTGCATTGCGACTCTGAGAGGAGCTCTTCAGCTACTGGGAGAAGGCGATTGAGGAGGATTCTTGCGATGACTTTCCCTGTGGCAGACAGCAGGGAAACTCCTCTGTAATTACCGCAATCGGACTAGTCACCTTTCTTGAAGATGGTCACAATTACGGTGTCTCTGAGATCCCCTGGCATGCTCTCCTCCTTCCAGATAAGAGAAATGAGTTCATGAATTCACGCCAGTAGTGCTTCTCCGCCATGCTTTAATGCCTCAGCAGGGATTCCATCTGCTCCTGAGGCCTTGTTCTTCAGTTGTCGGATGGCCTCTTCAACCTCATGCCGGGCTGGGGTTGTGCTGAGGTGGTGGCGGGTAGCATGTTGCGGGATGGAGTTGAGGACACTCGCGTCGTAGACAGAGTCTCGGTTAAGGAGATCTTCAAAGTGCTCCTTCCAGTGGGCACTGACTGCCTCTCTGTCCTTGATGAGTACCTCTCCGTTCTTGGCCCGCAGTGGAGTAGGACCTTGGGTGCTTGGGCCGTAGGTGGTCTTGACTGCGCTAAAGAGTCCACGCACGTCGTGGTTGTCGGCTAGCTGCTGGATCTCCTGCACTTTCTCCACCCACCACCTGTTCTTTAGGTCACGAGATTTTTGTTGGACCTCGGCCTTCAGGCATCTGTAGAGCTGCTTTCTTGCTCTCGAGTTGTGTTGCTGTTTCCAGATCAGGAATGTCTTGCGCTTGCGGCTTATTGGCTCCTGGATCTCCTGGTCGTTCTCGTCGAACCAGTCTTGGTGTTTCCTGGTCGAGTGACCGAGCGTCTCTTCACAGGTGCTGATTATGGAGGCCTTGAGTGCAGACCAGGCGCTGTGGACACTCTGTGTCTCTGAATCACTGGGAGTAGTCACGTTGTTTGTGAGGCGCAGGCTGAATAGGGCTTTCTTAGCAGGGTCTTTGAGTGTTCCAGCGTTGATTTTCCTGGGGCATTGTTTCTGTTGCCGCTGCTGTTTTGGGGCTACATTGATGGAGATGACCGAGCGGATTAGGCGGTGGTCTGTCCAGTGGTGGTCAGCTCCTGTCGGCGCGGGTGATGCGGTTGTCCTTGCGGTCCCTCGCTCGGACGATGACGTAATTCAGCAGATGCCAGTGCTTGGAGCGAGGGTGCTGCCATGAAGCCTTGTCTCTCTGCCGGAACAAGGTGTTGGTTATGACAAGGCCATGTTCTAAGCATTTTGTCAGGAGGAGGGTACCATTGGAGTTGGCTTTCCCTACCCCCTCTCTGCCGATCACACCTCCCCAGAGGTCTGTGTCCTTTCCAACTCTGGCGTTAAAGTTGCCAAGGAGGATCAGCTTGTCGCCCGTTGGGACTCAGGACAGGGATTGTTCAAGGCTGGAGTAGAATTCCTCTTTGGTCTCGTCTGTGGCTTCCAGTGTTGGGGCATACGCACTGATGACCGTAGTGCACTGGTTCCGGGCTAGGGTTAGCCAAAGAGTCATGAGGCGCAGGGAGTCTCTGAGACGCCCAACTAGTTGATTTTTTATGGCGAGGCCGACCCCATGGAGGCGGCGTTCTTCTTCAGGTTTGCCTTTCCAGAAGAAGGTGTAACCACTGCCTTGCTCCTTGAGCTGGCCTTCCCCTGCCCGCCGGGTCTCGCTTAGGGCGGCGATGTCAATGTCGAAACGTCTGAGCTCCCGGGCAACGATAGCAGTCCGGCGTTCCGGTCTGTCGCTGTTGGGGTTGTCCATGAGGGTCCTGACGTTCCAGGTCCCGAACTTCATTTTAAAGGGTGGAAGATGCCTGTGCGTGAATTCTTTTAACGTCGGGTGGCCGTTGCACACCAGCTACCACACGGGCTTGACAGAGCAAGGTCTTGGTCCAATGGCAAGGGGATCCAAGACGATTGGAGACCAGGTGCGCAAATTGGCTGCCATTGTAATCAAAGTATTGCACAATTAACTACATGTATTTGTATTGTATAAATTGTACCTTAAGTACAAAAAAGAAAATGGCCTCATTCTTGCCCCTTCTAAAGAAATAGGTTAGTAAACTTAAGTATAGTTTTATGTAGTGCAGGCTTTGGTTAAAGGACGAGGTGTGTAGGCTTGCTTGTTTGTGTTGAGTTATACTGTCCGTTGCAAGAAAGCACCAGCTCCTGACCAGTATGTATGAACAAGAATGCTGCAAGACTGAGTACTGACACAACTTGTTGGATTTCCCATATCCAGTCTTATTGGAAGATACCTGTATTGAAACTGTCTTCCTAAATTTGGAGGTGCCGTCTTTCGGATGAGACGTTAAACCGAGGCCCCGTCTGCTCTCTCAGGCGGATGTAAAAGATCCCATGGCACTATTTCGAAGGCGAGCAGGGGAGTTCTCCCCGGTGTCCTGGCCAATATTTATCCTTCAATCAACATCACAAAAACAGATTATCTGGTCATTATCGCATTGCTACTTGTGGGAGCTTGCTGTGCGCAAATTGGCTGCCGCGTTTCCGACATTACAACAGTGACTACACTTTAAAAAATATTTCATTGGCTGTAAAGCATTTTGGGACATCTGGTGGTTGTGAAAGGCGCTGTATAATTTCTTTAAATAAAAGCTCCCGAGCTGCTAGGAGGAGCTCTTGAACTGAGGGATAGCTTTAAAGCGGTAATCATCTTGTTTAAAGTTGTAGATTACTTGCGGGTACTTGCCATACATTAATGTTCCCTTTCAATACGTGTTTTCTTCTTAACTGGATCCTCTCTATTCTCCCCCCACCCCCATTCATTTTTATAGTAGTAATTTTGATCAGAGGAAATGGTTCTCTTTAACTAAGATACTCTCCCATCTTTCTGCTGTTTTTCTTGCTTCTGTTCCAGTGCACAAACAGCTGGCAAGGAGCTACTAAGACCTAACTTAGTCAATAAAAATTGCCATGCTTATATAGGTTAGTTTACATCCCTGTATATTTATCAGTTCTGGGATAAGTTTGTAACCATAAGGTCCTGATGAAAGCATTAATTTTGTGCTTTGTAATATTGTTAACAGCAAGTTATGTAAATGCGAATACTGGAGATAGCTCAGTCAAAGATCTCATTAAAGCTGCTATTAGAACTTTGCTTGGTTAATTTGTGACCAGGGCAAACCGCTCCGGGCAGGTAGGAGCCTACTTTACATTTGCCCTATTACATCAACGGTACCACCACAACATTTTAACTTCCACATTCAGGAGCCCACATGGGGCAACTCCAACAGCCGAAAAATTCCGGCTTCGTGGAGCAGCCAGAAGAGGTCAAGGTAAGTTTAAAAATGTAACTTTTCTGTGGAATCCCTGTGGACCAGGAGGAGCAGGAATGTGCTCCCCATGACACCTGCAAGAAGTCCTTGGGCCTCCCGAGCCCTGGCCTTGCCTCTCCCTCCTATATCGGCTGCAAGCCTCCTTCCTCCTCGCTTGCTTTATGTCAGGGATTGGTCATTCCCTTGGGTCCCTGGCATACTCGGGCTCCTGACCCAATTTTTGCTCCTGCATGCCAGCTCTGACATCACTCCCAGCAGTTTCAGGTGAGAGACTGCCCTGCTTAATTGAAATGTGGCCCAGGAGCTAAAGTGACCCCAAATATGTCCCCAGTCAAAATTAACCCCTTTAACTTGGCCATTGGATATGTAATTCTGCTCCCTACTCTGCCACAAGGGAGGTGGAAATGGATTTCCTAGCAGAGCCTAGGTAAACCAATTACAAAACTGGGCAGGAAACATGTCCGGTAAAGTTGATTGGGCTCCATAGGCTATTGAATTTGTCGCTTTTGGGTAATTTATGCCAACAGTCTCTTCCCAATTGATGCTAGTCCTCCTTTCTTATGAACTGGAGTAATATGTACAAAAGGATCAAATACTGCTAAATCCAAAGGCATCGTTACTTGAAGGGGAAAAGGGAGCTTTAAAATCTCCAGGCTTTGCACAGTGGAGAATTGTAGCATTTTGCTGATGTACCATGACCTCTGACAAAGCGCACATTGCTTTCTGAGTTGACATATGAAGCACATTTTACAACCTGATCATCTCTTAAAAATTTTGTACGCTCAAATAGTCTTCTAGAGTTTGAAGACGAGCAAGGGAGTTCTCCCAGTGTCTTGGGCAACCTTTATCCCTCAACCAGCATCACTGAAAAACATTATCTGGTGATTTATCTCATTGCTGTTTGTGGGATCTTGCTGTGCACCCATTGGCTTTCAGGTTTCCCTACGTTACAACAGAGACGACACATCAGAAGTACCTGTAGTTTATTGTCTGTTGAGCACTTTGGGATGTCCTGAAAATGTTTGAGGTTCTATTTAAATTCGTCTTTGTCTCTGTCTTTTTCATCTTCATGTTTTCTGCAGTTCCTTTCATCAGTTTTTTCCTTTTTTGATGCTCAATCTATTTACTACTTGCGAGCACCACTTTCTGTCCAAGTAGGTATCCCCCTGCCAGACATATGCCAATCTTGAGATGACTTGGTGCACCAACATACTAATCAAGCTGGCGTGACTTGTTTTCTCTCTTTCTGTTCCCTCCCTCACACTTCCATGGGAACCCACGGAAAAACACTCTGGCACCAGAGGAACGTTATTGGAAGGCTGTTGCTCTTTCCCTCCCCTTCCATATCGCCAAACACATAGGACTGCGACATGGTAAATTGTATATTGTAAAAAAGGCCTGTGATAAACTCTGAGAACCGTTAATTACAGTTCTGGATAAGTCCATGAAGAAAACTTGAAAATTATACTGCACCACAATAAATCAGCCTCCTTCTGAAATGCATCCAAGAAACTAAATGTGGAAGTGTGTCCATATTATATTTGAAAGTAATTTTTAGTTGGATAAAAATGTAACTGAACTAGTATTTTATGAATTAGGAAACTGATGTTTGCTGATTGAGATCATATGCGTAAACTAATGATGGGCAATGTACCAGTACAGTAGTTGCTAGGATTTTAGAAATAATAGGATTTTGTTCCATTGCCAAATTCTTGTGCACATCCAAAGTATTGCCCCAGTGTTACTGAAATTTAATAATGAGGGGGGGGTAGGAATAAATGTAGCCTTGTCTCCAGTAGATTTGTTTTCTCATGGGGAATAATTTTCTTGATCACGTCATTTGAACTTTTTAAACAGTATTTACAGTAGCATGTATTTAAGATCATTCTGTTTGGGATGTGTAACGGTGCAGCAACTTTTTATGCTGTAGGATGTGAGCATGTTTTGATATCACTTTAAGATTATGCTGGGGAACACTGAATGTCGGCAGGTTCCATCACCAGCAAGGGAAGAAAGTCTGAGGCTGGGCCATCGTACTCTGTTCTGCCTTGCTCCTGGGCAGAAAATGATTGGGATCTGATGTTTGGCCTTAAAAGGATAGGGGGAGAAAAAAAACTTTAAAGATGTGGTGGTAAAATAAAAAAAATCTGGTAACTAACTCTATTTTCTTGTTTCTCCATAGCATCACCTCTGCTGCTTTTTGCTAATAGACGTGACGTCAGATTGGTAGATGCAGAAACAGCGAGACCTGAATCTACTGTAGTCGTCAGTGGTCTGGAGGATGCAGCTGCGGTTGATTTTTTGTACTCCGAAGGTGTGATTTACTGGACTGACGTGAGTGAAGAAGCCATTAAACAAACATACGTGAACCTAACTGGGAATGTGCAGAAAGTGATCATCTCTGGCCTGGTTTCACCAGATGGATTAGCTTGTGACTGGTTAGGCAAGAAGCTCTATTGGACAGACTCTGAAACTAATCGGATAGAGGTTGCCAATCTAGATGGAATGTCTCGAAAGGTCCTTTTCTGGCAGGATCTTGATCAACCAAGGGCTATTGCTCTTGATCCACAGCATGGGTAAGTGTTTAATTTTTGCCTTGCTTTTTCATTTCGAGAGCTGACAAGTTCATGATTTTTGAATTTTGGCATGGAAGTAGAAATTTGATATCTCTCCCCTGCTGCTACTACCTTTCAAAGGTATTATTTTCCTTCCATGTAACTGAACAGATGTTTAGACTTAACGAGAAATGCTATGGCATGCACTCGTGGACAATACCAACCTTCAATAAAAGCTAAATTGAAGTTAATGTGGAAAAAAAGGACAATATTGTTGTTTCCCCCTCCCTTTTAGAAGTCTGCTTTTCTTTTCAGCGATCTCCACATACCACTGGAATAGCCCATCAGGAATATTTTTATTCTCTATTATTCCACTGCAGCCATCTGGAATTTAATTTCAATTTATTTTCTGCAAAGCACATTTTGTAAGAAAGGAAGTTGATTAAACAGTCAGTAATTAATTAGTGTGGGATGTCGCAAATTGACAGAAAGCTGTTTTCCTTTGGAGGTTTATGTTAAGTGATAGAGTTTACTGTGCAAAACCTTTGATGGTTTCCCAGGATCATGTATATTTTTTCTGATGTAAATAAATGAGCTATGCTCTGTCAATATTGTAAGCTGACCTGTAGAAGTCTCTTTCTACAACTTGTGAATACAGAGGATATCGGGTGCAGTCGGTGGTCAGTCTGGTAACACGGTAGAGTTCTGGAAGGCAGTCGGTACCCATTGAACCATACCTCATCATGAAGAAATACTTCCACAATAAGAGGAGAAAACATTGGAGAGAGATTTAAAAAACTGGTTGCTTTTCACAGCCCTTGACTTTTTTAATTGCGTGCAACGATGTCCAAGAGTGAAGTGCTTGGTGACTTAAGCAACTGATGATGTTTAGAATGGCTGCAGTAAATAAAAATTTCCACGCAACAGAATTGGGAACTCTGCCATGAAGTCTTGGACTTCCCAGTGCTGGTACCACAATACAGCTACTTTATGGAAGGGTTTGATGCTAGGAAGTCCAGGACATTATGTCAGAGCCCCTGATTTTGTCTTGGTCCCTGAAGGGACGATCAGTGGGAAATGAGAGCCAAGCAAGTTTGTGTTTGCCTTGGCTGTGAAAGGCCTCACTGTTGCAGCAATTGTAAACTTCATACAAGCTGTAAAAGAGTTAGGGGAAACCATGCTCTTCAGTCATCTATTTTAACCCGGATGAACAGGTTGTACAGCTAAACCATTTACCATTACTAAATATAAGCTTGATTTTTTTTTTACAGGAGCTATACACCATAATTAAAGTAAACTTTTGGTGACTGGTGTGAGCTTTGAGTGATTATTCTGTACATAACTCAATCGCTTTTTTAATTTAATTTTTTTCTTGAACAATTTTGGCTCAGATTCTTTTTATTCTTCCTCTCCTGAAGATGTTCACTTATGCTGGAGTATGATTCCATAGCATCAGCAGCACTCCAGTACTTCATGGCCAGTTTTCAATATTAGAAGCTAAGGGCTGGATTTTCAATGACCCGTGGAGTCGGATTTGGAGGGGGCGGGGGGGGGGGGTTAAAGTTGCAGATTCGGGGCTCCCGACCCCATCCCGCCCCCAACCCGCCTCCATGCCAGTTTCGCTGGCGGCGGGTTCCCGACCTGTGCTGGGACCCGACTCCCCGAGGCGGGAAGGGATTAGTGACAATTAACTGCCTGTTAACAGGTAGTTAACAGGCAGTTTTTTGCCTAATCCCTATTTTGAAAGGTGAAATGTGGGCTTCCCGACAGGTGCCAACCACGCCAAGTTATCGGGGCGGACCGTGGGTCTGCAGGGGTTGGAGGGGTCGATATGTCCGGTGGGCAGGTGAGTGATGGGTGCATGTGTGCAGAGGTAAGTGTGTAAGGTAAGTGTAAAGTGTGGGAAAAAGTTTTACTTACCTTAACTTCCTCCTGCAGGTGTCAGCCCTTCAGTTCTCAGGAGTCAGAAATCTCACCGGCACAGAAAGCAGAAAGGCCGTGGTGCTGTCAAAAACTGCAGCCTTCTGCTTTCTGTGCTGGAATGATTTCTAACTCAGCCTGAGAGGAAGGACTCAAGTTAGAAGACAAATTGTCAGTGTTTGACAGCTTCACAGAGCCTGCTGAGCTCACTGGGCGGGCTCAACCAGGTCAATCAAGGGAAAATACAGTGGGTTGGCCACAAGTCGATGGAGGCAGGTCTACAACCCAAAAAGTGGGATTCACGACCCCAACCCGACCCCAGTATCAAAATCCAGCCCTAAATGTTGAATGTTAGAAGTCTATTTGATCATGAGGATTGGAAGGGACATCACAGCTAAGCCTGATTGACCATACCCGATGTATGTGTCCGTGCGTGCGCCAGACCTTCCCTGTTGGATTTGGGTCTCCATAGCTGTCTCATCCAGCATTTGTTACAGAACCACAATGATCGTAACTATATAAAAAAACCTAAATCTGCCATTGTTGGTTAAGTAGTCCAGCAATTTCTGCAGTTTGTGCCTTGACTGCAATTGAAGTATTGAACGCCTTGAAGTTTAGAGATTGCAACATCTGTAGTTAGTATAAAGACTTGTTAGTTTGTAAAAAGCAGAGTGACTAATGAATAAGGTTAGAGAATGCAGAGTCAGGGGACAAGTAGCAGAATGGATTGCTGGCTGGCTTCAGGACAGAAAGCAGAGAGTAGGGGTAAAGGGTAGCTAGTCACAGTGGCAGAAGGTGGGTAGTGGTGTTCCACAAGGATCAGTGCTGGGACCACTGCTGTTCACAATTTATATTAATTTAGACTTTGGAATCAAAAACACAGTTTATAAATTTGCGGATGACACCAAATTGGGGGGAATAGTTAATACTGAGGAGGACTGCAACAAATTACAGGAGACATTAATAAACTTGCAGAATGGGCATATAATTGGCAAATGAAATTCAACACAGATAAATGTGAGGTATTACATTTTGGTAGGAAGAATAGGGAGGTCACCTATCACTTGGAGGGTGTGAGTCTGGGTGGGGTAGAGGAACAAAGGGATCGCGGAGTACAAATACACAAATCACTAAAATTAGCGACACAGGTTAACAAGGCCATAAAAAAAGCAAACCAGGCACTAGGGTTTATTTCTAGAGGGATAGAATTGAAAAGTAGTGAAGTTAAGCTAAAATTGTATCGAACCTTGGTTAGACCACACTTAGAGACTGCAGTACAGTTCTGGTCGTCATATTATAAAAAGGATATAGAGGCACTGGAGAGGGTGCGGAGAAGATTTACAAGGATGATACCAGAAATGCGAGAGTATACATATGATACATATACAAAGGATGAACAGGCTGGGTCTCTTTTCTCTTGAAAAAAGAAGGCTGAGGGGTGAGCTAATAGAAGTCTTTAAAATTATGAAAGGTTTTGATAGAGTAGATACAGTGAGAGTGTTTCTATTTGTGGGGAAAAGCATAACTAGAGGCCATCAATAAAAGATAGTCACCAAGAAATCCAACAGAGAATTCAGAAGAAACTTCTTTACCCAGAGAGTGATGAGAATGTGGAACTCGCAACCACAGGGAGTAGTTGAGGCAAATAATAAGATGCATTTAAGGGGAGGCTAGACAAGCATATGAGGGAGAAGGGAATAGAGGGTTATGCTGATAGAATTAGATGAGGAAAGACAGGAGGAGGCTCGAGTGGAGCATAAACGCCGGCGTGGACTGGTAGGGCTGAATGGCCTGTTTCTGTGCCGTATATTCTATGTAATCCTGTGTAAACTTAAAATATTGCAAGTGGATGAAGTAGAGGGACAAATTTAATGTGACATAATCCTTCATAAAGATCTGTAAAGATCCAAATGTAGCCCTGGACTTCAGGACTAGGAAGTCCTTTAGTCCCTTCAACCTCATAAAAATTTTATAAAGTTTGTAGAAAAATTGAATTGTTTATCTTTTCTGCATTCTGGATTATATTGACTGTCAATTATCACAGCAATAGTCTTAAATCTTGCTTTATCCAATATTTTAGAATTGTGAAGGGAGACCTGAAATTAAGAATAATGACTTCTCATTTTTAAAATTAATTCATAGAATGGACTACCTAAGACAGTGAATATGGGCTCAGATGAAGCTTTCATAGTCCTACTTTCTTACAAGTTGGTTTCACCAACTCAATCTAATTGAGGGAAGTTGAAAAAAACTGTAGAGGAGCGAACCAGGCACAAGAAAGCTTGGTTTGGGGTGGAGATTTGACAGAAAATGTAGTATCCTGGTAGTGTAATCAAATATCTAAGGTTCAATCTTCAGTTAGTTAGAGACAAGACAAGTTAGGAAAAATGTCATTGCTCAATGACAAAAGACTTGGGGATATTCACTATATTAAAACCATTTTATATTGGCCTAGATTTTGCATTAGGAATAACAGTGCTCACCGTTATTATGGAGTAAATCGGACAGCAACTTCTGGAGTACGCACATGCGCAGTTAAATGCAGAAATCTGGCAGTTGCTGTCTGAATTACCCTGCTCCTCCACAGGCTGCGCTATAACAATACCTCGCTGATGGACTCTGCATTCAAAGCCATGTAAGGGCGTGAAATTGCTGTATTTTCGGGCTGGTGCATTCAGGTATAAATTAATTTTAAACAGCACCATCATTCATAATTACTGACAAATAACCTCTCTGGCACTGAAAATTTAATTTTACAAGTGTGGAGTCTCATTCTTTCAGAATTTAATTATTGTCGCAAATTTAAAAAAAATTTAATTTTTCTTTCTGTCTCGTAGCTCTCTCTCTCTTAATCCCATCTTTCTCTCTTTATTTTGCTTTCTGTAGATGACTTTAGAATGAGTTAAATATTCTAATTTATACTTCCTGGTTTAGAATCTGCGTGTCTCAGTGAGGATTCTTCAATCTGATTGGTTGAAGAGCCATGCTGTTGCTTGCCCTGCTAACACAGGTCTCAGATCCCTTGTAGAGGACACCGCGCTAGAAATGATCTCTAGTAACCGTAAGTTGCCGCTCAAAAGCCCGCGAAAAGCCTGTGGGTAGCTGTAAGCATAATGAACGGCGAGCACCATTCCTTCACCGCTGACCGCAAAATCCGTGCCATTGTGTTCATCTGCCTAAAGTCCCCAGGGTATCTATTGCATTTCTAAAATTTGCACCCCTCATGACTTTACTAAGGGACTATAATTCACTGTGAATATGGCCAGTGTTCATCGAGCTCACATTTTAATTGAATTGGTAATAATGGTTACTGATCATTACGCAGCACAAGGTAGGAGAGGCTGAGTTAGGAATTTGTGGCTGGGGATTAGAGCATAGCTGTTGTAGTTTCTAGAAGGCAAGAGCAATACAAAATTTTTTTGCTCAAATTGAAACCACAAAAGGATAGGTTTTCATTTGGAAGATTATGGCACACTATATATAGAAATGAGAAAAAGAGGAATTTTCCAATAGACCCCTTCAGCGAGTTGATAATGAATGTTGGACCATTTTTTGAATGGGAGACAAAGGAGAAAAATTGTATTGAAGTCATGTCTTTTTTTTTAAGTAAAAATGCTGTAAATATATATTCTAAAATATGTTTAGCAGAAAATGTTCTGCAGAGTATCATTATGATAAGGATATTTCTTAAACCAGCTTCCTACCACCTACAAATAATGCTGCACATTTAAAGTAAGAGAATCAGGTAGATTTGTTTTGACCAAGTCTTTGATTTCTTGTATTGAATTAAATGTTTGACCCTAAATTAGAAATCATGTGGCATTGAGGAAGTAGGGCATTGCTTTTTAGAGATAAGATACATTTTCAAAACCTTGTATATAAGCTTCCTTCACCTCACAGACTGGAAAGCAAGACATCATGAAAGAGTGCAGTACGTAAAAGACTGGAAATGGATGATGACGGTACTGTTTAAAAGACAGAATTTATCTAAGACCATCTGTTGAACTTAATTTGTAATCGACCCCTTGACTTACAGCTTATTAACAAAATAGTATGATTGCATAGTTCTCCTTTACTGTACAGCAAGTTAACTCTGAGGTGCTGAACTAAATTTAAATCTCTGGCCTCATCTTCTGAAGCAGGGAAGTGGTGGGTTGAAGGGCAGAGAGAGAGACCCAGTGATGGGCACCCCCTTTTTGACTGATTCTGGAACTGCTTTCAAGTAGAAAAGTAAGTAATTAAGCACATATCTGGCTGGAAGAATACAGATAGAATCATAGAATGGTTACAGCACAGAAGAAGGCCATTCGGCCCATCGAGCTCGTGCCGGCTCTCTAAGAGCACTTCAGCTAGTCCCACTCCCCCGCTCTTTCCCCGTAGCTCTGCATATTTTTTCCTTCAGGTACTTATCCAATTCCCTTTTGAAAGCCACGATTGAATCTGCCTCCACCACCCTTTCAGGCAGTGCATTCCAGATCATAACCACTCGCTGCGTAAAAAAGTTTTTCCTCATGTCGCCTTTGGTTCTTCTGCCAATCACCTTAAATCTTTGTCCTCTGGTTCTCGACCCATCTGCCAGTGGGAACAGTTTCTCTCTATCTACTCTGTCTAGACCCCTCATGATTTTGAACACCTCTATCAAATCTCCTCTCAACCTTCTCTGCTCTAAGGAGAACAACCCCAGCTTCTCCAGTCTATCCACGTAACTGAAGTCCCTCATCCTGAAACCATTCTTGCAAATCTTTTCTGCACTCTCTCTAAGGCCTTCACATCCTTCCTAAAGTGCGGTGCCCAGAATTGGACACAATACTCCAATTGAGGCTGAACCAGTGTTTTATAAAGGTTCATCATAACTTCCTTGCTTTTGTATTCTATGCCTCTATTTATAAAACCCAGGATCCCGTATGCTTTTTTAACCGCTTTCTCAACCTGCCCTGCCACCTTCAACGATTTGTGCACATATACCCCCAGGCCTCTCTGTTCCTCCACCCCTTTTAGAATTGTATCCTTCAGTTTATATTGCTTCTCCTAATTGTTCCTACCGAAATGTATCACTTCGCACTTTTCTAAATTTCATCTGTCACGTGTCTGCCCATTCCACCAGCCTGTCTGTGTCCTCTTGAAGTCTATCACTATCCTCCTCACTGTTCACTATACTTCCAAGTTTTGTGTCATCTGCAAATTTTGAAATTGTGCCCTGTACACCCAAGTCATTAATATACATCAAGAAAAGCAGTGGTCCTCGTACTGACCCCTGGGGAACACCACTGTATACCTTCCTCCAGTCTGGAAAAACAACCGTTCACCACTACTCTCTGTTTCCTATCACTTAGCCAATTTCGTATCCATGCTGCCACTGTCCCTTTTATTCCATGGGCTTCAACTTTGCTGGCACTTTATCAAACTCCATGTAACACTAAATGAATGGTTCATTTTAATATGTCTCAGTATGAATAAAAAATTGCATAACCTTGTAGATGAAGAATTTTCACCCCGAGTGTGAACTTGGCTCAGTTGGTAACACTTTGCCTGTGTGTCAGATGGTTGAGTTAGTTCAAAGTCCTACTCCAGGGCTTAAATATATGATCGAGGCAGTGCAGTACTGAGGGAGTGCCGCATTGTCTTTTGGATGAGACTTTGAATGAGGTCCTATCTGCTTGTTCAGGTGTGTAAAGAGTAACTATTTGAAGAGTATGTTGCAGTATTCTCGCCAAAATTTCTCCCTCACCAAAAACGTATCAACCGGTCATCCATCTCATTTGTTGTTTGTGAGATCTTGCTCTCAGCACATTGGCTGCTGTGTTCACCTACATATTAGTACATTTCAAAAGTAATTCATGGGATGTGAAAGAGTTTGGAAGATCGTGAGGATGTGATGAGGTATTATATATAACCACAAGTTCGTTTTTAAATGTCTTTAAAGCAGGCAATGGCTGTTTCACTGGATTTATGTGCTTACAGATGACTCTAGGGGCATCAAGGGATCTGGGGATTGGGCAGGATAGTGGAGTTGAGGTTGAAGATCAGTCATGATCTTATTGAATGGCGGAGCAGGCTCGAGGAGCCGTATGGCCTAATTCTTATGACGATCTTGTAACCATTGGTAGCTAATAGTAGGGGTGTTCCCAGAGATATGTAATAAAAGATGAATGATTTCCCCACTTTCTTCTCATTCAGCTGAAAGCAAGAGAGGAATATAAAAGGAAGAACAAATTCAAATGTACTCTCTAACATAAATCACTTTTTGTATTAAGTCTCACTTCCAGTCACTTTTTAGAAAGTTGGTTTTCTATTTAAATTGGTCACATCTGTCAGGGAAAAAAAAGATGGATAGAGGTTGAAGAGAGCAATTCAAAAAGATCAAGAATCACACTGGGAAGAAATGGTGGTGGCCAGAAAGGCAACTAAAAATTGGTTGTGCATTAGGTGATCATGGTTTTCTGCCGCAGGAAACAATTACTGGTTATGATATGCAGATTGTTACCCCAGTGACCCATTTGCGAATGGCATGGATCACTTTGAAATGCAAAAATCATTAAGAACACCACGACTGAGATTACAGATTTATGCTGAAATATTTTTTATTGTTGCCATGTTTGATTTCTTAACTTTGCTCAGAAGTGTTTATTCTGAGACAAATTTTTTCCAGTGAAAACCAGAAGAGCATCTCTGAATCTAGTTGACCTAGAGTAGTATATTCCAACAAGTGTAAGCATTAGATACATTTATATCCTTAGCACAGCTGTAAATATGAGTCATTTAAGAAGGGATTATTTTAACTCATCAACAAATCTGTAGGAGTTTATTTTAAGCGTATAAACTTCAAATCCCTCCGTAGGTTCGCCCTCCCTATATCTGTAACCTCCTCCAGCCCTACAACCCTCCGAGATCTCTGTGCTCCTCCAACTCTGGCCTCTTGTGCATACCCCACATCCTTCAACCTACCTTTGATATCCATGCCTTCAGCTGTCTGAGCCCCGAGCTCTGGAAATTCCTCCCTAAACCTTTCTGCCTCTCTTCTCCTTTAAGACGCTCCTTCGTCACCAGTCCTAATATCTCCTCAGTGTCAGTTTTTGTCAGATTACGCTCCCGTGAAGCGTCTCGTTAAATGCGCTATATAAATGCACGTTGTTTTTATAGCACGTGTAGACCTAAAATCACTAAGGGAAACATTTGTTTCAATATAATGCAATAAAAATGTTCATAAAGTCTACTTTTCTGCAGTTTTTCTTGCATGTAATTATTTCAAAATTAATAAATTTTGACTACTGTTCAGAAAGTAGAGCCATCTGTGAAATTGATTCTCCTTGTCCCATTCAGAAGCAAATACTGTCTAAATGTCTCTAGGTTTTCTGATCATCCAGTTTTAAATTTAAGTTCTGGCCACTATAGATTGTTATAAAATTGAAATAAATATCCATTTTTAGGACCGGCTTTAATTTAACATTTGATTGGTGAGCAGTTTTGTTTAGTTCAACGTTGACACCCCTGAAGAAAAAAAAGGTTTGTATGGGGCTCAAGTGACCAACCCAGTTCTTGTCACTCAAGTGTCAGTCAAGTTACATTAATGTTTGGATCTGGTGCTGCTGGAAGTTAAATGAAACATAGTGTAAAGTGATAGATTTTGCATAGTTTGCATGTCATGTCAGTTCAATAAGTTTACCAATGCAGAGACTTCCCAAAAAGGTTAAATGCTGTTTTTTTTTATATTAAGAAGCAGCCTTTCACCAGTTGAAGGAAATGTATTCTGATTCTGTGGCAATTTGAATGTCACTGATAGGTCCTTAAGTGCATTTTCGGGTAAAGAGACTTGATTCTACCTCTACTTTCCTTCACATGGGTGGTATGTTAGACCAAATGGATAGTGTTTGGCACATTCCCTTGCTGGTTGGCAACATGCCTAACCCATTAAATCCGTCACCGATGGATAAGCGTGGAATGGGGTCTCGGTATCGTGTAGATTTTTTTTTTTCAAATGTTCTCATTCATAATGAGATTTCACTGCGAATGCACAATCAAAGAGATGATGGCAAAGCAATGTAACGAGACTTTGCGCCTCTTGAGTGAAGAGAGAACTCTGCCTTATAACAGGATTGAGGGAGAGGGTTGCGGCCTCACTCCCTCCGAATAGTTTGTACCCATTGACCTTAAGAAGAACAGTACATGGCCTCCAGATCCTTCAGATTTTTTTGAATGTCATCCAGTTGAGTTTTAAGTCTCCTAGGGTAGTTTTAAGAAAATAGCATCTGAACCAAGATAACTATGATAAGACTATGATAACAGTAGTTAGTTATCCCAACCAATATTAAACTAGTCTCTTACCATAGCTGCACTAGATTTTTTTCTGCCTCGTGGCTTGATTATCTTAAATGAATTTTTGATGGCAACTGTTGTAAATCAACCAGCTGATTTGAATTGGCTTGATAGTATCTGGTAACCTAAGCTAATGTCTTGCTGTTGTGTCTTCAATTTTACAGTGAAGTTCTATTGCTTGAGAGATGTTTTTGTGTTAGTGTATTGGTTTTCCTGTAACACTGCAAGAGATCTTGGCATGTTTACATTGCCCAAGAAATTTTCTGCTGTCCTGTTAATGGTTATCAGTTAGGTGTTCTAAATTTTGTTATATCTATAACGTACTAAAAGTCTTGCATATGGCACACACTTTCGATAAATGTTGCACTTTAGTCATCACATTTAAGATGTCAGACTTTAGAGCATGCATTGATACACCATGAGCGATGCCACGAGACATTTATTAATACTGTTGATACAAAAACATTGCTCTTGGCCTGTGTTTGTCCATCATACCTTGGGTGTCTCACTTGATAAAGTATATGTTGCATTGGTACCTGTCTAGCTCAAAGTTCATATTCAGAAAACTGCTATAAAACACAACACTTTGGAAATATACCAAGCAGGAATGAAAACCATCAATTATGAAGTTCAAAAAACTACAAACGAAAAATGGGCAGTTAGAAACAGCAACCATTCAAATTGACCAAAATATTTTTTCAAAATCTTTTCAACTGCCATCTTGCAATTCCTATTGAGCTGAGGATGTACTGCAGGAACTAAGTGTTTTTTTTAACAAAATAAAGATGTAAAAGAAAGAACTTGCATTTGTAAAGTGCCTTTCAACAATCTCAGAATGTTCCAAAGTGCTTTACAGCCAATGAAGTACTTTTGAAGTGTAGTCACTGTTGCAATGTCGGGATTTAATTGTTCAATAGCATTCAGTATGTTTTGAAGACCTGTAACATTTTTTCTGTCAAGAGGTCTGTTCCTATTTGAGAAGCCTCAGTCTGAGGTTCATGGGGATTACTGAGTTTTCAATCTCATCTGAAGAGACTCGCCAGTTTGTAGGCTGCAGTTCCTCCAACTTGCAGAATTTGTTTTGTAATTGGCAGCAAGATTGACCATTCACAGACCGTCCAGCACTCGTGTTTTAAGCCGCATCCTGCACTCGTGTATCGAGGGATAATTACTACATATTAAAACCCCCAGTAGCAGTTAACTTCATGTGATTTTTTTTTTGTACTTAAAAAATAAAGTATAACATGAACACTAACCTTTAACACTAAGGGTAATTTTAAAAGCAAAAATGCATACACTGCATACTTGCTGTTCTCCTACAACTACAGTGGCAAGTACATTAAGAAAGCTGAACACTGACTAAGTTGGGGAGAGAACCATTTAGTGGGGATGGACCCGAAGCAGCTCTTTGTTTTGTAATCTAAATGATTACAGCAGTTGTATTTCTCTGCTTGCAGTTCAAGTTCTTTAGGCTTTTCAGCTAAGGGCTAGCTGCTGCATTCATCCGAACCTGACCATTTCCCCTATTCTTGTCCGTACATAATAAAATGTAACCATTTTGTACCGTATTTACTTTCCATATAAACACCATCAGGTTGGGAACCTGTGCAGGGAGACAGAGGAAAGGGAAGCAAGGATAGAAGCAAAAGACAGGAAGGAGAAAAGCAAAAGTGGCAGTCAGAGAAATCAAGGGTGTAAATCAAACATGGCCACAGTAAATAATAATTCTAAAAGGCCTAAGAGTGTTAAAAAAACAAGCCTGAAGGCTTTGGGCTGGATTTTCAATGACCCGTGGAGTCGGGTTTGGAGGCGTGTGGGGGGTTAAATTTGCGGGGTCGGGGGTCCAGACCCCATCCCGACTCCATCCCGCCTCCACGCAATTTTGACAAAATCAGTCGCGGGGTTCCCGACTCCGTCCCGCCTCCAAGAGGCGGGAGAGGCCATTAAAGCCCTTAACAAGCCCTAAATTGGCTCTGTAATGCCATTTTGAAACGTTTTAGCTAGTTTAACCCTTTTCCGACGTGAAGTACGCCTGATGTGAAACACGCCAGTGAAACCTGGCGGGAGCACAAGTGGATAGCTGACTATCAGCTGCAGGTCCACTATTACAACGGAGATGTGATAAAGGTAGTAGTAGTATTAGGTCTGAAAGTTGATGCTGCTGCATTGAATGTATTCAGAGACTGCCTGGCCTTGCTGTGAGAGGACCTGGATGGAAAAAAAGTCTCTGTCTCTCTGTCTCTCTGTGTCTCTCTGTCTCTCTCTCCTTGCTGCTGCTGCTGCTGCTGCTGCTGCTGCTCATTTTGCATCCAGGTCCACTCACAGCAAAGGCCAGGCAATCTCTGAGACCAGGCAGTCTCTGCAATGATGACATCATCAGAGGCGACTTTCAGACTCAAACCACTAATTGGTTCATGGGTTCCCACATGCTGGAACTCAATTGCCAATTAAGTTAAAATTGCATCAATCATCCACATTAATCTGGAGTCGGGGGGGGGGCAACACGAAATGCGGATCACACGACCCCAACCCGACCCCAAGACAAAATCCAGCCCTTTGTGTCTTAATGCGAGGAGCATTCGTAATAAGGTGGATGAATTAGCTGCGCAAATAGATGTAAACGGATATGATATAATTGGGATTACGGAGACATGGCTCCAAGGTGACCAAGGCTGGGAATTCAACATCCAGGGGTATTCAATATTCAGGAAAGACAGGCAAAAAGGAAAAGGAGGTGGGGTAGCATTGCTGGTTAAAGAGGAGATTAACGCAATAGTAAGGAAGGATATTAGCTCTGATGATGTGGAATCTGTATGGGTAGAGCTGAGAAATACCAAGGGGCAGAAAACGTTAGTGGGAGTTGTATACAGACCCCCAAACAGTAATGCTGAGGTTGGGGATGGCATTAAACGGGAAATTAGAGACACGTGCAATAAGGGCACTGCGGTTATCAAGGGTGACTTTATCAACATATAGATTGGGCTAACCAAATTAGTAACAATACTGTGAAGGAGGAATTCCTAGAGTGTATACGGGATGGTTTCCTGGACCAATATGTCGAGGAACCAACTAGAGATCAGGCCATCTTAGACTGGGTATTATGTAATGAGAAAGGATTAATTAGCAATCTTGTTGTGCGAGGCCCCTTGGGGAGAAGCAATCATAATATGATAGAATTCTTCATTAAGGTGGAGAGTGAAGTAGTTGACTCAGAGACTAGGGTCCTGAATTTAAATAAAGGAAACTACGATGGTATGAGGCGCGAATTGGTTAGGATGGATTGGGGAATGTTACTTAAAGGGTTGACGGTGGATAGGCAATGGCAAACATTTAAAGATCGCATGGATGAACTACAGAATTTGTTCATCCCTGTTTGGCATAAAAATAAAACAAAAAAGGTGACTCAACCGTGGCTAACAAGGGAAATTCGGGATAGCATAAGATCCAAGGAGAGGACATATAAATTGGCCAGAAAAAGCAGCAAACCTGAGGATTGGGAGCAGTTTAGGATTCAGCAAAGGAGGACAAAGGGATTAATTAAGAGGGGGAAAATAGAGTATGAGAGTAAGCTTGCAGGGAACATAAAAACTGACTGTAAAAGCTTCTATAGATATGTGAAGAGAAAAAGATTGGTGAAGTCAAGCGTAGGTCCCTTGCAGTCAGAATCAGGGGAATTTATAATGGGGAACAAAGAAATGGCAGACCAATTAAATACATACTTTGGTTCTGTCTTCACAAAGGAGGACACAAATAACCTCCCAGAGATGTCGGGGAACATAGGTTCCAATGAGAGGGAAGAACGGAATGAAATCAGTATTTGTAGGGAAATGGTGTTAGGGAAATTGACGGGATTGAAGGCCGATAAATCCCCAGGGCCTGATAATCTACATCCTAGGGTACTTAAGGAAGTGGCCCTAGAAATAGTAGATGCATTGCTGGTCATCTTCCAAAATTCTATAGACTCTGGAACAGTTTCCATGGATTGGAGGGTAGCTAATGTAACCCCACTATTTAAAAAAGGTGGGAGAGAGAAAACGGGGAATTATAGACCGGTAAGCCTGACATCAGTAGTGGGGAAAATGCTAGAGTCCATTATAAAAGATGTAATAGCAGAGCACTTGGAAAACAGTGACAGGATCAGACAAAGTCAACATGGATTTACTAAAGGTAAATCATGCGTGACTAATCTACTGGAATTTTTTGAGGATGTAACTGGTAGAATAGATAAGGGAGAACCAGTGGATGTGGTGTATTTGGACTTTCAGAAGGCTTTCGATAAGGTCCCGCATAAGAGATTAGCGTGCAAAGTTAAAGCACATGGGATTGGGGGTAAGGTACTGTCTTGGATGGAGAACTGGTTGGCAGACAGGAAGCAAAGAGTTGGAATAAACGGGTCTTTTTCCGAGTGGCAGGCAGTGACTAGTGGGGTACCGCAGGGATCGGTGCTAGGACCCCAGTTATTCACAATATATATTAATGATCTAGACGAGGGAACTAGATGTAATATCTCCAAGTTTGCAGACGACACAAAGCTGGGTGGGCGTGTGTGTTGTGAGGAGGATGCAGAGAAACTCCAGTATGATTTGGACAAGTTGGGTGATTGAGCAGATGCATGGCAGATGCAGTATAATGTGGATAAATGCGAGGTTATCCACTTTGGTGGCAAAAACAGGAAGACAGATTATTATCTGAATGGCAATAGATTGGGAAAAGGGAAGTGCAACGAGACCTGGGAGTCCTTGTGCACCAGTCGTTGAAGGTAAGCATGCAGGTGCAGCAGGCGGTTAAGAAGGCAAATGGTATGTTGGCCTTCATAGCGAGAGGATTCGAGTACAGGAGCAAGGATGTCTTGCTGCAGTTGTACAGGGCCTTGGTGAGACCACACCTTGAGTATTGTGTGCCGTTTTGGTCGCCTTATCTGAGGAAGGATGTTCTTGCCATGGAGGGAGTGCAGCGAAGATTCACCAGACTGATACCTGGGATGGCAGGAATGACGTATGAAGAGAGATTGGGACGATTGGGCTTGTATTCGCTAGAGATTAGAAGAATGAGAGGGGTTCTCATTGAAACTTATAAAATTCTAACAGGACTAGACAGACTAGATGCAGGAAGGATGTTCCCGATGGCCGGGGAGTCCAGAACCAGGGGTCACAGTCTAAGGATAAGGGGTAAGCCATTTAGGACTGAGAAGAGGAGGAATTTCTTCACCCAGAGAGTGGTGAACCTGTGGAATTCTCTACCACAGAAGGCAGTTGAGGCCAATTCATTAAATATATTCAAGAAGGAGTTGGATATATTTCTTAAGGCTAAAGGGATCAAGGGATATGGGGAGAAAGCAGGGACAGGGTACTGAATTTGGATGATCAGCCATGATCTCATTAAATGGCGGAGCAGGCTCGAGGGGCCGAATGGCCTACTCCTGCTCCTATCTTCTATGCTTCTATGTAAATATCCGTAAAGTACAGTGATTCCACTGATTTTCAGAAATGCTGGTGGTGCAACTTGTAAAATGCATCTCGCAGAGCAAACCTCCTAAAACATTTGTAGTGGAAGCAGACGGGGAGACGTTATTGGAGATGACCAAAGGCACCATCAAAGTAGTAAGTTTTGAAGGGGGAAGAGAGAGGTCGCATGACAAAGAGTTTAGGAAGAGAGTGTCAGAGTGCAGGACAAGGAAGCTGAAGGCTCTGTCAGCAGTGATGGAGATGAGAGAGGAAAAAGGCAAACTGGACCAGGGTCAGAATAGCGGGCGCTGTGTGCTGGGACATACGGTGGAGAATATAGCAGAGATGGGCTCGAGTGAGGTCATGGACAGATTTGAAGACAAGAACAGGGATATTAAAGTTAATATACTAGGGACAGGTAGGGAGCCAACAGAAGTTGTTGAAGCAAGGGTGATGATACAAGAGACTTTGTGTGGGCTATGATATGGGCCAGAGAGTTCTGTGAATTGAAGTTTGTGTAGAGTAGAGCTGGAAAGCCTTGGAAAAATCAGGTTTTTAACTGATGAAGGTGTAAATGACAAGTAGGGAGTCTTGGGCTCAGAGGTGGGTGATGATAAAGATTGATAAAAGGAGACCTGATAGAGGTCTTGAAAATGACGAAGGGTTTGTTAGGGTAGACGTGGAGAAGCTGTTTCCATTTGCGGGTGAGTCCAGAACAAGGGAACATAAATATAAGATGATCACGGACAGATCAAAAAAGTAATTTGGGAGGAATTTCTTTATACTGAGAGTGGTGAGAATGTGGAACTTGTTGCTGCATGGACTGTTTGAATCAGATAGCAGTGGCACATTTATGGGGAGGATGGATACGGGGGCAGGGTGGGAAGAGGTAATTGGAGTGGGAGGAGGCTTATGTGGAATATAACCACCGGCATAGACCTGTTGGGCCGGCTAGCTTGTTATCTGTACTGTAGATTTTATGTAATTCTCTGTAACATTACCAGAGTGGGGATGGGATTGTCCATATTTCATACTAAGTTTAAAAAGTTTCTGGAAGGATCAGAGGATTGCGTGGAAATCTTTTAAATGTGGTTTTGCACTAGACTGGAGCTATGCCACACTTAGTGCAAACCCCAAGTGCTGTAAGACTACCCACTAAAGATACTACTTGGTTTTAGTCCATGTGGGAGCTAGATCAGACCCAGTTTCTGTGTTCTAGTTCCACTTTTTTCATGTGTAACCAAAATTCCTTGTATGGATCTGAAAACTACAGTACATGGCTCTATGATTTATCACACAAGTATTTTGGTACAATATTAAAGCAGATTGGCTTAAATGCAAATTTTCCTACCCTTCTACAACACCGCCCCCCACCACCACCATAATAGTACTATTATGCTATATTTTCCTATTGGCAGTACTGAGGAACACACACGTTGTTCTTTTGAGTGCCTCCAGTTGGTTGAAATTGGCCCTCATTCGATTCGGAATTGTGGCTGTGAATTGGGGTTTCTAACCATGTTACAGCACATCGGTATAACCAGGATACCCTCTCGTATTTTCACTTGGATTTGCTGCATTTCTGGTTTTGGTTTTTTAACCCTAAATATTTGATTGCTGTACTTCTTGGCTTTCAGTTACGCACTTCTCTTTAGCGTTCTGCCTTATTGTGTAAGCTTGTTTTAATTTCTATTGTACTGCCAGAAAATGTTGTGAAGTACTTACTTGTTTCAACTGTTGGCAGCTTTACCAGCATTATTAAAACAAGAATGAGTTGGTCATTTCTTTGAGGTTAATTCTATTTAACCATAACTGTTTATAGATCACCAGTGTGCATACTGCAGTAAAAAAATCTTCTTTTAAAATAAGCACGCCTTTAAAAAAAAATTGCTATTTAAGGATCTGTTCCTTTGAATCCTATATGCTCAACAGCTCTTTCAGCAAACTCTGGAGAAAATGAACAGGTTTTACATCTGTTCTGTAATGCTGGTGAAATCCGATTCTTTAGCGAACAATTGTGGCAGCTTGTTAACTTTTCTTGTCTCTCCTGAAGATAATGGAAGGCACAATATACAATAGTTTGAAAAAGTAATATACTTGAACAAATAAAATAAAATTTGCACAGATTTTAATAAAATCATTTTCCTCACTGGACTGGGTACAAACCCAGGCTGGATTGATATGATCTAAATCTGCTCTCTGGGTGTGCGAGCCCCAACTTAAATTGGATAGTCACCATCCAGCTCTGAGTGAACAAAAGTCCGTAGGACAAAATTACTGATAGTTTGGCACAGACTGCCAATCTCAATTGGAGGACCAAGGATGGCTGCTGTGGGAATTTCTGGGGTTGGGCTGAGGGAACTGCTGCCATAAGAACTGGTTCTGTACTGAGTTCTAGATTAAGGCTGCTTTGCAGCAATGCTGAAGTGTAGGGTCAGCGCCTAGCCTGACTCTGGAGCCAAATAGTCTTGATTTACACAACAATTTCTTGGGCACAGTACAAAATAAAATGGGTTTGTACCAGCATTACAGTTGTACAATAAATCCAGTTTACAGCAGGTTGTGAGGATGGGAGTAGAAGGGTGGACGGTCACTATATCTGATTTAAGAAGAGTTGATATTGACCCTGGGGGCTGAATTTTAATGGGGAAGACAGGTTGAGAGGGGGGGGGGCTCCGGTGCAGTCGGGAAACCCATTTAACAGCAGGGACTGATTTGCATGGGAAGCCTTTGTTTCCCACCCGCAGCCAGCCAGATTGAGAGGAAGCAGAGAGGAGAGAGGGAGGGATCGCTTGGGGGGGCGGGGGTTGCCAAGAGGATCACGGCCGGAAGAGTGGGAGTGGGCGGGGGAGTGTCGGAAGAAGATCGGTTGGGGCGGGAGGAACGGGACGCTGAAGATCATGGACCGGGAGCAGCACGGCGGGGTGTCTGAAGGGATAGTGGGCCACAAGCAACACGGAATGGTGGGTGTCTGAAAGGATAGTGCGCCGAGAGCAACATGGTGGGGGGGGGGGGCGGGTCTCAAGGGATCGGGGCCGGGAGTAGCATGGGGGAGGTGGGTCGCTGAAGGATCGGGAGCAGCACTGGGAGGGCCGGAGGAGGTGGGGTGAGGGAGGGAAGGCCTCGTGGGGGGATCGAAGGCCTGCTGGTGGGAGGGTGTCGGAGGCCTTGTGGAGGTGGGGGGGTCTCCGATCGCAGGGGTGGGTTAGGTAGGGACGTTGGATCCAGGAGGTAAGTGTAAAGGCACTTTGTCCTTGCCTTCCATTAGCTAACGGGTTACACGAGGCCTGCAAAACCCGACCAGCTAAAGATAAATTAAAAATGGAGGTTAAAGCAGAGGCTTCCAGCCTCATTATAATATTTAAATAGAGGGCTTACCTCCTGGCAGCGGATTGGCTGCCCGCCCCCCCCCCCCGACCCGGAAGTGGGCGGGTTGGAGGTGGGGTCAGGTGAGGATTCACATTTTTAACACTAATTTCCCACACGCCCCCAATCCACCCCTTTTTAAAAAAATTCCCCCAGTGTCGAAAGTAGAAAACTGTTCCACCCTCAGCACTGATTTCCCTCGCCTTGACCACGAAAATCCAATCTGCAACTTGTATTTATATAGCGCCTTTAACGTAGTAAAATGTTCCAACGTTCCAAGGCGCTTCACAGGAGCATTATAAAGCAAAATTTGTCACCGAGCCATATAAGGAGATATTAGGGCAGAGGTTGGTCAAAGAGGTAGGTTTTATGGAGTGTCTTAAAGGAGGAAAGAGAGGTAGAGTCGCGGAGAGGTTTAGGGAGAGAATTCCAGAGCTTAGGGCCTAGGCAACAGAAGGCACGGCCACCAATGGTGGAGCAATTAAAATCAGGGGTGCTCAACAGGCCAGAATTAGAGGAGCACAGCTATCTCAGAGATTACAAAGATAGGGAGGGGCGAGGCCATGGAGGGATTTGAAAACAAGGATGAGAATTTTAAAATCGAGGTATTGCTTAAGGGCCACTGTAGGTCAGCGAGCACAGGGGTGATGGGTGAACGGGACTTCGGCGAGTTAGGACACGGGGAGCAGAGTTTTGGATGACCTCAAGTTTATGTAGGGTAGAACGTGGGAGGCCAGCCAGGATTGCATTGGAATAGTCAAGTCTAGAGGTAACAAAGGCATGGATGAAGGTTTCAGCAGCAGATGATCTGAGGCAGGGGCAGAGTCGAGCAATGTTCCGGAGGTGGAAATAGGCGGTCTTAGTGATGGTGCGGATTTGTGGTTGGAAGGTCATCTCGGGGTGAAATATGACACCATGGTTGCGAACAGTCTGGTTCAGCCTCAGACAGTTACCAGGGAGAGGGATGGAGTCGGAGGCTAGGGAACGGAGTTTGTGGCGGGGACCAAAGACAATGGCTTCAGTCTTCCCAATATTTAGTTGGCGGACATTTCTGCTCATCCAGTACTGGATGACGGACATTTAGAGACAGTGGAGGGGTCGAGAGAGGTGGTGGTATAATACAATATTATACTAAATATGGAGATGATCAATAAGGTCATTGTTCACCATTAATAGTATTTATCTAGTGAAGGAAGTTCTCTCGATAGCCTGGCCAACATTTGACCCTCAACCACATCACTAAAACGAATTATCTGATCATTTATCTCATTGCTGTTTAAGGGACCTTGCTGTGCACAAATTGGCAGCTGCATTTCCCTGTGTTGCAATGCTGGCCACACTTCATAAAGTACTTTATTGGCTGTGAAGTGTTTTCCGATTTCTTGCAGTTGTATAAATGTGAGTTCTTTTTTCTCCTTTCTCAAGAATGTCTACAGTATATGTTTTTGTCACGAAAGATGAAGTATAGTCATAATTATAATTGTTTTGGCATAGGCACTATACATGTGGCTTAATATTGGAAAGTCCCTAATGCAAAACAGCGATATAAGACCTCAGGCAGTCAGCCTCGGAGTCTGTACAGGGTAGCAAACAGATCTGCTGAAATCACTAAAGTTATGTCATAATCGCGGTTTAGAAAAGATTTTAAAAAGCTCAAGTTTTAAACCTCAGTCTTCCTCTTGCGGGCCTCCAAACGGAACCTGCAGCATTACAGTAACTTTCCACCCCTGGATTTCTTTCATTGTTACCTTTATTAAGTTCAGTGTGCAACATACTCAGGCTGACAAAGGGTTCAAATTTAATTTCTTGTTCATTGTTAGATTTGCCAGTTCATAAATTAGACCTGGAAAACCTAAATTAAATCAATTAATGTATTATACAAAATTGTTTAAAAAGGGTGAGGAGTTTCTGAAGTAACATTCGGTGCAGTTGTTGCAGGTAACCTGTATAAAAGCAGTTTTAGAAAGCTTTTTCATGGAATGTTGCAGGACATTTGGTCAGCAAGTATGCATTGGTGTTTTTCTACACATGAGCCAGAAAATCTAATCCCTCTCTCCTGCTCACTCCCTATACCGTTTAAAATTTCTCTTTGTCAAGCATTTCTGGGTTTCCTTTAGCAATGCTTTGTGGTGGAGAATTCCAAAATAATTCTTTTGTTTTACTGCATGGTTTTTCCACATTGTACAGCCCTCTCACAAAGACCTTATGTGTAAGCCATGGTCAGAAGTCAGTGTTTCAGTTTTGCAATAAGAGCTTTTGTCAGTGTGATGATGCATCTTAAAGAAAATGGTGAGGAAATCTAGGTCGTGGATCTCTGGAATTATGTTTCAAGGGATAATGTCGGGCCTTCTCATCATCTTTGTTTCAAAATGTATTAAAGTATTAAGGTTATCAAAAGCTTACAAAAATATGCTTGATTGAGTTTAGATACAATCCATTCATGATTAAAGTAGTTTGCAGCTGGATTTGTAACATGATTAACAAACAATGTTATAAGTAACAAGTTTTGGAAACTATTATTTGACTTCTTGTCCTATCTCTTTTGTCTCTTTCTCCCTCTCCTATGTCCATGTGTGCCTTTTGTGGGCAATTTTCAAAATAACTAATATAGGTTTTTTTAGTGATTATTCTGCAAAATGAGCACTTAAAATGGATAAAAGACTTGGTAACTATGCATTCCCTTTCAAGATATTGTACATGTTTAGCTTAAAGGAAACAAAAATAACATTTTCCAGTTTTCTCTGAAAGCTGCTGACTTCCAAGTACAATAAAAGAAACTGAAGTAATGATCTGAACTGTGATCGGTAGCAGCGGAAGGGTTTAGGGCTCTAAGAGGTTCATTAATATAAAGTGGTTTGCCATCTACCCGTGCTGCGCACATCTGAGGTAGAAGCTAATTCATGTTAATATGATGGAAAGAACTGGTTTAAACTTCAAAATGAAATGCGTCCAGTGCATGTTTGTACAAGAAATCTAGTTCAAAAGGATTCAATGAATAGCGAGTGCTGCTGGATTTGCCTTTGTAGAGAAATTGAATTTGGTTTCAACCGGAAATTGGTCATTTAAAATCCTCTCAGACTTAGTTTATGAAAAAAAAAACAGATTTAAAATGCACCAAATTAAGCTGAATTACAACCGGTCTGTTATCGTGACTGAAAACAGCAGCAGCATCTCTGCATCTTTTTTTCCCCCAAATTATGTTTTCAGTTTAATAATAGTTATGGATGGAAAGATGTGAGTGGTTAAGAACCAATCTAGCACCACTGTTCATCGCAGTCAGCATGTTTAGATTTTTAGACAAAATTTGGTCATTTTATTAACTCTGTTTGAATGCTCCTACATTTTGATCAGACTTCTTGTATTACACACAAGTGTAAACACACCAAAGAAAGTTAAATGTGTTTCTGGCATGCCAGCAGTACAATGGTTATATTCCAACAGCTATTGTCAGTCTTAATTTCCATTTAGTTGCCTTCTCAATGCTTTTGTTCCCACTGTTGCACCTGCAGTTATTCTCTTTGCTCTTTCACGGCTTTTCTCTTTTTTTCCTTGCTATTTTTCTTCACTGCCTTTTGTTCTCCCTCACTCTTTTTCTTTCTTTCTCTCTATTCTCTCTCTCATTTCTCTCTCTCTGCTTCTCCATTTCCTTCTGGTTTTTTTTGCTATTTCTTTTTTGTTAACTTTTTGCTCTTGTCTAGTCTCCACTGGGCCAGCCACAAAATAATCTTGTGCAGTTATACTTCAGAGATAATTTTCAGACATTGGGAGCTGGAACTTACGCTGTGGGATACAAGCATTTGAATACTTCACTTGCTTAGCACTAACCTGTTTATTTCAAATGGGTTAATGCCTCCATTAAAATAGCAGAACATTTCAGATGAATGTGTTGAACATTTTTAAAGTCGTTTCCTGTGGCATCATTTCTGAGTCCAGGTTTTGTATCAGAAACTGTGAATAAAAAGTCAAATCTACTGCGAAATAATGATGTCCAGGTTTGCTCAGCAATTGAGTTTAATTTCAGACACTTCGGAAAAATCATAAGCTATCTCTCTGTCAGTTTTATTTTTATGTCTTTAATTCTGTCAATATATTGAAGCGTATAAATATTTAAAACAATACCACATGCTGGCTATAATAGAAAAAGTGTTCATTAAGTTAAAGAAAGGCAGTTGGCAGAAATTGTTACCATGCTGGGCAAGGCAAACGGGACTTTTAAACAACAACAACTACTTGTATTTATATAGCGCCTTTAACGTAGTAAAATGTCCCAAGGTGCTTCACAGGAGTGTTATAAGACAAAAAATTGACACCGAGTCACTGAAGAAATTAGGGCAGATGACCAAAAGCTTGGTCAAAGAGGTAGGTTTTAAAGGAGGAAAGAGAGGCGGAGAGGTTTAGGGAGGGAGTTCAAGAGCTTAGGGCTGGAGGAGGTTACAGAGATAGGGAGGGGCGAGGCCATGGAGGGATTTGAAAACAAGGATGAGAAATTTGAAATCGAGGCGTTGCTTAACCGGGAGCCAATGTAGGTCAGCAAGCACAGGGGTGATGGGTGAACGGGACTTGGTGCGAGTTAGGACACGGGCAGCCGAGTTTTGGATGCCCTCAAGTTTACGGAGGGTAGAATGTGGGAGGCCAGCCAGGAGTGTGTTGGAATAGTCAAGTCTAGAGGTAACAAAGGCATGGATGAGGGTTTCAACAGCAGATAAACTGAGGCAGGGCGGAGATGGGCAATGTTACGGAGGTGGAAATAGGCGGTCTTAGTTATGCCATGGATAGGTGGTCGGAAGCTCATTTCAGGGTCAAATATGACACCAAGGTTGCGAACCAGTCTGGTTCAGCCTCAGACAGATGTTGGGGAGAGGGATGGAGTCAGTGGCTAGGGAACGGAGTTTTGTGGCGGGGCCCGAAGACAATGGCTTCATTCTTCCCAATATTTAATTGGAAAATATTTCTGCTCATTCAGTACTGGATGTCGGACAAGCAGGGTGTCAATTTAGAGACCGTGGAGGGGTCGAGAGAAGTGGTGGTGAGGTAGAGCTGGGTGTCGTCAGCATACATGTGGAAACTGACGCTGTGTTTTCGGATGATGTCACCAAGGGGCAGCATATAGATGAGAAATAGGAGGGGGCTGAGGATAGATCCTTGGGGGAACCCAGAGGTAACGATGCGGGAGTGGGAGAAGAAGCCATTGCAAGTGATTTTCGGGCTACGATTAGATACTTAAGAGTGGAACCAGACGAGTGCGGTTCCACCCAGCTGGACGATGGTGGAGAGGAGGATGGAGTGGTCAACCGTATCAAAGGCTGCAGACAGGTCGAGAAGGACGAGGAGGGATAGTTTACCTTTGTCAGTCACAAAGGATGTCATTTGTGACTTTGATGAGAGCCGTTTCAGGTACTGTGGCAAGGGCGGAAACTGGATTGAAGGGATTCAAACATGGAGTTCCGGGAAAGATGGGCACGGATTTGGGAGGCGACAACACATTCAAAGACTTTGGAGAGGAAAGGGAGGTTGGAGATGGCGCGGTAGTTTGCAAGGACGGAGGGGTCAAGGATTGTTTTTTTGAG